>VXBA01000671.1:662130-676858 GCA_013399895.1 Serilophus lunatus | reverse complement strand
AGGAAGGAAGGAAGGAAGGAAGGAAGGAAGGAAGGAAGGAAGGAAGGAAGGAAGGAAGGAAGGAAATACTATTATTTTCCCCTTACTACATTAAGCTTTGAATCATTCCAACTGTGTATGCCAAAACTCAGCTCCAAACATTGGAAGCATAGGATTTCTGACCACTTTACCAATGAACACAATTAGCCATGACACATTTGTTTCATAATAAAAGTTAGACTGAGAACCAATGCGGCAAAGAAACAAAATGAAACAACCAATTTGCATTTAGTCAGACAGTGTAAGGTTGAATTTTCAAAAGCAGTTGCAGTATGATGTAAGCAAAAGGGGCACTTCTAATTTCCTCCCAACATCCTAAACTGAACTTTTCTGCATCCTTGCTCAGACTCCAGCCTTTGCTTCATGCTGCAATCAGCCAGTTCATCTCACTGGTCCACTGAAAAATCGTATTTTGGAGATGTGTTGTTTTTTAAGAGGTGAGCAGGATGAACCAACTCCCCTTTATCTATGTGAGCACCATGGCCAGGGACAAGCAGCTGCACGAAAGGCTGAAGGAGAGACCCCTTTGTACCTCTGTCCTGCTTCAACACCTATCTGGGCACATAGAGAACTTCCCT
Organism: Serilophus lunatus; assembly: GCA_013399895.1. Taxonomy (NCBI): domain Eukaryota; kingdom Metazoa; phylum Chordata; class Aves; order Passeriformes; family Eurylaimidae; genus Serilophus; species Serilophus lunatus. Next base: position 676,241 of record VXBA01000671.1, on the reverse strand, counting down.
GAGCACCCACCCAGCTCTGACAAGATGGTTTGTCACAGAAACCTCAGCAGGACAGCAACTCTGGATCTCAAAACTTTGGGTACCTGTCACATGAATCTCTTGTGCATGTAGGTGGGACAGTGTACAGTGTGATCTACAAAATGATTTGTGCCAATTTAATTGCCTGAGAAATCAATCAAAAATTAAGTTGTAACAGAAGGAGTTATCAAAACACTATTCTCAAAGGAGTAGAGGTACTCTGTGCAGGTTACTCCTCTTCTACCACAGAGTATTAAATTATCCAAGTTTAATGAAACTGACGTGATTTACAATTACTTTTGGAGCTGCTCACATTCAAGCAGCACTTCTCCAGCCACATGCTGATGAACGGCTTTGGAATGGTAACAATTTTGGTCACAATTTTAATCTCTGGGTCTGGCAGCCTGTTCTCTAAAAGTGGGCTTTCTTACACGATATGTATTACACCTCTGAGCTAAACTGGTAACCAACGGGCACAGGAGAAGAGGGAAGGAGAAATTCATCAAGTTTCCTGCTGCAGCCGGATCTCAGAGGAAGCTGTTGTTTCCTGCAGCTCTGGTAAGGGAGCCCTACAAGCCAGATGGAGATTTGCTTCAAGAAACATTTATTCAGGCAAGTCGAAAGCTGGGTAGGAGCGAGCAAAGAGCAATGTCAAACAAGGTTGAGAAGAACACCACCAGTCATAGAATCCTAGTGTGATGTGGGCTGGAAGGGACCTTAATGATCCAACACCTCTGCCATGGAAAGGGATAGTCACTGCTACACAGTGGCATTTACCTGCATGCTCTGAGGACAGTCAATCCCATCATCACCTCACAAGAACAGGGTGTATCCACAGTCAAGCCCTGTATTTGGAGTCTCCTCTTCCAGCCTAATGACAAGCCCTTTGTGAAGGGAATGGAGAGGATCTACACCTCTCCAACAACCTGTAACTCTCTGAGACCTTGGTAAATTTGCCCTACACACCTATGTGCATTATTTGCATAATATTTCTTAATGAGGACTAGAGAGTGTGCAATACCAGTTACTCTGTCCTTAGATCTACATGGTCACCGATCTTTGGCAGAGGATTGGGATAACAAGCTGGAGGGAGCAATATCTTCAAACTCTTCCTGGATCTGGAAAAGAGTAAATGGTGAGATTTCCAAAGACACAATAGAAATAAATACATAATGTTATGACTTAAGGAGGGTAACAGCTCTCCCTCTGTTTCCACACCACCCGGTAAAAGATGTCAGTGAGGTCAGCAAGAAAGAGTGATCTCAGGACTGAAGCCACAGGACTGAGGGTTGGTTGGCATTCCCCCAGTCAGAAGAAAGCCTTCTGTACCCAGACTGATGGTTTTACAGTCTGAAAATGCAGAGCAGATCATCAGCTTGTTCTTCTGAAGAGAAATGTGTGTGTTAAACAAACTGCTTTTCAAAATATTGAGAGAAATCTCTGTCATCAACCTTCCCACCTTCTGCTCTTGTCAAACAAGGCAGGACAGTTTGAAGCAACCACGAACTGCTGCTTCATTAAAAGTTAAACCTTTGCTCACTAAATGTCAGAGCCACCAACTGCAAAGGAAATGATCTTCTCATAAGAGAGTGTGGTCTGTACATTCAACCAGACAAAATACATCCAGTATTAAATATCACTGAATCTGGTCTACTATTCTAGTAGTGCCTCTCCAGTCTGGATTAGATATAGCCAATATTTGAGCATTCCAGTGGCTGATACATAAATTGGTTTAATTTAGTTCTGGTAAATTAGAAATACCTTCCATTTCCAAGGTAACAAGATATATGAACAATATGAATCAAAATATCTTCTGGACATGGAATACTTGACAAGGTCTATTCTTCCAATTTCCAGTCGCCCTCCATCTGCTTTTAGAAATATCAGCATTGCACCTTCAGACTACAGGGTTGAATTCTTGGAAATGGGAGGGACTATGTGGGATCCAGAAAACATCTTTAAAATCATTCTCTTATCTTGTTTTTCAGGCAAGATTTGCTTGTCTTTGCTATACATCTCAGTACAAAACCCACTCATTTACAAACCGCACTGTTCATGTTGAGAAATGTATCCTGCTCTTCTGTAAGCAGAACATCTTGACAGATTCTTATTACAAAAAAAAATAAAATAAAAAGTGAATGGAATCACAGAAGCCTCTCCCTGCCTCATGGGAATTTGGCTGAAAAGGCAAGAAGAGAATGTGTGGCAATCCACTGACAAGTGCTACAAAGCTTTTCCAAATTAACTATTTTAAGTTTCGCACACGTCTTTTTTTTTTTTTTTTTTTTTTNTTTTTTTTTTTTTAATTGGAAAACTGAACAGAGCAACACTTGCTCAGAGATAATACATTTTCATGGAACACACTGCTTTGGGAAATAACTCATTTTCTATCCTTAAAGGGTGGGATCAGCCTGACTCCTTAAGCAAAGAGGAGTCTCACACGGCACTCCAGCACTTGGCATCCATAAATAAATAAGGTGTCTTATCTCAGCCTCCAGTGTTAGGGAATGACTCTTCACTCTTCCAGCCCATCTCCCCCGAGGATGCGACCTCATGTTTGATCGCTTCCCCATCCCTCACTGCCCTGCTCCAGCTTTTCTCCAGCTTTTTCCACTTTCTCCACCCAACAGCTTCTATTGCTCTTGCCAGGACCTTGGAAGCTCCTTCAGACTATGTAGATGTGCATGTAGGAGGGACAGCAACTGCCTGTGTTCTTGTACAGCTCTGACTTTATCCAGGGCATGACACTGTCAAGCCTCAAATTCCAACAATTAGGTGCTGCTGGCTTCATTTCCTTAAGAGCTGCCTTGTATCAGAAACATATCAAAACTGAAGCAGGGATGGGAGTGTGCCATGGGTATGTTAAAGGAACAGACAACTGCAAGTAACAAAATTTATTTAGTGTAACTAACTGTATTGCAAGAATGAAGTACACATGCTTAAGACTATTTATTCCTTTTTTTGACAAATTTCAAAGGTGGGCTATTAAATTTCCTGTCTGAAATCCAGTTCTCATTAGTCTTTCTGAGGGAGTAAAGGGACCTTAGAAGAACCATGATTTAACTGAAAGAGATAACAAGATCATAATTAGATGATAAAGATAATAATTTCTCAACAGTTACAAATATATAGTGAAGCCTTTTCAAAAAGACAGTACAAAATTAATTAACCAATTTAATTTTAGATAGATATTAAAATAACATTGAATTTTTGTTCTTTGGTGATCATTGTTTGAATGCTAAGAAATATCTCAGGATTAACTCTGTGGCTTTATTAATAGGCATTTATTAATGTTTGGATATTAAAAAATGTGTTTGATTCTGTCTTGAATTGCAATCTTAACTGTAATTTAACAAATCCTGCAACTTGAGTTCTGCTACACGAAATACCCTCCATGCCTTAACCAACTTTAGGATCCTTTAACTGCCTTTTTATACAGAATTTTAGGCTAGGAGGAACAAAAGGATGCACTTTTCACGACCCTGGAACCCTGTGACCACTGGGAAATCAAAAGGGTGGTGACACGAAGGAAAACTATTGTCCACAAAAATAAGCTCTTCAAGGGGCACCAGGAATGCACAATAAAATCCCAGTTTCCTTTGTGTAGCTGTTTATGCCTATGGCTTGCATCATCCAGGGCTCAAGAAAAGATCTAAACTAAAAAGGAATTCAGGTTTCTAAGAAAAAAAAATCCATATTGTTCGAAAAAAACCCCAAATACCAAACTATGTGAAAGAGAATCTTTTAAGACTTCATCATCTCTTTACAGAGAAAATATGTAACTCTGAGGTAATGAAAATCCTCCAGCCTGCTCTGTGGGAATCGGAGAGATAGATTTAAAAAGTGATTCCAGCAAGTAGAAGCAGATGGGAAAATAACCTGATTTGTCAGGACTGGAGGATTTAGTGAATTTGTTGCCTTCTATCATTACTAGAACATAGCAGCACGTAAGAGCTTAATTAGAGAATGAGCTCTACTTTGACCTGAAAACATTTGAAGTAAAAAAAAAAAAGACTCGTCTCAAATTCTTAATTAAGTAAAACTGCAACTGAAGCTAGTAGCCTTTTTCCCCAAAAAAGACTGAAAATCATGCAAAACTATCAAATAAAAAATATAGATAAATAAAACTATGTGTAAGCCTCATGTTATACCCTCTGAAAAGAATTTATTTTGTCATATTTTGTTGTAAACCATTTTACCGTTATTACAGTCTTATTCAAAGACTTTTTCTAATTCAACTTGAAATCAGTGAAGAGAAAAAATTCCATTGACTTTAATAAGCTTTGTCAGGGAATTGCCTGGTAATTTATGCAGAACATTATAATTAAATTTTCTCCTAATAAAACTGTTTAATAAAAATGTGTAAAATATTCAGTTACCACAATTTGGTTTGTGTTTAAATGTTACTCAGGGATTTGCAGAGCAAAGTGAAAGTGCTGTGTGAGTTGAGCAAGTTTAGGCAAGGAAAATGTCAGATACTGCTTGTAAGCAAAAATGAAATCAACTGATTATTCTCATTTCTCCTTAGAGACTTTATAAACAAGTAAGTAACAGCAGATTTGTGGAAAAAAAAAATTCAAAATGCTGTATCTTTAACAGTTTGCATTTATATCAGGAAAGTGAAGTTCATTTTAAAAAAAGATTTTTCTAAAATTGCATCATTTAACAATTAAGCTGTATGAATTTATTTGTCAGGAATGATGTTAAAACATTTTATGTTAAAACTGTTGGCCATCTCTGCAGAAATAAGTAAAAAGTCACCTCTGAAAAAAAAAAGAAAATTAAACTGTCTTGAGAGCAATAAATTTTAAGTTGCTAATGCATGTGATCTTTTCAACAATCGTTTTTTTGGTTGTAGGTTTTGTAGTGAGGACACAGGACGGGATCCTTCTAAAACCGATTATGCAGAAGCTGAGAGAAGCAGCAGCACAAAGCTGCAGCCTCCCAGACATGTCGAAACCCTCACCAAGAGCCCAAACCCACCAGTGACCTCTGGAGCCCTGGGGCACCTCACGCCGCCTGCAGCAGTTGGGAGACAAACTGGACTTATTTCCTAGTCTGGTTTTCAAACAGTTCGTGAAGTGATTTACTATATTTCCTACAGAACAAGGAATATTTTTTTATTTGGAATTCTGTGTAATCTTGCAACAGAAATTAAAGAATTGAAACACCCTTAAAGGTTGATGCACTTTTTTCACATTTAATCAAAACTTGGTGTCGCAGAGGATGAAAGTAGACTGCAAATACAGACAAATCTCAGGGGGAAAAGGATGTTAGAATTCATGTTATGCTCACTTAATCTTCAGTCTTCATAAAGTTTTGTGCTTTATGGTTGGTACAGAGAGGAACTCTTTACCTTCTGGGCAGGAGAAGCACCATCACAAACTGCAGTGATGCCACAAAACCATTGGCAGTCAGTGGCACTTTTTTAATTCAACTTTCATCAGGAGGAATTTAAGAGAAGAGGATCTGTCTGAATGACTAATGTAGAAGGGAAATGTGAAGCTAAATCAAAATAAATAAAACAGAAAGGCATATTGCCTTAATGCTTTACACTACAACATGTGTAAGGTACAATATATCTGATATACTGAGTGTTTAAATTATACAGAGGTTCCTGTGGAAAACATTGCTTCAGAATCTGCATTTCAGTTTTACATAGGGATATGTAAAGTAAAAGATATATATATATATATATATATATATAAGTGTGTGTGTATATATATATATATACACTGAGCTTACTCTTGTATTTTGCCTTTAAACCTTTTATCTCGATACCAAATTGCACAGGTTGGGTTTTTTTAAAGCAGGACAGCCAAAATGTAACACAGACATAGATGGCAGAAAATATACTTTAAATCGCTAAACAGAGATCTTTTTTCTGTCTTTTTATACAAAATTCTGGGTCCATTATAACAAAAGGATGCACTTTTCACGACCTTGAGAGCCTGTGACCATTGGGAAATCAAAAGGGTAGTGACACTAAGGAAAACTATTGTCCAGAAAAATAAGCCTCTCCAAGGGGCACCAGGAATCCACAATAAAATCCCTGTTTCCAAGAAAATTCAGGCATTTCCATCAAAAAAGGCTGGTAAGATAAATAGAATGTCCTCATAAGCCACAGATTCTTAATAATACAAAATGTCTAAGTCCATGGTAAACAAAGCCCCAAGGAAAACTAACATCTCCTAACTCAGGCTTCTCAAGACTTGGGTCATGACCCAGAGCCTTGTCACAAGGTACCTCAAAAGCATTTCTAAGCTGAAATTGCAGGGAATTTGTTTTGCATAACATGTATTTCAGTTAGAGTTTCACTCCTTGCAGAGCTCATAAAACTCCTACAACTGTCTCCTTGCTGATAGATGTGATTTCAGGGTTAATAATGATTGCTGTCGTTATCTTCTAAGGATTTCAGTTTCCATGTGAACACACTCTGATCTGAAAGAACCCCCAGCATGCTCGTTGCTTTCTTGCCGTCTGCCCTTAAATTTTGTGCATTCTGGGGATTTTGATCCCCAAATTTTTCAGTTAGTCCATTTTGAGACTTTAAAAAATCAACAGGAAATGCATTTTGCTTTGCATTTTACATTTTGCTGTATGATTCTGTATTAAGACTGTAAATCTTTCAAGCACTTTTTTTTTTACTTGATTCTCTTCAGTTTTCTCCAATGATTGCAAGGGACAAAAAAATTATTTGTGATAGATTCAAGTTTCAGAATGTATTATTTCGTGACAAAGCTATGGTGACAAAGTCGTTTCCAGGATGTCTGGTTTTAGGTTGAGTCTTGCCTGTAGCACTAAGCTCACCTTGTTCTTTCTTAATCCTGTAGGAGGCAGAAGCCAACAAATCTTTCACCATTTTATGGTGTTTCAAGGCATTTTTGCTACCGAATGCCACAGTTTTGCTAGTCAGCACTTGCAAGAATTAATTGAACAGGGAAAGCTACACATATCAATATTTTTAGTTGATATTACTTTTGAAAGGCTCATCCTGCAAATATTTATTTATTTATTTACTGGAGTAAATTTGCTCACATAAATAAAGCTACTTGCATGTTTAGGTGTTTGCAGAACTGACCTATAATTTTCATAAAAATCTAAAGAAAACAATGGATGATTTTTCTCTAAGAGTTCATAAAGGGGCATATGTAACAGAAGGATGTGAGAACTAGATGATTTATTTATTAACTCAGTTTAAACAAATCCTTAATAATTACTGCACTTTTGCTGTAATATTAACTTTGATTCCTGCAAATAACTGATGGGGAGCACTATTAAAAGTACAATGTAATGAGTTTCAAGGGCTAAATCACAATAATCTGAGTGTTTTCACTAATTTTTGCAACGCTGACAACTCCGTGATGTAAACTGCAAATCTGCCTCAGCTGGTTGCATATGGCTCATGTTTAAATAGAAAATAATTCCACGTAACGAGCTGCACTGTAAGCAGTTCTTAAACGTTAACAGAACCTGGTGTCCTGAGAGACCTGATTTACACGGAAAAACACCTTTTGTCCACATCAGTTCCATGTTCTTCAGGGGTTAATGAAATTACAGCAGAGAAGCGCTGCTTTTAAACAGACTCAGGAGGTTCAGTTACGCAGCAGGAGTACATTTTTGCAAGGAGCGTCTTCCCAGAACCCACACCCCTGACTTCTAGGAAAAGGCTATGCCGGGAGAGATGGTTTTTTGCACATCTGATGAGGCAAGACGGAGGGATCGCGGGGGCTGGGAGCCAATCTCATTAGGAGCTTTTCCTGCGGTGCCGGATCCTGGATTGCCATCGGATCCTGCACTCCATCACATCCTGAGCTGCCATCGCATCCCGGGCTGCCACCGCCACCGCAGAGATGCTGCTGCACATCCCCAGAGCCTCTAGCTTCACTCCAAACGTCCCTCTCTCTCCTTGTTATTAAAGAGACCGGGTATTATTCAGGCTTTGGGGATACTTTTCTTTCTCAGGGCTGTACTTCAGCCTGTTTGCAGCCTGGGGGCAGAGCCACACCGGCTGGTGCTGGCAGCCGGGAAAAGCCGCTTTCTGGAGGGCTGCGCAGCTGGGACAGGGTCTGGAGGGGAAATAACACCCCCTTAGACGTTTAGTTACCACACTCTGAGGAAGAAAGGAGCTTCCCTCCTAGAAATTCAATTATTTTTGCCCCAAAGGGCCATGCTGTATCTTTGTATGTGAACTCCAGCCTGCATCCATCCTCAGCCTTATTCCCTGGCTGGGCTGGATCTGTGGGCTTTTATTACTCCAAACAAGCATATTTTCCCACTCTGCTGGGATCAATTACACATTCTTCCTCGTGCTAAGGTTTGTTTACCTGCTGTCATGCTGTTCTTTTCCAGAAGTACATCTGAGCTGTGATAACAGGATCATCCTTTTAGTGTGCACACCCCAAAATAGGTTAAACTACTGTTAATATATTTTATCTTCTTAGTAAGGACCTGGAGCACACACGACACATGCACTGGAAAAAAATATTGCCTTGGGATGAGAGGTGAGATCCTGGGTTATGCCTCTTGACAGAGAGCTGGGAATATATAGCAGGTTTAAGCTGTTTTTATGCCCTTCTAGCCCTGAGCTGCTCTGCAGGCTGGACAAGACAGCCTAGTCTTTAGTCAGCCCCAGGTCTCAAAGTGTTTTAACTACCCTGTGAACTCAGCTGTCCCTTGAATTTCCAAAATGCTACTGTGAGAGGCAACAGCCTCTGAGATGCACCTTCCAGTGTTGTCCAGCTGCAGAAGTGTTTGGAAGGGAAATCACTTTGACAAGCTGCATAATGAAATAACTCCCCCAAATGGATGTAAAAACTACTTCGCACTGTCCTGCTCTTGGAAGCTCATCCTAGCTGACAGGATTTCGAATTTAATGGCCACATACACCGATTTCCTTCTAGGACAATTGACTTCCGTGCAGTCAATGCTCTTGAAAACGTGCTGATCGTTTGTTCTCTTGAAGCACAGACTGATGTTGCACATAAGAAAAGGGCCTCAGGGATGCTCTGGGTGCTGGCTAAAGTATGAGCACCCTGCCACTTCAGAGGGTTTATAAAGCCCACCCTGTATCTGCACAAGTTTTGTACATTTAACAAGCAACCCATGAGCTTCTGTCTGTAACTTGCTCATGTTTTTTTCTGGAAAAAAAGAAAAAAAAAAAAGAAGAAAAAAAAAGAATAAATCATAGGACTTCCTATTGCATGCAACTGTTGGAATTCAACAGTGGAAAAAAGTACTGGCTGTTTATGTACAATTCCCAAACCTCTGCCTCTTCTTAGAGGCTACCTGACAGAAACAGCTCCCAAAATCTAATACCTGCTTGACCCTCTTGAATGCATATGAGCTGATCAACAAGGGAGAAGTACATGTGTTCCCTTACCTGAGAAGGATTATTTGTGCAGAGAGCGGCACACAGACTACAGGACACTACGGAGGACAAGCTCAGGTTCTTACATAAAATATTGATAATATATATGGATTGCAAGGAAAATAGCAGACAAGGCTGTGCTGCATCCTGCAGTAACAGTTACTGAGATCAACAAAATAAGAATTTTATGTGTAACCTGCAGTCAAACAGTAATTTATTGACTCATTTCTAAAATGCCACGTGGTGCAAGGGAAGTACATTTTGGAAGGAGATATCTCATCTAGAAATTACTTGAGCATATTTTTAAGTTTACGCACAGAGAAGTTTAAACCAGTCCTGTTTTGTTGCACTGCCCTGAAGGAGAAGTTCAGAGTGTGCACAGAGGTGGGACCAGTTCTTCCTGCTCTGCACCTATGGATGAGCTGAACCTTCAGCAGGATCCCTCATGTCCAAATTACCCACCATGTGTATAAAACCTGTGCAGGATCAGATTTATGGAGCAGCCTGCCTTTGTAGCTCGTTTGTTTGAATGCTCACTGCTCCTCAAGACACAGCTTTCATGGTTTGAAAACTTATACGCTCCTCATTTAAGCTATTTACACAGTTTTAAGGGCTTAAGCCCATATTTAGATTATGTGGCTCATCCAAGTATTAAGATTTACACAAAATCTAGACAGTTCACAAAATATTCTGATTGCCAGCTGTGGAGAAATAAAACCTATTAAGCAATTTTACAAAAGGGGAAGTTGTGTACAGCTACAAAACAGAAACTCTACTTCAGAATTAATATGTGGGGACATATGCACGAACTAAAATGGTGTGTTACATGCACAAATAAGAAAACTCACCAAAATACCAGTAGTATTTGGTAAAATTTGGAACCTGCTAGAGGGAAGAAATCTTGCATCTGGGCTGAAATGAAGCAGAGAAGTTGTTACACAACAAAAACCTGATGAGAAAAGCAAGTGTCAAACCACAGAGACCTTAATGAAGTGATATGGGCAGGTATAATCCATGATCTATCAAAATGGCAGAGGGATGTGTGGGATGTCCTGAAGATGTGTTTAACAACAGAATACCCAGAGAATCTGAAACAGAAAATACACGGCCAGCTTTGCTATGCATTTGAAATCCTGTCCCCAAAGAATTGATTTTTGACATGAAAAAAATGTAAACTGACCATTTCTGATGGAGCAGTTCAGCATCACAGGGCCCTGCCCTGCACCACAACGAGGGTCACTGAGTCATGTAAGTACCTGCCCTTCCATTTGACAACTTATATCCAGATTTCGGGACTTAACCCACCCGAAATGGGAATGCCACAGACGAAGGAATCAGTGCTGTGAAAGGATAAGTTCATTTAACTTCCCATGATGTCATTAAAGGTGGAAGCAACTCACAGAATCAAATCCTATAGAAGATGCATAAAAGAGCTGCCCAGAAATGCAATTTCAGCCTGCTAGAAAGTAATAGGAATATAAAATAAGTGAAAAGGATTACAAAGTTCAATGCAGAATTTAATATACTTAGCTACCAAACTGTGAAGACAAATATGAGACAGAGCCTCCATTTTTTTATATTTAAATTTTGTTTTAATAAACATGTTTATAATAAATTGTCAAAGAGCTCCTAAAGGGATAGGTTTGAGACATTAGTATGCAGCAGTTCTTTACAGCATAGCAGAGATACAGCAAATGTTACATTATTTATCACAGTGATCAATATTGTAAAAAAAATAATGAAAATTAGACATGAAATCCATGCCATTAATGTACACTTGCATGTTATTTTACATCTATATTATGTATACTATGTCTTTTTTGGGAGATGTTTAGTGTTTTTATAAGTAGATTTAACTAAAATACAAGATAACATAGCTTGTTTATATCTGGGTTTTCTATATTAAATAGTTTTATAAATGCAGCAAATAGAAATTAAAAGGTAAATGCCAGTTTCAAATGTTTTATTAATACAATGACAAAAGTGTGATATCTTCTGTAAGAAAACCTCTATTATCAGTCATTTTTCATGGCAAGCAGCAACGATTCAGAAAAACTAAAATTGAATTAAATTTTTCATTGACATTGAGGAAAAAATTGCACTGTAATCGCAAAGTATCTCTTTTTATTCTGTCCTCACAAGAGGAAAATAATTTTCATTCTGCATCTTTTTCAGCTAAATGCTTTAAAACAAAGACAGTTCAGCAGCAAATGACAGGTAATCCGCAGTTACACAAAAAATCCAAAGTGTGCAAAAGACAAATGAAGACAGATCTTCAAGGAACTCCACTGCTGCAAAGATTTACCAGAGTTGTGACTGTGAGGATTCACAGGAGCTTGCAGCCTCTGTCTCATCAGGAGAACAACTCTGCATTTAACAATTAAAGTGTTTTCTCTTGAATATTCATTTATTTGGTTTTTTTGTTTCTTTTTAAGATGACCTGATCTCTCTGAACAATTTCTTCCAAAAGCACGAACTATGTCTGAAAGACCCCAGGTCTGGCAATAAAACAGAGGTTTGGACACTGATTTCATCCTGGTGTTCTGCAAGTTCAGTGGAAGATCTTCTTCAGACTTTCAACTATTTCCAAATTTTTGAGAAATAAGTTCGATTTCATTAATCTGACAGAAATCTTTCCATACAGTAACTGACACACATCTTTGGATAGGGTTTTGAAAAATAATTTTTTGTTTCACAAAGATTCATCCCTCTTGGTTGCTTCTGATTTTATTTTCTCTTGTGCATTTGGATAGTTCAGCACAATTCACTGTGCTTTCTCCAGCCTGAAAAAGGTCAGACAGTAGTTCTGATTCTGGAAGGGAAGCAGAGGAGACACTCGGAGGCAAATCCTGACCATAGTTTTTAGAGTATGAATGAATCAGTAACCAAGCAGAGATAGAACAGAATTATCTGCAGCACTGAGAAGAAAAGTGCAGTGAAGGAAATCGAAATATCCTCTCAGCACGTGTGTGATTCCATTACAGGAAAAAACCCAAAGCAAATTTATGTAGATTTGTTATAAGTGTGAGGTGCATAATGTCACAACATATTCTGAAACTGATTTCTGTAAATTTTTAAATTATTTTTATCTCATCCCTGTAGAGGGATTACACTTCACTTAGTTTTCCTAACAGTCCTCCTCACCTGGAACTAAACCTTCCCACGGTTAAGTAACGTGTTTTACAAGCACCACCTTGCAACCTATAAATCACAGTGTGCTTGAAAAAGGCCACCAAAGCTCCCTGGCCAGCTGACATGGCAGGTGACTGCTTTCCCTAGACAACACCCTTTAAAATATTAAGAAAAGCTCTGCCACTTTTTTCTTTGACCATTACTTTTTTTTAGCAACTGATGTATTTGCAGAACCCAAGACTCCCTTCCACGGTACACAAACACACAAGTCAAAGGTCAGCAGGAGGATGTAAAAATACCATTTAATCTTATCTGTGCAACACTTTATGTAGACTTATTTCCCCATCTTCAGGCTCTCTTTGTTGAAAGACTAATTTATTTCTGTTCTGACAGAAAAGAGATAATCAATTTGCAGTGTGCACTAAGTAAAAGCTGCTACACTTACACGTAGCTCTACTAAAAGACTTGAATATGCTTATGAGGCAAAATTTTATATTAAATAATTAAAAAAAACAGTGCACAGCACACGATTTTTTAATATAAAGTTTTCTAATATTGTGTCACGTTTAGTGTTTATTTGCTGCCAGTTTTAAAAAGTTTAGTTTTACTGCGTTAGGCACGGCTTGCCTTTTATTTGGGGATGTTTTCTATCCTGTTGTGCATCAATGAGTTACTGGGATACCTCGCCGTTTTTCTCCGCTGTGTAAACTCACTATTCCGTTTCTGCAGGGGTGTTGAAAACAAATTTACACACCCGCGCTAAATTACTGTCTTCAGTGCGGAGCATTTTGCTCTCTTTCAGCATTCGCGGGTCGGGACCTCAGAAATGCGTTTTGCCTAATCCGCAGCAAATTGAAATTTCGAATTTCCCCTCGTCCTCCATTACACACGATCTGCCTGGCAGCCCCAAACCAGGAGCCAGTGAATTCCACATCCATCCCAGGCACCACGAGGGAAAGGCTTCTCGCAAGAGCACAACCCGGCCGGGAATTTCGACTGATAACGAAGGGACAAGCGGCAGTTTGGGGGACAAACGATGGAGGAGCCTCGGGAGCCCTCCCGTCCTGCCCCGGCAGCTTCGACATGGTCGCTTTGTCTGAGGCCTCGCACGCAGGAGCTCGGCAAAAACTCGCCCTTCCGACCTGCGAGACCCGGGCTGCAGAATTAAAGAAAAAAAATAAAAAGGAAAAAAAATAAAATAAAAAAAATAAACAGTAGTAAATACAGGCGGGACAAAAGCCCTTTTCTCGTTGTGTGACGAAGGCAGCCCCGATAGATTACTGCCGGGTTTCCATGGGGACATTTTGTTCCGACTCCAGATACCGATGATCGGGGCGGAACGAGGCACCCCGGGCTCCCCAACCCGGCGCTCCCGCGGGGAGCAACTTTCCTATCGATCGATTTTGTGTTATTTATTTTCCTTAAAGATCATTACTCCTAATCCTTGAGGAGCCGCCGGCAGGGCACGATTAGCGCATTTTTAGCATTCCTGCGAGGGCCGCCGGCCAAGGCAGGACAAGCACCCTGCGCTGGGATCCCCAGTAATGCCCGGGCTGCGCTGAGACCCCCGAGATGCGCCTCGGGGGGGGGG
>VXBA01000671.1:635635-660391 GCA_013399895.1 Serilophus lunatus | reverse complement strand
CGTGGCGGGAGCCCCGAGCCCCCTCCCGGGACGGGGCCGCGCCGAGCACGGACCGGGGGCACCCCCCGCTGGATGCGCCGCTGCCCAGCGCCGGCCGCCGCCGCCCGGGGGATGCTCCGGTCGCTCCCGGGGAGGCGGGAGCGCCGTGCACGTGGCGAGCGGGGCCGAGTAATCCCCGTGCCCGCCCCCCCGAGCAGATGGTCAGTGCTGGGAGATAACGGCGGCCCGAGGGGAGGTGATGCCCCGCGGGGGTGGGGGCCCTCCCCGGCCGCCGGCAAACGGAGCGGCTCCGCTGCGGGGAGAGCCCCGGGGAGGGCGGCCCCGCTGCCCCCGGGCATCGCCTGCCGAAGCCTTCCCACCCCCGCGGGGTTCTGAGGCCCGGTCCTGACAGCGTGGCTCCGGAGGGAAATTTAAATCTGTTAATATACTTTTTTTTTTTTTTCTTTCCCCCCTCCCCTCCTGCGCGGAGGGTCCGTCGCTTTTGTGCAGCGCTGCAGCTCGTGGCATCATCTGGAGTACAGATACTCCATTATCTGATGCAGAAGGGTGCGGGATCATGTGTCAGAACTTTTCTTGCACTTAACTGCGGGGAGGGAAATGTGTGGTGGCTGGGTGATGCAAGATGCTCGGTAAAGCTCCGGGAGAAAGGTCAACTAAAATGTCTCTCGTGCTGTAGAAACGCACGAGGGCAGGAAACCGGGATGTTTTGATACCTATTACGGTGCTTTGTGACTGCTGTTAAACACTGGGGGAAGCCATTTTTACCTCAATTCGAGGGAAAATCAGCTGCAAAGTCTTCCTCGTTTGAAGTGCTCTCAGTTAAACTGCCTTCTCAAAACTCAGAACCTATTTCTGCTCTGCAATGAGGAAAAATCTCCCCTACATCGAGTAGCAAATCCATATCTGTGTTATGCAACATTAATATTGGTCTCCTCTCTTGGCAGGTACTGTTGGCTCCTGTGCTTCAGTCAAGATGCTTCTGTGCTGCCTTAGCTGCGCTGCAACAAGACCTTTAAATAGAAGAATTCCTATCTGGTGATGGGCCTTGAGTTGTGCAAAAGTGCTTACAGTGCAGGTAGAGTTCAGGATCTACTGCAGTTTAAGCACTTCTGGCATTACTGTGGCGATTCTGTGATGGTGGAGGGGCACAGATGGAACCAGGATTGCTGTTCTGCTGCGTTGGAGCCACGTTACAAATGCTTCTTGTGTTAAGGTGCATCTAGTGCAGTTAGTGAAGTAGCGTAGAATCTACTGCCCTAAATGCTCCTTCTGGCACAAGCTGCTGCCTGCACGTCCAAAAAAACCCGCATCCATCTGGCTTTAGCTCAGCAAATTACCATTTTAGTTAAAGCTTTTTTTTTTTTTCCCCCCCATTGAAGGCAATTGCTCGGGAAGTAGTTTTGTCCTAGCAGTATCAAAGTGCTCATAGTGCAGGTAGCTTTGAATTGGACCTACTGTAATGTGGGCACTTACAGTACTGCTAGATAAAGTGCATCCTAGCTAGTGCCAGTTGCTGCAGAAGATGGTGCTGATTACAGTCAGTTTTGCAGGTTTGCATCCCAGCTTACTAAAATTGCTGTGCAAATCCATGCAAAACTGACTGTGGTGGTGGTGAATCTGTGGTGACTAAGGGGTTTTCAAGCTTTTTTTTTTTCCCCCCCCACCTCTTGTTTTTGGGTTTTTTTATTGTTTGTTTGGGGTTTTTTTCCACGCAAGATCTGAAGATGCCTTGCACTGGTTTCTCCATGGGTGGGGATTTGTTGCATTACTTGTAGCTGTATGTAGAGTATTGCACTTGTCCCGGCCTGTGGAGGAAAGGAGGACTTGTCTTCAGGCTGCGCTGCCCCCAGTTTGCCAGCTTGGTGAGCTCTGTTTTGCTGTTGTCGGGTGGATCACGATGCAATTTTGATTAGTTTAGTAGGAGAAAAATTGCACGGTATCCATCTGTAAACCGCAAGACCTTCATCGCTGACAGCACAGCTCGTGTCAGTCATCACTGCTCACAGCCCAGTGGTGGGGACAGTGACCTGCTGGTGACTCCACAGCTTGAAGGGACAGGAAGAAAGAAAACTTCACTACTAAGGTTTGTCTGGTGTTTAAAAAAGATCCAAAAAACCAAAACACAACCTGAAAAGCGAACCGTTAGAACACTCGGAGTGGGTCCAGGGAAGAGCACACTTGAGGGGCTTGTTTCTGTAATGACATTTAAATGACTGTGGTGGACTTACCAATAAAAACATTTTAAAATAAAACCTGTGTTTAATGGATCTCACTAAGTGTGTTTGCAGTTGACAAGAAAGAAATGGGGGAGGGGGGGCCATTTTTCCAGATGTGGGTTACAGCCTCCAACTGCCTCCTTCTCAATTTTGAAGAAAGTGATTCTGCTACCTGTTGCTGCTGCTATTTCAGGGAGGCTCTTTTCTTGGGAAGGGGAATAATGTTTCTCCAGGTCAAGAGAAGGATGTCCTCAAGTGGTAGTTCTCAATGCTTGCCCTTAAACCATAGTCATGCTCCCTTTGTTTTGCTCTTTGGCTTGCTGAGCCATGAAGTTGGGAGTTGAGCTGCAGTTTGTCTTTGAATTACTGCCCCGGGAGTGTGGATACCTTGGTTTGTCCCACCTTCAGAGACTGGCAAAGTGGTGTGACCAGCTCTGCTGTGGGAGTGGGGCTGGAGCTAAGGCTGCTGTAGGAGCTGAATGTAAGGGCCTGAAATTTTGTGCCCCACAACTGGTTGTTGCAGCTGCAGCACAGAGTCTCTGTGCTGATAGAGCAAGGGATGGAGTCTGGGTGCTTTGGCAAGGGAGGGAGCTGAGTCTGGGCTGTGGGTTTGCAAGGGTTGATATACATGGAGAGACCTGAGTTGCCGAGAGTGCTCTGGCGTTGCTGTAACATGCAGAACGTTGGGGTTTTTTTGGGATGGTTTACCAAAGAAACTCTTGGGTGTCTTGGGGAGTGGGTTGCTTGGATGCTTGAGCTTTTGGGTGTTTTTCTAGTCTGCTCTCCTAAAACCTATGGTTGAATGTGCTTTGTGGGCAGAACTGTTTGGGATTTGCCCCAGGACTGCAGTGTGTGGTCGCTGCAGTTGCCTCTGCCCAAGCAGATGTGGTTGGTGAAGTGGGTGGGCAGCGCCAGTGAGTTTTCAAAGCCCTTCTTCCCCTAGCTTAAAATACTGTGAGATCTAAAGGGATCATTTTGGTGGTCTGAATTATGGTGCCCAATGCAGGCAGCTGTGCTGATGCCAGAGTGGGTTCCCAATACAACCCTGTCCCAGGGTCCTGTTCTCAGATGTGGTCTGGAGGTTGTGCTCAGCAGGGAAGGCAACATGCCCAGCAGAGCAATTGCTGCTTGTTTCAGGTACAACCACAGAGTTCCTGTGAAGATGTCCCTGCAGCTGGTGGCTCGGGATGATTTTCTACCCTGGAATCTAATCTGAGGCTGAGTTGTAATCTTCCTTATGATTGGAGAGCTGTAATCTGGATTTGAAGTCACTGTGCAAACAAAAAGCAGAGATGTACCCTAAATGTAGAGCCCTTCTGGCTGTACCACTTGTTGACAGTGAAGAAAAATGGATTGGATTATGTGCTAATTGTGATTTAGTGTAGTCTATCATACCCCAGATGGGTGGAAGGCATCAGGATCTGTTCATGCCAGGAACGAACCCAAAGTTTGCTACTGTGTTAGTGCACTGCTGGGAGATGTTCCAAGCCTGGCTTTGTATTGCTAATACTGAAGCTGTACCCAGCTCCTGCATGGGGTCTTCATGTTTTTTTTGGGTGATCTAGGCTTGTGTTGACGGGGTAGGTGCTGGAGGGGATTTGGTGCCTGTCAGTTCAGCACAGCCAGTGTTTGGTGCAAGGTGCTGGTGTGATCATTCCAGGATGTCTCACTCACTATAGTAAGAGCTCATGAGCGCTGTGGGTGGGTCAGGCTTGAAACAGGCACCCCAAAACCACCCAGACAGGCTGAGCTGTTGGTAGGTAACTAATAGCTTCAGTAGAAAGTGGGGGATTGTGTTTGAGTTACTCACGTGAGGGGGATTGTTGTCTGTTCCCGTGAGTGAAATCTATGTTTTAACAGCGTAGGTGTGTGCTGTGCTGGTGAGTATCTACACAATCTGTTCCGAGTGACAAGCCTGCAGTTTGGGTGGTTTGTGTGGAATTTACTGACTTGGCTCAAAGTGCTGAAATATCAAAGTGAGCTGAATGTTCCTGCAGTTGTAAAGCAGCTCAGGCATCAGGAGGAAGTGGGATCCTCCCTTCTCTGGGAGCAGCTTCTGCAAACTAGTGCCCTGTGTGTGCTTCCTGCTCATGTAGTAAGTTGGTTTTATTGTCAGGCTCTGGCACTTGAGCACAGTGAAGGTGCCTCTCCAGGACTGGTGTGCTGTAGTTCTCCAGGGCAATGGGGAACTGGTGAGGAGGAGCTAACCCACAGGGTTTGGAAGTCAAACATGCTCCTGTTAGCACCCAAATGATCCTCTAAGGCTGATGAGGAGGAGTATGGTGTAATCAGAGACTTTATGTGACATCAGAATCAGCTGGCTCTGAACTCTCATTCATTCTGCATCTCCCACCAAGGTGTCTTTTATCTGTGAGCTCTGTACTGTCCTCTGTTGCACCTGAGGATGAACTAACTACTGGCTCACATGGATTGCAGAGCCCCCTTTCCGAGCAGGTCACCCAACCCTGCTCACAGCTGTGCCCAGCCTGCAGCCTGTTTTACACTGCCCTGATCTCTGTGTCACTTCTTATATTTTCAAAGGTTTTAAAAATGCTGAACCTGCTGTTTTAAAGTAACAAATGACCCTTTTCTATACTAGCAGCGCTGCACAGAATTGCCTTGTCTTAAGATTTTTGGCAGCTTTTTCAGGAGATGCCCTTGCTTTCTGAGGTTTTAGGTGCTCTGTATAATCAGGTGAAGCCCCATCAGGACAAAAAAAAAAGGTCAGAAAAATCGGACAAACAAGCACAACCCCAAAGCAAACCAGCCTGAGAATGGTGGGTGTGGGTATTTTGCATATCTAAGCTTTGAGGGTGGATGCAGTGATGGATGTGCAGAGCTCTGGTGAGGTGTCTGCCTGTGGAGTGGAGCTGTGTTTTGGGACCTGTGGAGTTTAGCTCCCTGTGAGGAGGAAATCTCATGGGATCTTGGGCTTTTTGACTTGCCCTGGAACCTTTCCTTTGGAAAGCCAGAGGGTTCCCCCATCTATGTTGGGATGCTCCCCACAGCCCCTTTTCCCATGGGAAGCACCAGGGGTGCAGTGATGGGCATCTGGGTGCTACAGAGAAGGAGGAAAGGCATGAAATCTCCCTGGCCACACGTGCACTGTCACTGTGCTGGTGTGGGGGTGGTTGTGCTGCTGCTTAAACAAGGAGGTTTGTTTTTAATCCATGGGAAGTGTTGCAGCCATGTGGCCATCGGACATCAGTGCTGAGGGGCTGAGTCTGTTCCAGGAGTGGCTGTTTCTGGGAGTGGGATGTTAGAAAGCAGTCGGTAGTTTTTTTACTGGAAGTATATAAATAGGTACAAGCGCATGCAGACATGAGGGCTGCTTGTGGAAAGAAACAACCCTTGCTGGAAACTCCAGAGGACTTCTAACATCAGAGTGCCTGTGCTATTTTTATAGGGTGGGAATATTTCATATTATTTCAGTCTCCTTCTTGCCACGCAACACTTTGCTATTTAATCTGTGTGTGGTTATTCCCAGCTGTAATCAGTGTTTATCCTGTGGGAGCATCCAGTGGGTGCTTTCCTTTTCTCTTAAAGGAAGCTTGTTAAGATAATACTTCTGAACTAAATTTTTCTTCAAAAAAATTTATCTTCTGCTGTTAATGATCTTCAGGGTGGGTTTTTTTTTTAGCATGTTCATGTCTAGAACAGTGCACTACACCCAGATAAGCATTTCTAACAGCACAGCCTATGTGCTTGCTGCCTGTCATCTCTGATTGCTCCCAAGTTACTTTGTCCAAAGTAATCACAGTTGATGTCAAGAAAATCTGTTTTCTTGTTTCTGTATGTC
Source organism: Serilophus lunatus (assembly GCA_013399895.1). Lineage (NCBI taxonomy): Eukaryota > Metazoa > Chordata > Aves > Passeriformes > Eurylaimidae > Serilophus > Serilophus lunatus. The sequence continues at coordinate 654,376 of VXBA01000671.1, read as the reverse complement.
ACTGGGTATAAATTATAGGTGATGGAAAGGTGTAACTATTTCTAATTTTCTTGTGTTGGTTACTGAACCAAGTGTTGTCCAGATCCAAACCAGCTCTTGACCTGGATCCTCTGGCTGAAAAAGCAATTACATCTGTCCTTGTCTCCTCCCTGGCTGCACTTCCCTCTTATATCAAATCCCTGTGATTATGCATCAGAATAACACACCTCAGTATTTTTGCCTTTTTACAACTACAGCTGATTTAAGTTGCTATACTTCTGCAGTTGGTGTGCTGGCTACTGCAGCCAGATCACAAGTCATCAGTTATTTGGCTAATTACCTTTCCCTTTGGAAGTGTCGCTTTGTTAATGTTAAATTTCGTTTTCTAAAGGATTTTATAGAATCTAAAGAATTGCTGTACTAAATCTAAGGGGGAATTATCAATGCTGTTTTTACATGTATGTATATTAAAAACAATAACACAGAAGAGGAAATTGGAAATTACCATTTTGTTACTCTGGTGATACAGAGCTGGAGTAAAGTGTTGGTGTTTTTTTTTTTTTTAGTGGAAACGGGCTCTTTGGCACAAAGTGCCATTCTTGTGCTGTTCTCTGCTGTAGGAAGCACCAAACCTGGTTCCCTGGTAGGTACCCTGCAGCAATAGCAAATGGCTGGCAGGGCAGATTGAAAGCTTCAAAGAAGTAACAAATCTCTTGGGACTTCAAAGGCCACTCTTTGTCAGCCAGGCTGCCTGCCTGCTCAGAGCTTCATTGCAGCAATGAAAAGAAAATTAAGATCTTCCTGCCCTAAATCCACAGACCCCTTCCCTCCTCCAAAGCTGGACCACTGTTCGGTGTACATTACCAGCACAGCACACTTCTTCCTTCCCATACCCAGCAGTGCTGCAGATGCCTGTTAGTGCTTTATCAAACAAGCACTGGATCCCAGAACATCCACTTGTATTAATTTTTAGTGCTCTGAGACGGGCACTTAAATCCCTGAAAGTGGCTTGAAAATTCAGGCGGTGTCTGTGTGTTGAGAGTGGCTGCTGGATGGACCTTGAGCTGCAAACTGGTGCTGCTTATAGCTGAGTTTGCAGGTTTCTGTCTGGATGTGGGAGGAATTGGGGACTGATAGGGAAGTACTGTCCCAGGAGACAGGAGGTTTGTCCTGCCTGTGCTCTCTGGACATTGCTGTTCCCTCAGAGAGGCTGGAGAACCGGCCAGTTTGGCTTCTAACTTTCCTGTTTTTTTTTAACTTTTACTACAAAGAGTCCTTTGTACTGACAGAAATTTATTGGGTTTACTGATGAAAAATCTGGATTTGCATTGATAAGGAGTAAAAGGGATACAGAAGGATGGGAAAAGAACTTAGTCTTTGCTCTCTTTCTGAGCTTATGCAAACCCCGAAATCCTTTTCCCTCCAAGGAGCAATTTCTATAAAGCAAGAAGGTGATGGTGATAATGAAAACCTTATAAATCAGCCCTATAGCCAAAGAATGTTGAGCTTTACCCTTCAACCCAAGAGCAGCATATGATGGAGCTTGATTGACTAAAAATATTGTAGTTCTCTTTATTGTGATGCAATATGGAAAGAAATATGAGATGACTGCTCACCCTCTGTTTTGGGGAGACTTCATGGCAAGTGCTTCACCTGCAGTAAAAACTGTCATTAGTTTTGAAGAAAATAAATTAATAAATGTAAAACTAACAGAAGTAGGACTGCAGAGTGCAGTTCTTGCACCACCAATCCTGTGAGTGAGCAGCAGGGATGGAAGGAGCGTTGCTTGCCATTGCTCCTTCCTGTGCAATTCTGTTAGTGCAGTAAATACAGCAAAATACCATTGCATTAACCCCGATCGCTGCGTTGCCTTGGCTCTGCTGACGGGCTGTTCCCGAGGCAGCCGTGTCCTAAACAGACCTGCTCAGAATTATTTTTATGTACCAAAGATCTCTTTTACCCAGTTACGCCTCAGTCTCCAACTAAAACATGGGCCTGGCTTGTTTTAGGAGGTGATGACAAGCAGATAAAGTGGAATTAGAGCCTCCAGTCGCTGCGGGCAGAGCTGCAGTGCTGCCTTTCGTAGTTCCTCGCTCAGGCAGTTTCGTGTTGCAGTGCTGACGCTCCGGCTGCTGGAAGGTTGCTGGCAGAAGACTGGGACTAGCAGGTCTCAGAACTTCTCGGATGTGGATTTGGACCTGTGTGAGTGTCCTGCCCTGTGGACTTACATCTCCTCGTGCAGCTGCTCTGCCCGAGCTGCCTCAGAAAGTAACGCCTGGCAGACCTGCTGCTGCGAGGAACTGGGGTAGAAAGTAAGTGTTGGGGTGAAACTGCTGCTTCTTGTCCAGGCTGTAAAAAATCCAGGAGCGCCATCTGGACTGATGCCTGTCACTGCACTGCCTCTCGTTTTCTGTCGGGCTGTCACAAGTCAGTGCCTGGGTGGGGGAGGCTTTGAAGCTGCATGAGTGAGATGGGAACAGGGGTGAGTTGTCGGTGCTTGGCTGTGCCGACTGCAATTGAGGAGCTTTGCAAACAGAAGCATTGAATGAAGGTGTTGGGAAAAAATGGGCTGTGGCTCTGCATCAGCCCATGGTGCTCAGCTGGGCACCAGCTGTCCCCTAGCACGGCTTGAGAGATGGCACAAGATTTCACAGACTCTCCTGTCTTTGCTGGTCCTACAGTTAGGAAAACCAGGATCTGTACTGGGCAGGATTTGCCTTGTTCCAGCGTCCCGCTGTGGGATCCTGTTCTGCTTTTTCCATGCTGTTAAGAAACTATTGGTGATGACAATCTGATCTGCTTTGCCTGCATCCTGCCAGAAGCTGGTCCTGCTGGCACTGTGGATGTGCAGGCTGTCAGTGTGATGTGCAGGTACGTTCTCTCTCTGGGTTTTGGGTTCCTGAAAGCCTCAGGCAAGAGCTACTGCACTGTGCTCTGTTTCCATGTCGAGGGATCTGAGCCATGAGCTGCAGCCGTGTCCTGGTGCTCTCACTGGGGCTGGCTATGGGCTGCCTTGGTTCCTGGCCTGCAGCATCACCCGCTGCCCCTTGAGTTACTGTCCTGGCTGTCAAAATGCAGCCGGTGCACTCTGCTCCTTGAGCCTGGTCCTGCATCATGGCTGGTTGTTCAGTGCTGATTTGGAAAGATTTGTGCACATCACTGGTACGAAAAAAAGAGTTTGTTGGCCCCACCAAGTTTCCAAGTTATGGCTTTCTCAGCTCTGTTCCTCAGCTTGGTTTTACTTATTCTGGATCATGTCGATTCTGGGTAAAGCTTTTATTCCCTGCCATGATAAGCTGCCCAGAAACCACTGTATACATGTGAATGCGATTGCCTTTCTGAGCCAAGCCTGCACCCTCGTGGAAAGTGTTATTGGAGCCGTTCAAGAAAATCTACTTACTGTTCTGCCCATAATCTGAAAGCAAATGGGGATTTTTCTCGTTTCAGCTGCTGGAGCCCCAATGTTCTGCCTCCACCAGGAGCTTGCCTTGGCTTTGTGCCACCATCCCTCCTGCCAGTGCTATAGGACCAGGGGCTCAGCTGGGGCACTTGTGGCTCTCTGGGAATTACCAGGCCAGCAAAAGTGGGTGCTGTGCAGATGGGAAGGGAAATAGGCACAAAAACGAGTGAGTAAAAGCTGTGTGTGACTGAGCTGTGAGAGACTTTCTCCAAAGTGCTCCTAGTCCCTGTGCTGGCACATCGCTGGACAGTTTTAGTCCAAAATCATCAGCTTCTTGGTTTTCCATTCGCCACATGAGGGCAGACTGTTTCTAAATAAAATACAGCGAAAAAGCTTCAGTTCACTGGATAAATCCTGCAGCCCAATGCTCCTTCTGACACGGGAAAGACAAGTTTTGACCCCAAAAACCAAGGGGGATGCAGTGAATGAAGATGTACGTGCCCACAGACTGGATGTGCAGAGTTCACCTGAGCACCATCATCCCCGTGCCCAGGAGAGCCCTCCAGCATCTGCTCTAACTCTATCGCTGCTTTGTTATTCCTCTGGGCAAACTCCATTTACTCTAATGGCATTATTAGCTCTGCATAATAGATGTCTTTCCTCATCATCCTGCTGCCCTTCCAGCCGCAGGTTAGTGGTGTGTGCTCTCCCTGGTAGGTACCGACATCCCTCTGAGTGCAGGGATGCTCTCAGCAGTGCTGTCAACCAGCTCTGTGGGGATTTACCACCGTGGTCTCACCTGACTTCACAGCTTCTGCCTGCCGGCTACAATGTAAGTGAACACAGCTTACAGTGGTTTAAAAAAGTTCAGAGTTAGCTGGAGTTTGTCTGATAGTTGTAATGCTTCCTCTGGCTTGAATTTGTGCCTCTCCTTTATTTTTCGTGTGGACATACAGCATCCCAGTGGGAATATATGATTTAAAGAGAAAAGCAATATGGATTTGTCAGTGTAGCAAATAATACTCATGGGTTTATGAGCCTTGGACATAAAACCAAAGTGAGGACATTTGGGGTGTCAAAGGAGGATGCTGAAGGCTTTGTGGGGGGTGCCCTGGGCAGGAGGGTGGGACATGGGCAGCCCCAAGAATGCTCCAAGAAAAGTCCTCTGCGATGTTCCTCTCCAAACCTCTCTTCAGCTACACTAAAAAATGCTTCACTCTTGTGGACAGCATGAGCAGGCAGCTGCAATTTATGGGTCTGAGGAAATTCTGCTGCTCGCAATCCAGTGTTAGCATAGCAAATGTCTGTTAACATGTTATTAGAAGTGACAGAACAAAAAGAAAGGAGGATAAAGCTCAAGCCCCACGGCGAAACAATATGATTGCTGGTGGGGAAAAGCTTACCAGATATTATTAATCTTTAAGTGTCAGACATGTCATAGTGACTGCAATAAAACACAAGTCCTAGTTATCTTGAGAAAGATACAGTTGGGAGATGTGATGGGAAACCTCCTCAGTGTGGCTCTGTCCTTCTTGCCAGGGATTCCAATAAATTTCTTGCCTTTTCCAGGTTTTTCAAAATGTCACTTGGGAAAGCAAAAAATAAAGCCAAACCCCCACAAAATAACAACACAGAAAACCTGCAGAAACTCAGAGTTGGCTGGTGGGGGAAGTGTCCAAGATGTTGGTGTTTGGAGTCCTGACTGTCCTTCACTAAGAGTGAATTTGTGTCTTCCTGCTCTTTGAAACCCATTTTCTTCCCCAACCCTGCCTGCTCTCAGAGCTGTGCCTGCAGAGATGCAGGCACCAGTGGATTTAAATCAATGTAGATTGTTCCAGTCAACTCCTAGATATGCTTCTGGTTTTCTTGTGCTCTCAAATAATTTTTCATGTCCTCCTGTGTAAACCATTTGGGAGGACACCTTGGCTCCATTTAAAGTTTTTATTAGTGTCTTCAATCTGGTTGAGCTGCTGCAGTTCTGTGGGAGAAACGTGTCACACAGCCATATCCTGGGTGGAGGATGGGGCAGGCAAACACAGCCTGCACCCCTGGCATCCCCTTCTCTTGCTCATCCTCAATCTGACCTTCTCTAGCCTGTGTCTCTCTGCAGTTATGCCAATGTGACTGCTGATGTAAGGCAAGTAAATCCTTGGAGCCAGAGTGAATACTGGTCCTTTGCCCTGACCACTGACAAATTTTTTAAAAATGTTGGGTTTTTGTTCATCTGTAGTGGCACAAAAAAATTGCTGCTGAATTGTTTGGCTTTTTCCAGGATGGAAAGAGGTGATTTCCTTGGTTGTTTTGTTCTCACTTTTAGTGTGAAGAGTTAAAGTGCAGAACAGCAGCTAGTGATGGAGATGGCTGGGTGGCTGATTGTTGCCTCGTGGATGTGGCCACTTGGCCCCAGTGGGGACAGAAATGTTATTTATCTGTGGAAGTGGTGCTTCTCCTCTGCTATCACTGTCCTGTGGATTTACAGGAGTAAACAGCAGACAGGTAATGGTGGAGTTTAAGGATGGAATTTGGAAAACCACCCGCTCCACGAATGTTGTTATCCTGCTTATAACAGGGAGGGGAAGGAAAGGCAGTGCTCTGCAGGGTGTTAACAGTTGTTGAGATAAAGCCTTGACTCCATTTCAGGTCACCTCCCAGAGTGTTCCTTGGTGGCCTCAGTGCCTGGACCAGGACCTGCCAAGTGGTGTATGAGCATGTGGTTGGTTTGCTACAGTGTCTGCTGGCAGGACTGGAGCTGGCAGAGGAAACTCCTCACTGCTTCTGGCTGCTAATGGTATAATGGGTTAAAATTGCTCTTCAAAGGAAGACTCCCTCTATCCCCAAATCTTGGCCACCCCACCACCCATCACATGGAGCACTAATTTGAAAAACTATTCCCATGGTGAATAGACTCTTCTGCTAAATATGTACAAGCAGGCAGAAGAATGATCTAGTTGGAGGAAAAAAACAGACTGGTGAGTATTAGCCCCTGGTTTGTATTTGGTATTGCACTGGTCCCAGAACTTATGGGATAACTGCAACATTACCACTATTTCTTGGTATTTGCTCTCTGGGCTGCTTTCATGCAGTTCTTCAATGCCACTGTGTGAGGTTCTCTGACCCAATGCCAAGCTTAAATCCAGGGAAATCCAGAGCAAATCTCCTTGCAGAGCTGTATGAGGTTGGTAGAAGTGAAGGAAAGCTTTCCAGCTGCTCTGCAGGGCAGTCTAGCCCTCTGCAAAAGGCAGAAGCTGAATGTCAACAAGAAAATTCCCACTGATTTCAGCTGGGCCGGGAAGTGAGTTGGGATTAAAAGCTCAAAGTGCTGGTGCTGTGCCCAGCTCACTGTCCCATTTACAGCACTGGAACCTGAGGACTAACCTTTATTTTGGTAGAGTTTACCCTACTAGTTTTGTTGCCTGTCAGTTCTGCTGCTCTGGTTGTCACAGGAGCTGAAGTGCCATGGGATGCTGCACAGGGTGTTTGAGCCATTCTCTTGGCACAGGTTGTCCCAGCTCACAGCCACTTGCCCCTTCCTCTGGGTGACAACTAACAGGCGACACACTGGATTTCCCACCCCAGCTCTCTGCACAACCAAGAATTTGGGTAGGGAAGGAAATATGCATTTCTTTCTCCTAGTTTGGGATCACTGGTGACCTCTGTGGGCCCCTCTCCGTGGCTCTGGCACCAGCCTGACTATGGGCTCAGCTTAGGATGCTCAGCCTGATACCAAGCAGCAGGATCTGCTGTGCTGCACGCAATGCTTTCCTGCCATTCAGTTCACTATTAAAACACCCACAATTAAATTTTAAGACTCAGCACTTCTCTGGATCTGACCCTGGGAACACAAAAGGCTCCTCCAGAGTGGCGTGAAATGTCCAAGGAGGCAAACCACCTGACCTAGGCATTTTTTACAAAAATCTGTAGATGGATGACCATGAGAAGAGAAAACAAGGCCAGTTATGTTATTTATTGCTTTCCAAAAAAGCTAGGATGCTAACATGCTGCCCCATTGATGACTGGCTTTAGTGACCATTTTTTAACATCACCTCATAATGGTTAAATACAGTAACTTTCCTTCAGATCAAAAAATCTATGGCACTGATGTCCTTGAGTACTTTGGGATTTGGCCTGTGTTCAGACCAATTCATAAAACACAGCTCAGAAACTCAGTGCCAAGTCTGTGGTGCTTCAGCTTGTTCTGGGATTCTGTTGTAGCCAAGATGGGTAGGAGCGATTTGACAACTTCTTGCAATGCTGCGTTTCTCGGATGAGCTGCTGCCCAGGTTGGCAACTCTCAGGGTTTTGTGCAGCACAGAGGGAGCCCTGGGTGCCTCCTGGACAAGTGTCCTGCAAATGGGGTGAGCTACCCCGCCCTGCTCCTGGCTGGGACTGAGTGGTGCACGGGGGTTTGAGTGTCTTCCCCAAAGTGCACTGTTATTTGCTTTTTTCACAGGCTGTTTTTGGCTGCTGCACTTGCTGCCTGCCTGCGGCTGTTTGCGTGTTGGTGTGGAGAAGGCATGAATGGCAGAACTCCTGCTGGGATCCCCATCTGTGTGCTGAGCCTTGGAAGCCTCTCACTTTCTAGCTCTGTCACCTTCTGTGGGGTCTCAGCCATGTTTCCACCATCATACCCTTGGACATGGGGAGATGTTTCCCTTAGAAGACATCAGACCGAGATCACAACAGTTTTCAGAGTAGTACATCATCTTGTTTTGTAGTCAGAGGAAGCAAAAGGTAAAATCCTTGAATAAAACTTTGTAAAAGACTTCAGACCTGTAATTAAATACTGAGCAAGCGTTGGTTTATTTTTCTGTGTCACAGTGAGGCTCTTGCAAGTCATAAGGGATGGTCTGAGGTCTCCATGGTAGTTACAGACTCTTCCTCTGTAAAGGCTGTAGCAATCTGATGGATATATATCCTGAGGCTGGCAGGCTGCAGTGATGGGCTTTCCATCCTTGAAATATGTCTGCCCAGAGCAGGGCATGATCCTGTTGTGCTCCAGCCTGGACAATTGTTCTCTTTAACTCAAACCATAAAACTCAATATGGTTTTGTCCAAGTGCATCCCAGTGGTGTTGCAACACCACATCCTTAAGAGCTGCAAATGGTGTTAATTTAATCGTTATTCTGTGTTTCCACAACAGATGTTGACATTTCACTTTTGTTCCAAAATTAAATGTCAAGTTATTCCTGTTCAAAACGACCATTAGAACATTTGGGGATTCCATCTGCAGCTGTATTTAGAGTCTGCCTACCTGCTAAGACAGAGTTTCCAAGAAGGTTTGTATATAGGCTGTGGTGAATTCACATATGTACTGGAGAGCTGCCTGGGTTAATTAATTCCCTTTCCACACATTATAACCTCTAGAAGCAGGGCAGCTGGAGGGGGAGGTTTTCTCTAAAGAGATCAGTAATTTTGCACATCATACAACCAACTTTTTCTTTTTTTATTTCTGCTTTTGTTGCAACCTGGAAAACAGAAGCACCATTCAAGAATGAGCTGATGGAGAATGCGTATGGTCCAAGCAGGACAGATACATGATTAATCTGTAGCAATTCATAACCCAAAATCCAGCACAGATACTCTGTCACAGCTTTTAATTTTGCTCTTCTCACTGCTCCCATTGTTTTAATCTCTAGCTATGTCTCTGAAGCCACTTTCTGTGCTCTCAGCTGCTATTGAAGCACTTTCCTTTCATTTGAGGGGTCAGGTAAATATCTCCATGCATCACTGAGCTGATACGTGTGCTGCCATGCTCAGCATTCACCCTCCAATGCTGAGTGCCACAAATCATCTCATCAGAGGCAAACTCTTCTTTGCTCAGCTGTGGAATATTCTTTCTGACCATCTTGTCCTGCTGCCTGGCCCAGGAGTAGGTGCAGGTGATGGGGTTTGGGGGCGAGACTGTAGGGATGGAGGGCGTTTCTTCTCATGTACAGCCCCTAACCTGCTCAGCCCCTGGCATCGTGCTGGTGGCAGAGGAGCTATGCTGGGTGGATTCAGATGTCCCCAGAGATGGCAAAGCCAAGGATTTAGGGAAACCTAAGATGCAGGTGGTGTTGATGCTGTGCTTGATAGCTTTAGCTGCCCTGGGTGTGCATAGCCGGTGGACAAAGGCATTTTCTGCCAGGGTTATCAGCTCTGTGCTTCCTGTGCCTCTCTGGAGAGAAACCCTGGAGGCAGAGGGGCAGCAGAAGTGTGGCTGGAGCCACTGGTTTGCAGGACATGCAGCAGAGGAAGGTTGGCTGTGTTTTGAAGCAGAGAATGCCAAGGGAAGGAAGTAAGGCAAACCCCAGGGTCTCCATCTCATAACGTTTTCAGATTGAATCCAGATGCCTCCAGACCAACACAGATGGGTGAAGGGCAGGGGCAGCGGGAGGCAATTTGAAACTGTGGTTTACAGGAGCACAGATAATCCACACAGTGTTTCTGAGCTGAGAGATTATGGATTAATGTCTCCTCAAAAAAAAGGCCTCAGGGAATTGCAAATATTTCCAGAAAAGATTCAAACCTCCTTGCCCAGTTTCAGCCCAGCAGTGCCATGAAATTATAGCTTGGACAGCTCATACCTGTCATGATCTGGGCCCCAGGGCCACCTTTTAAGTGATCAAGCAGAAAATGTCCCTTTTCTTTTGAGTGGCAGCTTGCAGGGGGGTGTGCCACTTTCAGCCCTATGAGGAATTGTTGAGATCATCAATCAGAAGCACAGAGAATCCCCATTTCTGGATACTTTGAAAATGAACAAAGAAGGGTAATAAGAAATAATTTGAGGAGGTTTTATTATTATTACATTTAGTGGTAGGGTTGTCTCTTTAATGCTTTATATGTTTTTTCCACACTAGATAGGTGAGCTTATATTACACAGTAAAAAGCTATTAGTTTTCTCAAAAGATCGTCGATTTTCTTTCCAAATTGCTAAATTACATTTTCTATTTTATGGGAATGCTCTTTCATTTGTGCAAAATCCTGTGCTCAGACAGTTAGGCCAATCTCATCATGCAAGACTATTAGATGAACTAATTGGATCTGTCTTACTCGTACATTTCTATCAGGAATATCTAATAAATGTGGAAATCCATTTGGAAATGAAGACAACATCTTCATGTTCTTGGGGCCTTGGAGATTTCTGGTGTTGCTGAGCGCAGCCAGAGGGAATTAACTGCTTTTCTCTTGGCAGCTTTGTCAAAGCCCTTTTCCAAGGTATGAACCCAACCATCTTCATAATTGTCACAAGTTGCTAAAGAATGCAGTTTCTCTGGTATTTAATCGATGCTCATCCCAGGAGGATGCAGGGGCATCTCTTGCATGGTCTATTTGGGCTGTCATCGAGGGAGGTGTGAGGGTGACCTCGGTGCTGTAATTGCTGATCCTCTTCAGTGTACTTATGAATTTATCTCATCGTTGTCCCAGCAAAGCAGAGTAAACCCATTATCCCCGTGTTGCAAACGGAGAGGTGTGGGAGAGAGGCAGTGAAGGAGCTCCCAAGGTTGTCTGGTCTGAAGGCATTTGAGTGGAGCTTCCACACTCTAAATCCCAACACTCAAATGCTCACCTCTGTTGGGTTTTTCCCTCCTGTAACGCTGTATGGCCAACACTCATCAACTGGCACGAGACTATCAGTGACTCCTTTTGTACTGAAGTTTTTATCTTCCAAGACTCCTGCCTGGAGTCAGCCAGGGGTTTGCACACAGGGCCACTTTTAATGGGATTGCTTTGCACTTTGAAGTTAAGTCATTTCATGGAAGGGGTCCCAAAAAGTCCGATGTTCCTGCTCCATGTGCAGGGCATTAGAACTGTGCTGGTGGTGGGGCCCAGGACCTCTCTGTGGCAGGATTTCTGTTCAGCACTGTATCCTGTGAGTGAGGATTGGTCTGTGTCCCCTCAGCACTCGGTAATGCTTCATCTGGCAAAAAGTCTTGAGAACAGAGTGAACCCTTTATGCATTTGCAAGAGGCTTGTATTGCTTCAATGCTTTGTACCATGCAAAAACGAGGTGTTTTTTCTTTTAAACTGAATACACTTTCTTGCTGAATCAGGGTCTTGCTTTCCAGGGGAAGTTAAACCAAAGCCACCCACACTCACCCTATGAGAACTAAATACTGCTGACTGACAGCAATTCTCATTTGTGAGAGCTGTTTTTAGTAGAACCAAACCTGTCGCTCCATAAAATATTCCTTCTTACTCTTGCCTGGGTCACAAATGGGGACAAATCCCTGAAAGGCCCCAGGTAAGACCTGAATGCTGCTTGCTCCACTCTGTTAAAATGAGCAGGACATTGACTGCTGACCTCAGAGATAGTGCAGTGAGAGAAAGGGGGACAAGGGGAAGAAAAGTAACTCTGCTCTAAGCGTGTATTGTTTAAATTATTCACTGTCTTTTAAAACAGCCCATTGAATAATACATCGTGGTCACTTCTATTTCTAAATGCTTGCACTCAGACTGAGGTTAAAATGCTGTCCTGAAATGCCACTTGCACTCAGGTTTCTCTGGAAATTCTCACCAAGCAGAGCCTTGGTCCAGCCGCTTTTCTCCCCCAGGTTTTACAGTTCTGAGTCCTCTGTTTGGGTAGAGAGAGCTCCAAGTGCTGCCCAGCCACGTCCCCCACATCTCCTGTAGCAGGAGACTGATTTCAATAACACCAAAGCACTAAAAATAACGAGCTTGGGCTTGTTTCTATTTGCTTTTTCCATCGCTGGCCAAGCCCTCTGAAGTCATTTGTCAACAGCTTTATTCCTTCTTCATTAATGAGAAGTTTTGACCTAATTGCACTAATCCCTGAGTTTATGGAAAACCTTTGAAGTGCCCTACACCAGAGTCACAACTCGGAGCGCAGAGACTTTTCTTCCTTTCTCATCCTGTCCCGGACATATGCACACATGGATATTTCTGCATTTGAGAAATTTGAGACATGTGTAGCTCAGGTGGGTTTTTCAGTCTTATTTGAAGGACAGGGGGAGTCAGGAGAAACTGTCTCTGCTTTGCACTTACCTGCTTCCCAATTTCTGCTTCATGTTTAATAGTAATAATATAAACCAACTCCCCAAAGAACTGTTTGAGAGGTCTGACATTTATGCATGGCATGCAGGGATGATTTAGCATTTAAAAACAAAATAAATCTCTCTGTGTAAGATGGTTCATTATTCTAACTGATTGGAAATGAGAAAAATGTGACTGTCTAGTGAGGCTCCTTTAAAAACAAAACTTCCCTTCTGTCGATAAACTGTCCTCCTCCACAGAGGGGTGAAACCTGGCTGAGTGTCCAGCAGGATAATTAGCTGTTGTTTGGGAAATGCCTTCAAATGCACAAATGTTAAATCTCACTGGGTTCTTTCATTAAATTATTTGGCTTGTGCAAGAAAGATGCAATCTTAATAGCCAGGCCCTCTGAGATCTATTCATGTCCTTGCAGATGCAAGTGAGGATGCTGATAGGAGAGGCTCAGTGTGTGCTGAGCTCTTAGTCCAGCCAGGCAGGAGGAGGACTCGGATGGTTTCTTGGGCAGCTGCTGCTGGCATTACTTCTGGAAGGGTCAGGCCGTGAATGCAGCTGAAAAAAATAATTAGTAGAAGGTCATGGTCTCCCAGTGTGATGGGCTGGTGATGGACAAATGACGAAGAAGCTGCTGATGGAAAGGCACAGCTCTTGACACCTCGTGGGACCCTCACCTCCTGGACAGAGAAGCACTCTAGTGCACAACCAGCCATGCACATCGTGCCTTTGCTGGGAGATCTGGAACAGGAAAAGCCCAAACAGGCTAAGAGAGTCTCTGGGAACAGGTGCCTGCAGCAGAGGGGCAGATCTGTGCTGTGCCCCGTCGAAAGCAGAACATGCAGGCGAGGAATGTTAAGGCACTTCCCTTCTGCAAGATGAGGTTCACAACAATCCCTGGGGCCTGGTGGGGACTGGGGGAAGGCAGCAGTAAAAATAGAAACTCCTTTGGTTTGCAATTTTTTCTCCTTGCCATCACGTGCAGTGACCTTTCCTTAATGAAAGAGTGAAGAAGCCAGAGAGCAAAGGAGAGGGGGGGGAACATGTCCAGTAGCAGAGGTGTTTCTGTCCTGCTGCATAGTGGCTGAACACTGCAGTAGTCCACTGCCAACCACAGAGCCACCCTGCCCTTGATGGGGACGCTTCAGGATGCTTCACATTCCTTTGTTCCAACTCTCCTCCCTTACTACGGCTTGGTGGTTGCTGAGCTGCTCCAAATCCACTGGCTCCAGCAAAGACACTCCTGATCTGTGTCGGTCAGGGAGAGGAACGCTGTGTCCCTACAATTTCTTGAATTATTGGGTATAAAAGCTGACACTGGATCACCCATCTGCTCTTTTACCCACAAAATGGCATTTGAGAAGTGGCCTAACACTTCTGATACCTTTGGAACTGCCTCATTACCATGCGACTGGAGATAGCTTCTGCATGAGCCCAGCAGAAATAGTCCTCTATTATATCTCTTCACAGAGTTTTTGCATATAATATTAAGCATTAAAATAATTTAATAAGGCATAAATCAAGTTTTACTGTGGTGGCACTGCACAGGAAAAAAAAAAAGCATTCCTGGAAAGGTGCCTGAATACATCGTGGCCTCTTTTAGAGTGGGAGTAATTTATATATTCAATATAATTTCTGTTGGTTCTGCTGTAAATCCCATCTCAAAGCTGGGTGGTACAAGGGGATTTCACCAGTGTGTGCAGCCCTATGGCTTCTACTTGAACTACCTGCTTTGCAAAACTCCAGGCTTGCTCTGCCCTTTGGCTGTGCACTGAGCACTACGTCAACTGTTGCTCCAGCACTTGCAAGGTTGGTGCTGTGCTGTTGAGCCTCTGTGGGAAATCAGGAGTGCAGAATCTCTCCTGAGTTAAATCCAGAATGCCTGTCAGTCTGCTCACACTGTGCAGAGCTGGTCCACAGCAGTGCCCTCTGATTTTGCATCCCAAGTCTCTATGAGAGCAGGATGCCCATGATGTGACAGCCCTGGTTTGGTAATTGTTGGCAGTGCTTTATTTCCATAGGTGAATGCTCTGGGCCGATCCCTTCTGGGCTGGCTCATGGTTGTGTCTTTTCTGTTGATTAATCACCAGGAGATGATAAATGAAAATATCAGCCTGAGAAATGCCTGCCCTGTGCTCCCAGCAGAGGCAGCAGCGCATGGTGAATAGTTTTCTCCCATCTCTTCTGCACTGATTCCCTCTGCAGACCTGCATCTCAAGTGATTCTCTTGCACTCAGAAGCTTTGCAAGTGTTCAGCCCCACTCCAGGGACGCTGGAGAAGAGATGGGTATTGCAGCTTGGGCAGTGGTCAGGAGTGCTGTGAGCATCCTTTCTCCCTGATGGCTGCATCCCATGACCAGCGTGGCCCAAACTCCAGCACACTGTCACACTGGTTTTCATCCTTTCACACTGTGCTTTGGGTCCTACAGAGACAGGAGGGTGTGTGGAGAAGCTTTTGAGCCACATGGGCTGTGTCTGTGCATTTTTAATTTTATGAAGGATGCAAAGCCCTTCAGGTAACTGCCAGATGCCCTCTGCAAAACCTGAGTCTTATCCACAGTGAAGAACTTGTTTGGAAAAGTTTGCATCTGGATGGAATTTTATTCCATGAAATATTCTGTAATTTTACTAAGTTTTGTGTCCTTTGTGGGAAGAGAAGACTTTTCAAACTTTTTATAAAAATCAGGGAGATCCCTAGGACTGGAATGTAGAGATTTTTCCAAGGCTCTGGGAGGCATTTCTGATATGTGATGTAAGTACCAGCAGAAACTGGTACATACTTGCAAAAAAAGTTCCTGTTCTGAAGTATCTCATTTTTGAACAGGGGAAGTGATTTGTCTGTGCATTCTTGATGTACAGCCCTATTGGCATCTGCAGTGTCTTTAAGTGATGTATCTCTCTGAAGGCTTCACTGCTTCTGCTGTGTGATCTGCTCCCAACAAAATCCAGAGAGCAAGTGATTTATCAGCCACTGCTTTTTAGGGTGAGGAAAAGGCTAATGCTTTATGGATCTATCAGCATTCCTGTATGGCACACGGAATACAATATCCTGCCAAAGCAGGGAGGGATGTCTGCTACCTGGCAATCCATCATTTCTCCCAGCGCCCCATGGCAAATGCACTTTTCTTTTTTCCATCAGGCTATGTGCAAGTACTGTTATACAGTAAAGAGCTTCTCCCTTCTCCTCCTCCACAAATGGTTATGAAAGCCTGAAAATGCAACTTCTGCTGGGTGCAGAATAAGATGGGAAAGGTCATTTTGACAGGGAGAAGCCATCACTTCCTGCAGCTCCTGATTCCAGCAGGACACATGAGATCTCAGGTGATGCAGCCAGACCATACACAGCACAACAGGACCACAGCAGGGATGAGAAATCCAGGCCAAACCTGGCCATGTAGACTGTCGAGTATGTGCCACAAACATGCAGATGTGTCAACAGATGCTCTAGTTTTTTTTTCTTTACTCTCCTGCCCCACTGTAATTTCCTCTGTTATAGGCATTGCTTAGCTGACCTTGTCCCCATGGAGCTCATCTGTCCTATCCACAGAGTAAATGAAATGTGTTTATAACCTGGTGAGCATCTATTGGGGAGTATGAATCCCTCTCCTACATCTCTCCTTGGTGTTTTAATTGATTCAGGGTTTTCCCAGTGGACAGCTTCATAAGAGCATTTGATGAAATCAGCTACACACGATCCTGCCTCTCATTACTTACAGGCTTGAGGCAGGTAGATGATTAAGTGAATTTTTTACGGTGCGGGCAGTTGTAACAAGGGAAATTATCATCCTCGATATGAGACAATGACTTGGCTCTTACTACATCTGCTGGCAGACAACTAACCCAGTGACTTTGCCTCTGATCTTGGAGCGAGTCATCTGCTTTCTCCTCCAGGACAAATCTGCATTTGCTACCCTCACACATTAAAAGGACAAGTCATATGGATGTGCGGTGCCCAGAGAAATAGCTTCAGGTTTTCTTGGGGCTGTTGCAGTCCTGATGGAAGTTGGAGAGTCTGAAATTGTCACCTTGGGAATGCTTCTGCAGGAACCAGGGTGGAGAACGTCCTTTGAGCTCAGGGCTGGAAGTGCTAAAGAACGTGACAGTAGTGTTGGTCCATGGATCAGATGGCTTTCACCCCCTATCTCCATTTAGCTGCATCCTAGAGTTTATTACCCCAAGGAAAGTCAGTAATCTGGAGTGAATTCTGGGGGAAATGAGTGCAAATCACTCACTCAGTTAGGGAATGTCGTCAATTAAAATGGGAGTTCTTTTTTTCTAAGCCAAAAGAGTGACTAAAAGAAAGGCCTGCTGCTTGGTTTTGCTGTACATTTCCACAAGCTTTAATTTGCTCTTGTCACATCTCTTTGTTGGTAAATAAACTTTATTTTTGCAGGGAGTCATTGTCAAGATAATGACAAGACCCCACTGTGAAGCCAGATCCAGTAAAGAGCAGTAATGTTGTTTTCTAATTTGTTTGAAATCTTAAAGCACTTCCTCATCTGAGCAGAGATACCTAAATGGCACCTATTTGGTGCTGCATGTAATTCTTTGCTCTAATGGCATGCTTGACAATATCTGTGTACTTACCTGGAGCAGCAAAAGCCTCCTATACTTAAATGAAATACACACAGCAGGTTTGAAGATGAACACAGGAGATGCTTGAATGCCTTTTAGACAACTGTAATTCAGACCATAAACATAACAAAGGTTGCAATAGTGTATGTAAAGGAGCGCTTTAAATACCAGCCTTTGTGTTTTGCAAATCAGTCCAATTGATTCCTGACCTGACACAAGGCTGTACCCAAAACCCAGACTGCTGCATAAACATAACAAATCCATCACCGAATCAATGAAGGAGATGCAGAAAAGGTACGTTAATTATCCAGTGTGACACAGCTCACATGAGCTGCAGCACATGTGCTGGTATTCCATGGAACCAGGAGGAATGAGAATGAGTAAAGGTTGACTCCTCATCCATAAAACTGAGCACTCCTTGCTGTGCTGAAATCAGGCACCGTTTGCACTCTGGAAGACCTGCACCTCCGAACAAAATGAAATTTCTGAGTTTCTCTGAATTCCTGCAAATCGGGACTTTCTGCTGCCGAGTTAACAGGGATTTTGTCAGTCGTGCTTACTAGACACAAAAAACAGATAATAAATAGTGCAGTCTGAGGACAGCAACAGGCTCTGGCAATCCATTAACCAGCGAGACACATTGCACATTCCAGCTTATTAGACTGATATCCATAATATATTCTAACAGTCTTTCTCTGGCAGGCATTTTCTTAGAACAAATACACAGGTTGGACTTTCATTTTTCATCCCTCTTCAAAATTTCAAAGTGAAAAAGGGCTGGTAGCAAGCCATTAGCAATAATTTGATCCTGCATTTGCACTGGAAATTTTAAATAGATTTTTCTTCTGCTTGTGCTTTCTCCATCATTGTTTTTCTGTGCGTCGTGCAGGCTGGGGGTAAGCAGCAAGGAGGGTGCCTGGGCAAACGTTGTTTTGGCGGTTTTTCGTGTACAGCCCTTGCTGTTTTAAATAAAGCCTTCCCTCACCCCACCTGCTTGCTTCCCACTTTGTACAGCTGCTTGCCGAGTGATGAGCAGGGTAGGCCCCTTCCAGCTGAGCATGTAGTGCTGGTATTTAAGCTCATTTGCTGGTGGGATGGAGCTGGGTTGTGGCTAGTGCAGCTGTGGGGTCCCTGTGTCCTTGGTGCTTGGAACCCTGGGGGAACTCTAGCTCAGTGAGTGAAGAATTTCCAACAGCTCCATCTGGAAATTGCTGGAGAAACGCAACCTGTTCACGTACAGCTGCCTGTTACCAGTGTAGCCCCTCTGATGATTTGTCTGGTGCTCACCCTAGATCCGTGGCACCCCTGGACCCCTCAGAGACCCAGTTATCCGGGCTTCAGTGCTGCCTCAGAGAACCTCCACTCGGCAGCACTCCGCTCTCACGGCGGAGTTTCAAGGTGCGCCTTAAGGGAAGGGCTGGTGTGGCTCGTGGAGCTCCGCTCTCCCTTGCGGCTTAACCCGGGGGTAGCGGGGGCTTAAGAGACGCTCTGTTCACTCGCGGAGCAGCGCTGCGAGCACACGCAACACGCGCAGACTGCGCCTCCCGCATCCCACGCCAGGTGCGCACGTGGGGCGGCGCGGAGGCTGCACCGCACGGGCCGCGAGCGAGGCATTAGGGTTAGGCTGGACAGCGGCGCGAGCCCGCGGCGGTGCGCGCCCCGCACCGGCCGGGAGCGGGATGAGAGATGAGGATCAGGAATCGGCATGAGGGATGGAGATCAGGGATCGGGACGGGGACGAGGCATTGGGATCAGGGAATCAGGATCGGGGATCGGGATGGGGATCAGGGACGGGGATCGGG
>VXBA01000671.1:536444-635605 GCA_013399895.1 Serilophus lunatus | reverse complement strand
CGGGGCCGGGACTGGGCGCCCCGGGATCGAGGTATCGAGAGCTGCGCTGGTGCCGGTTCCGGTCCCGGCGCGTCCCGGCACGGCGGGGGATGCCCGCTGGCAGCGTGTAGAGGAGCGCCTCGGTGCCCCGGGAGGATGTCGGGGAGCGGCGGAGTGTTGCTGCTGCTGTTGCTGCTGGCGGCTGCGCTGCTCGGTGCCCCGGGGGTCGCGCAGCCGGCGGGGGAAGCCGCCTGCCGCCCGGTCCGCGCCGCCTTCCAGGTGCTGCAGCCCGGAGCCAAGTGGGTGCCCGAGAGCCCCGTGCCAGGTGAGACCGCCCTGCCCCGTGGTGTCCGGCCGGTCGCCGTCCTCCCGCCGGTGCCTGGGGCCGCTCGGGTGCGGGGCGAAGAGGGGAAGGGTCGCTGCGCGGCTGCGGGACGCTGCGGTGCGGGGCGCGGGGCTGCCCGCTCTGCCGCCGCCCCTGGGGAGCTGCTGTCCCCTCGCGAACAGCAGGGGCTGCCGGCGGCTCGCTAGGCTCCGCGCCTCGGACGCGGGGATAGCACGGGAGACTCCGGTTCCGTCCCTGGAATGGGAATCTCCTGAATGAGCGGATCTTTATTGCGCTCGGTTTGCTGAAGAGTGTCTTTCACCTAGAGGTGGCTGAGATGAGCTCAGGCTGTCGGGCAGAGAACCAGCCCGTCCCCGTCGTCTCCCGCCGCTGTCGGGGGTCCGGTGCCGTGTCCCTGCCCGCCGGGGAAGGCTCCGCGCAGCCCTCGGGTCTCCGCAGGTCCCGGGGCTGCCAGAGCCGCTTTCCACAGTGTGTCGCGCTGTGCCGGGGTCCGAGGGCAGACCCACTCTGGAAAGCCACTCCGGGAGCATCCAAACCCTGATCCCAGCCTGAGCCCGGGGGCTGCCGCAGCTCCAAAGGCTGGGGCTGGAAGGAGGCGGCGCGGCGTTCCCCGAGCCGTGCGGGCGCCGTGCGGGGTGCGAGGGCGCAGCGGGAGGCTGTGATGGATTTGGGCGAAGTGTTACTCTGCTCCGCAGTTCCCATTACGGGTGGCTACCTGAGTGGTACCGCACCAAACCTCCCCACCTACGCCCTGCAAGACTGCTTTTGAGATATTTGCCTCATTCCTGTTATAAAATATAAGTGAAACACTTGAATTCCCTGCCTTTTCAAGGTTCTTCTTTGCAGCTTTTCGGGAGGTGGGGAGTGTCGGCTGCTCCAGGTGGGTGGCTGCGTGCCGGGAGTGTGTGTACAAACGGATCAGTTTTGATGGATGCGTTACGGAGCTGCCTGGAGAGCTCGTGTTGCTCCTGTGTTGGCTTCAATACACAGCAGAGAACGCCTGCCCTGAAAACCTTATGATCAAAGTATGAAAAGGGAAAGATAACAGGCAAACGTGACGGGCAGGGGAGGTGCAATGAGATCATCGCCAGCAGTAGCTGCTTTTAATAAACGATGTGTTAAGTTTACGTTTCTTGCATTCGGTGTCGCACAGAGCAGAACCACAAGAGTTGCTTCAGCGGTGATGTGCTGCAGCACGGGAGAGGAGGGGAGAGGCAGGGTGCCTAGGGCTGGGATTGCAGGGTGATGTGGCTGCTGGTGCAAATCTCAAATCTTTTGGTTCTGTAGGACTGTAGCAATGCCTCAGCTTACCAACAGCTGTTGACAGCTAGAAGGAGAGTTTAGCTGTAAGTCCTGGTGAGAGTGTACCTTCTCTATCCCTTCCTGTCCTTACATGCCCTTCCCATATACATTTTGGTACTTAATGCTCCCTACAGACTAGCTCTGAGAGGAGCATCTCTCTCCATCCCACAGGGCGTTGGTCTCGTCGTCAGTAAGGAAGCGGCACTGGAAACAGTTTCCAGTGTATTGTTTGCAGGGGATGGAAGGAGATGCTTTTACCGGAGTTGAAATGACAAGTTCTGTCGTTTGTTTGTAATTATAGAAGCAAGGGAAGAAAGTGAGTGAAATGATTGCTTTGATCCCTGGGTAACTTGATTGGAGTATGTTTTTACATGCTCCAGGGAGGTGATGGAGGGGTTGGCAGGTCCCTGTAGGGATGGGTCCCATGAGAGGCTGTGCTGTGAGGGGCTGCTGTGCTGCAACATGTTTGGTCCTTCCCCAGAAACTGGTAGCATTCTTAATCCTGGCCTGGCTGCAATTGCAGTGGATGCCTTTGCTCTGGTATCTCCCCTTCCCAGCAGGGTTCAGGCTTCTGGAGTTATTCAGTTGTGCTTTTTCTCCCCTGGGAGCCCCAGCTACACCCATGATAATCAGGAGTAAGGAGCCTTTGGCCACTCTGCAATGCCTGTGGATAGCTGGATCAATACCTTGTAACAGGGCTGGTTTCAAGTGAATGCTTCCAGCTTGTTATGATGATGAAGTTCCCACATATCAAATAGAAAGTGGATTTTACATTTGCCTAAGTACATAAACTTGATCATAATTAAAGCAACGACTGCTTGCTTATACCTTGGATCTTGCCCATCTTGCATGACTGTGTAGTAATTACACTTCAGAGCACTTGCTTCTCCTAGTAGCAGCTGCATAAATCTCTGTAATAGGGGAACATCACTCAAGGACTATTTGCCAGGCATCTGTTTATTGCTTTTCTTCCTTTCATACATCTGTCAATTAAAAAAAAGTTTTGGAGTTTCTAGCTACAAATCACCACAGAATCAGTTCTGAGAACCTTTGCCTATGGATCATACCACCCTGGAGAAAACAAGAGTTAAACAACTTACATATAATGTTTTTTGGTTTTTTGTTTTTTTTTTTTTTTTGTCACAGACAGAAAACAATGACTTCTGGAAGCCCCAGTTTTTCATTATGAGCAGTTGTGGCTGAAGGAGTAAATAGAGGAGATGCTGCTGAGTTGCAGCACATGCAGGAGAAATGTCCCATGACTGTGGGCTGGGGGGACATTGCCACAGTGCTCTCAGTAGGAGAGCTCTGAAGGAGCCAGAGACCACTCTTCTAATTAAAAAGCAACAAAAAAAAAGCAGTTCTGATAAATGTGAGGGAAGTGTCATGCTGTTTCATGAGTGGTATTGACGTTCTGGGAGTAATTCTAGCTGAAGGCATGCTTCAGGAAGTGAGAAGCTTGGTCTCCCCTGGTCCTGCAGCCTGAGGACCAGGTTTTTGTTGCTCTGGAGCAGCTTTGGAATGCTCTGAGGTGGGGAGCTAACTATTGTCAGCTGTGGCTTACTGTTTGGAAGGGTGAGAGGATGTAATTCATGGCAGCAGCTGGACTGGAGCTGGATCTGAGGTCTTGTGCTGGAGAAGAGCAAAGGCAGTGTGATGGGAGAGTGCTTTTCTTGTTGGTTTTTTTTTTCTGAAGGTGAGATAATGCCTGAGCAAGCCTGTGGTTCTGTGCTGCGGTAGCTTCATGTTCAGTAATAACTAAATTCTTTTTCATATGTTGATGATCTTGGTTTTCTTCCTCCATTTTTCTTTGCCCTGCATAATTTCTCATATATAAACAGTAGTTTGAATTTCCATTTCTCTTGGTCCATTTTTCTCTCCTCTTTGCCCTTTGGGTTTCTTTGTGTTGGTGGTGATAGTCCAGGTAAATGGGCTGATGCATTTGGGAAATGGGGAAGGGGTGAGCTGGTGTCTTGCTGGGATGGGGTTAAAGAATGGATGTCTGCCCTGGGCTGAAGGAAATGCAAGGAATCTTGACAGAAATATCTACTGGTGGGGTGGATCTGTTTTCCTTCTCCCATGGCAAAGTGCAATTTCCATCTTTTTATTCATTTTCTTTGATGCAAAAAAATATGGATTCACCCTAAGAAAACAGGAGATTAACCTTTTGCTTTTGGAGTTGAGGTGTAAATCTTTACAGCTGACTGAGTGTGTCAAGCTTTCTTCTCTTTTTGGCAGCTGATGTGTGTCAATGTTTAAAAATTAAAAATCCCAACTCATCCCACTGGTCTCTATGCACCTTTGCTCACAAGCTGGTTCCCTTTGTACTCCTGCTCTTTTATGCTGTTTTTCCTGAGCAGGACTAATGATACTCCTCCCTGTGCAGCCTTTCCATTTAGCTTAGCACGGTGGTTTAAGAGCTTAGTTTACTAGATAATTGAGTTTTCTGTTCTTAATTATTTCTGGCCTGCAAGTTGCTCTCTTGATAGTTAAGAGAGCAGGAGCAGAACCCTAAAATTTAGTAACCTCCCCAGGCAGTGGTTTTATAGTGGGATCATTAATTTTATTTTTTTTTTTCCCAGAGGTTAACTTTAACAACATCCTGAACAGTGTTCTTCCCAGTCTTTGGACTGGCTGTAGGATGTGTGCATGTGACTGTAACAAATGTGTAGGGTGAGTGAGTGCCCACAAATTTACTCCATACTTTTGATGCAGTGTTGTTGATATATTTGTTAGGAGGAAACTCTTACTCTGTAAAACCTGTTTTTCCTTAACTTCTTTTAAAAGATGCAGTTTTATAGAGTGTTATATTTGCATGAGAATCTTGTGGCCAACATTGCAAGACCTGGGGAGGAATCCAGAGTCAGATGGCCCTGTGAAACACAAGATGGAATAGAAAATAAAGGATAATTAAGCAGTAATAAATATCCCATGTAGTACCCATACTGTTCCAACTTTAATCACCTATTGAATGAGGTTGTTTTATAATTTATATCTCTTTAATTAGGTTTTAAAAAGATCAGTGCTTAACCTGGGTTCTAAACAGTTGCATTTCCTTTTTCTCCCAAAAGCTGAGTATTAAAAGCCACTGATAGATGCACAACATAATTTAAAAGAAGGTTTTTAATAAAAAGTATTGAAATAGCTGGGGGGAGATCTGCTATATTTAAATGTTGAATCACTGCTTTTATCTATTTAAAGCATGATGCTGACTGTAAAACAATTGGAGGAGGAAAATTGACCCAAAACAGCATCTTTCTTATGGAGAATATTAACAAATCAGTGAGCTAAGGGGGTGGGAGGAGGCCCTCTGACATTTCCAGACTGCAGAAGGCGAAGGTGCTGCTGCACAGGGTAGCAGAGCCCCCTCTCACATGGGGAGGAGGCTGAAGGAATGTAACATGAAGCAGGAATAGGTTCTTATTTTGGCAGTGCCTGGGGTAGATTCAGAGGGAATGTTAATCTGATTTAAGCTGCCATTGGATCTGGGTGGGAAGGCTTGTGTGCCCCAGTGGAAAGCACGGCTTGTCTGCCTGCGTCTGATGACAGGGTTGAAGCTATCCTGGGATGCTTAAAATCAAAGGAAAATCCTTCAGCCTCATGAAGGAGTTCACAACTGCCTATAGATGATCTCAAGGGGGTTTGTTTTGACGTTTAATCCACTGAAATTATTTTCATTTCTGCCGTACTAACCACCTGTCTGTGGGAATAGTTGGACATCCGAGTCAAATGTAATAATTTAAATTCACTGCTACCCAATCTTCAGTAAAAATTCCCTGTGTCAGAAGGAAGAGGCAGGGTGCTGCTGAAATTACTGCAGCTCTGGAGTTTATTTCTGTCAGCTGGGAGTATGTGCAGAATTATCGGAGCATTTACACTGCTGTTCCCCAAGATGGCATAAATGGCACAGCTCTGGTGCCTGGCATTCCTGCACCCACAGAAGGGTCTGCCTCCAGTGCCTTCTCATCCGCGGGAGCTGGGTGTCAGAGGGTCAGGATCCTGTGCTTACTGTGCTTAGCTTCTTATCCTCTCACTAATCTTGCAAAGATTGGTATTTGAGCATCCAAATGCAATTTAATAAAACTATTGCAGTAATTTGTGGGACACTTCCTTTCAGAAAATGAGTTTGTAATGGTTTATAGCAAAAGGAGAAGGTTGTTTGCAAGGGCTGAGACTGGCATTACAAGGTGTAATGACTTGAAGCTTTAAGAAAAAGGGGTTGTGTAGGTTGGGAGATAAAAACAGTCTCAACAGTAAGGGCCATTAGGCAGCGGAATGGGCTTTGCTATCTCACAAGCAGAGGTATCGCTGGAGGTGTTTGTGTTAGATAAAATGCTGAGAGGGGGTGGGTTGGGAGGCAGGGGGAGGATTTGATGACTCACAGAACCTTTTCCATGCGGTTTTTGGAGCCAGAAACGTGTGGCACTTTAATTCATTCATTGCTTGTGTCTGGCCCGTGGGCTTGCTGTGCCTTTCCAGGCGTTCTTGTCTTTGCACCCACCACACTTGTGGAGCAACTGTGCTCTGCATGGCCCCCAGCCCGTGGGATGCAGGGTCTGGGTCTCTTGGGGGATGCTGCATCTGGAGGAGTGGAAGGAGAGAAGGCTCCTTAGAGCAGTGGCACGAATAAACCCCCCACACATTCGCAGGTCGAAAAGCTCTTTCACCAGTGTTTGCTGGGCTGGGGTCAGTGGGGTGGGTTAATGGCTCCTGGGGGACTGACACTAAAACCTCCTGCCCTTACTGTAGGCACTTACAAATGGGACTGTTTGAGGCAGCTTGCCATCTGGGTGAGCCATGCACAGAAAATATCTGGCAGATGGGAGTCCCTCATCCCCCATCCCTCTGTAGGAACACTGTGCCGAGAAGGACCTTGTCCCTGCTATCTTATAAAAGCCTGTCCTGCCTTTTGTTGACCTGTTGAATTTGCCATGGTTTCTGGTCACCAGTGTTAGTTGGCTGTCTCTGTAAAACGTTTTAAGCTGTCAGAGTTAATTCCCAGGTTTCTTCCTCCTCCTCTGTGATTGCTCTGATACAGCATGTGTCTGTCTTTTTACTGCACAAAAAGAAAAGTCCATTTAAGGGGAGAAATTGGCTTAATTGCTAAAAAGAAGGATGAGATGCGAGTAGGTCACCTTGCTGCTTCCTATCCCTGTCTTGAACTTGCACAGACCCCTTAATTGCCAACTCTCAGATTTTCTATAGTGGTATTTCCATTAATCATAGAAGGCTTTTTTTTTTATAATTTGAAATGTGTCCTAATATAATAAATGTAGGAGGAAATAAGCTTTGTATTAAAAAGAAATTTATGAGTGTATTGCAGTGTTAAAGGGACACGCTAAGCCTTTTTGCAGTGTAAATGACTTGGTTTTGACTTTAAAAACCTCTTTAACTTGCTGTTATATAACTGCTTCTCTCATTAACACAGTGTCTTGCTGTTACGTGGTTTTATGGCCCCTGCTCCTTTTTCATTGCATGAAATACCTGTCGCTGTGCTCCTCTGGAGTGGGTGAGTTCATGAACTGCTGAGGCTCAAGCTTTAGTTGCCACTGGTGCTGGCTCTGTCAGAGGGCTCGAGGAAGGAATTTGTGCTGTGCATCCTGCTTTGCAGAAGGAGAAACTGAGGCAATGGGGAGCGATTGGAGCTGGGATGGGGGTGTGGACCCTTCTCCTTCCTCTGCTATGTCTTCATTTTGCAATGACAGCAGGACCTGCACTGGATGAGTCTCCTTTCCTCACGTGCAATGCACGTTGCTGATGAAGTGTTTCATGCTTCTTTTCCCAGACTGTGCCAGGGAAAGGGATGGGGCTGGAGGGAGCTGTTGCTGCTCCTGAGCCTTGACAGCTGGTTTTCCCTTGACAGTCTGCATGACTTCTTCAGGAGCTACACGATTGAACTGACATTAATATTAATCCTATTCTTCTAGACTACACTTGCAGAAGTGACTTTTGACACTTTCTAGTAATTAGGGAGAGAGTGGATGTGGGGGGGAAAACTCTTAAGAAGGAGGGAAGAGAGGAATCTGGAAGGATGTGTAATCCTTCCAGAGCAAAGATATAAATTATGAAACCTGCTTCTATTGCGGAAAAATCCTCTGTAGCAAATGGGGAGGCAGAGGGAGGATTGAGAGGTGTGAGAAGCCTTCACTCTGAGCTGTGGTCACTGTCCTGGGAACTGCTTCCTAATCCAGGTTCTGGACAGTGCTGAGCCTACCAGGGAGCTACTCCTTCTCTGGGCATGATGCAGTTTGGGTAGCAGACACTGAAATGTGAGGTTCTGGCTGCTCTCTGACCCTGGATAGCTGTTTTTAATGGGGTTCCTGCTTACTGTTTGAGCTTCTAACAGCAGCATCAGATTGGATGGGTTTTGCATGAGGAGGGCTATTTGCTTTGATATGAGCTCGTTTCTCTGCTTGTGTTTGCAGGGCCTCAGTTTGCTCTTGAAAGCTGATCTGAAATGAGATGTTTTGCTGCTTCTGCTTCCAGCTCTTCTGTTTCATCTTTTGTTGTCTGAGCCCAGAAAGATTTCTATTTTTTTCTAGATTTTATTTATTTTTAGCTAACAGCACCTCTCCTAAAATTGTCTACTACCTCCATGAATGCTTTGGGAAGCAGTGTGGCTTCCACAAGTGAAACAATGGACCTTGAGCTCTGCCTGTTGCAGTAGAGGAAGGATGGGATGGGGAAATTGGTGGGAGGACTCAGATATGTACCATTTAAAAGGCAGCAATAAAAAGCCAAGTAAATCATTATTGCTGTGCCCTTCTGTTGTTACTATTGTTGCTAGGGATATAAAAGGATGGAAATTGCAGGTAAATAATTTAAATTTAAAAGTATTATGTTTTAAAATAGGTTTAAGTCTTTATGCAAATTACAATCTTATCTTTCTCCGTGTACTCTGTGCCTTGCTCTATTCGTTGTAAATCTGCAGCCTCAAATCCTGTCTGTTTTCCACCTCCCACTCCATCCTTTTTGTCTGCCTGTGGCTCCTCACTGGGGTGCTGGTGGGTGTGCAGGACAGTGGGGTGATGGTCGAGATCACTCAGCACCAGCATGTCAGTGGCTGGAGTGTGTGGGAGCTGAAGCAAGCAGTGTGCTGGCAGGCAAACAGCTCTCAGGGGCTATTGCTCAGCAACCTTGGCTCTGCCTTTTCAGCCCTCTCTGTCTGAGCTGCTTGCTCAGGACAAATTCCAAAAATGTCATCAGTCTGCCCAGACTAATTGCAGCGGTACTGATGTGCGGAGTTGGTTTCCTTTCCACTCCCAGCAATTCCGCCTCCTAATGCAACTTCTCTTGCCTTCTCTCCAGGGACTGATCTGCAGGTATGTATCCCAAAGGGCTCCACGTGCTGCTCGAGGAAGATGGAGGAGAAGTACCAAGCAACGGCCCGCCTG
The DNA here is from genome assembly GCA_013399895.1 of Serilophus lunatus. Classification (NCBI taxonomy): domain Eukaryota; kingdom Metazoa; phylum Chordata; class Aves; order Passeriformes; family Eurylaimidae; genus Serilophus; species Serilophus lunatus. The sequence continues at coordinate 626,584 of VXBA01000671.1, read as the reverse complement.
ACCATGGAGCAGCTCCTGCAGTCTGCCAGCATGGAGCTGAAGTTCCTCGTCATCCAGAATGCTGCTGTATTCCAAGGTGAGTGCTGGGGGTGGCTGTGTCACGCACAGGAGGAGGCACTGCTTCTGCGAGTGGAAGTGCACGTGGCTGGAAGCTTTCTGCTCCCTTGTTTTCACGTTTGTGTATGTTATATGTGCTTATTTATGATGAACAGTACACCTGGTTTGGTAGATGGTTGCTCTGCAGGGCTTGTCCTAAATATTCCTGTGGCTTTAACAGCAAATGTAAATTTCAAGACTAAACCTCTCGAAGTGCAAAAATAAATGAAAATAAATGAAAAAAAAATAAAATATATATTTATATATATATAAATAAAATAAAAATAAATGAAAAACCTGCTTCTCCAAGAATTAAAATCTCTGTGCAAGTACCTCGATTCTGCCAGTCCCAAAGTACAGGTGGCAGTGATATGATCTGGTTGTAACCTCAGTGTAATGCTTGGTAAGATCTGACTCAACTGTGTGTGTTGGTTATTATCCACACACACAAAGTTGATTATTCCATGGGAAGGTGGCCGGAGGCTGCCTGTTCACTTAAGTGATTCCTGGGGCTCCATGGGGTGTTTGAGTGCTTGTTGACCTGATGTCCTGCTCTCTATGGCAGCTCTCTAACGATAATATGATGTTTTTGTTAGGTATTTTTTGTTTGCAAAATGGATTTTTGAATGTTTTTTAGTGTAGGTACACACTAGTTTCTACCACTTAAGTCTGCAATCAGTCTTTTTAGGGCCTTTACACAAGCAAAACATGTTCCATCCATGGTTAATGTGTGGTGAAATGATTGCTTGTTTGTTGAGTGATATCCTATTGAAGTTCCATCATTCTGCATTAATGGTGCTTTTGCCTGTATTTAAAGAGGAAATCATGGGCAATCAAGTGTTTTTTCCTTCATGACGATATTTTTGCAGAATAATTGATTTATGTTTGTTTATGGCTCACTAATAGCAAGACCCAAGGTCTGCTGAAGCCTGTGAGATCATGGCAGAGCTCTGTTCTCAGCCACAACCGACTGATGAAATCTAATGTGTTGTTTTTCTCAATGTAAATCTGAATAAATTGCTGATGCTATAACAGCGTATTTTTTTTCTCCCCAGTACTTCTTAATGTAGTGACCATTAAGTTCCCATTCTAAGAAGCAGATGGGAGTAGAACTAATGAGAGATTGGTTTTGAGGCATTGGAAATGCGGACCAGCTTCAGAAATGGTGAATAACCTGGCTGGAATACAAAGTGTCTGCCTCCCTCCCTACATTTGACAAAAACTGCAACAGTAGTTTTTATTGTGTGTGGGAAGATGCCCTGTGGTACTGCAGGTTGTGCATAGCAGTGGGGTGCTCTGGCTCTGAATTTTCTGCTTTTTCTGGAGAGAGCTGAATCCCTGGTTTGATTTCTTTTTTTCTTTTTGGTCCCCTCCCCACATTTTTTTTTTAAACTGCTATTTCCATCCTGGCCCAGAAACCTGTGCAGAGGTTTTAATGCTGATGTTATTCTGAGAAGCCTTGGTATGTAGAATTACCATTCTTGGTCCTGGGTCCCAAATCAAATGCCCCATGCTGTTTGCATCCTCCTGCATTGCCAAGGTATGTTCTGGGACAGTTGGATGCAGATGGAGTGATCAGGGAAGAGGAGTTCATGGTCCCTGAGCACCTTCTGCAGGCCTGCTCAAAGCTGAGGCATGATGCCTTGTGGCTTTAGGAACTGGGAGTGCAGGAGTGGGATAGGATTGGGTCCTCCCAATGCCAGGGCAGAGAGCTCTGTGTCTGGCATTGGGGGGACCCTATGCAGAGGATGATAATTGGACCTCTCTGGAGTGGGGAAGTGTGTTGGTATGGAAACACAGCTGAACTACTCATATTAAAAACACAAATGTGAAATCCTTCAGAGTTAATTTTGATATTTTTAGCCTGGTATCTAAAGGGACTGCTAGTCTGACAAACAGAATCTCACCCAGATGTTATTATTTTGCACCAAATTTAATTTCTTCCTGCTGAAGCTGGAGCAACATCTCTGCTGATAAAGATCAAGGGAAATTGTTTGGCATTTACAGGAAATCTCATCCAGGCCTATCTGTTACAATGTTCACTTAGCAAAGTTTATTAGATTATTAGTTTTGGACCCTTGGGCTTTTTCTTTATTGCAGTTAAGAAAAAAATCCCAACCAAAAAAATCCTCCCTTCACTAAATTTAAATGGTACAATTAGCTCCTGGTCTTATCTTGCAGGCACTTTTTAAAATTATGAAGATGATTTAAGTAGTGATTTAATCTTTTGGAAACTTGCTGTGTTTGACAGTGTTAAAATGGATTGTGGCTGCCTCAACTGCAGTTAAATCTTACTCCAGGGTTTTTTTGCAGGCAGTTTTTTGCTTTCATGCAGGGTATCTGTGCTGGTGTCTGCCTGTGTGTGCACCTCCCTGTTTGGGTTGTCAGCCACCAGCAGCCAGGATGGACCCCACCCCTTCAGAACTGCTCGTGTATCTTTTGCCAGGTGCATTTAGTATTGCTGTGGGGTTCTCCTCTGAACTAACCAGTGAGTTAGTGGGACTCACCTGTAGAGAATGGTGGGAGCCCTGCCTGTGGTTTGCTTTCTCTTTCTTCTGACCTTAGGTCTTCGCTTTTTTGGTGGGGGAATTTTTGCCCCTCACACCACTTAATCTTTTCTTATTAGAACAACAACAACAGAAGCAGTCAGTGAATCCTACTGATTTCCTAAATATTAAATCTGAATAGCTCAACTTTGTGAAAGGTAAACTTGAGAGGGAAAATCCCAGTGTGGTTGTTCTTTAGCTCTCCTTTCACCGAGAGAACTCTGTTCCCTGGGGTTGGGTTGTGTGGGTGCTTTTCTGATTCCTCCTGCTTCCCAGGTTTGGGAATTGAGCGTGTGTGAGTGCAGTGCTTGCTTCCACCTGCTTCCCAAATAGCTCCCGAGGGGCTACAGAGCTGCTGGGACTTTGGCAATGTGAGGGATGGTGGGAAGGCAGGACTGCAGTTACCCAAACTGACTGGGATGCTGCAGTTGAGTCCCCCTTGGTGAAGGCCCCTAGGCTTAAATGAAGAGCTTCATTCCCTCTGAAAGGCCAAGGGCATTTTACCTCTGCAGATGGCAGCTGGAAGATAATGGAAGCTGTGGTGGGGGGAACTTGCAGGATTATGGAGATTTGAGGAGCTTTTGGGATGTGTTTCAGAGTTGTTTCTAGGAAGACCGAGATAAATGAATACCAACAAACCTGCCTGTATGTGTGTGGAATTCTCTTATTCATGGGAGAATCCTGTTCCTTGTCCCCTCTGGAGCTGAGCCCTTGGTGGTTCTGGCAGAGCAGGTGGTGTTTGGAGGACATTGATTCATCTCCCCTTGTGTGCCACAGCTGGATAAAGGCAGAGCTGTAACTCTGTCCTACCAGGCAGCTCTGAAGGCTGTAAATCCTCCATTAGGCATAAATGCAGCCATTTTGGTTATTTATAGTTATTTACACTCTCCATTCATATCTGTCGGGGTTGAAGGCAATCTTGACATTGCAAGCTTCTATCAGGTTATCTTTAATCAGTTTAGAGGCACCTAAGCCACAAATATATCAAATAGCCAATCCTAGTGTTGGAGTCCTCTAAAGTATGACTGAATTATTTATTTTGTTATGATGAAAATGTCTGGGCTTTATTGGGTTTTCTTTGAAGAACGTGATTCTGCTTGAAGTCTGGAAGATAAAAGATTAGTGATTGTCTCTCCAAGTTTCTTATTCCAAATCCTTCAAGGCTTTTCACTTTTCATGAGGCTGTTACTACTTTAGAGTCAAGGTGAGAGAGCTGAGATTTTCTTTTATTCTACTAAAGAGGTTTGAATATATAAAAAAAATTATCTTTACTAATTATGCCTTGCACGGGTAAATCCAAGATGCACGTGGCAATTAGGTGAGAAGAGATGGGCTGTGGTGAAAGTTACTGTACATTAATCACTGAGAAGGGTCCACTGATAGCAGTGCTGCCCAGAAGAGCTCCTGTCTTCTTTTGGAATAGTTTAATACTCCGTGCCTTTAAGCCAATTAAGTTTCATAATTCAGGAAGGTCTTTCAGGTGTTGGCAGTAAGAAGAGCCTTGGGTGGACTTTAGCATGCATTGTTCTGCAGAGCGTTGCCCTTACAGTGTGGGGATGGAGGAGGGGATTTGGGGCGAGTGGAAGGAGTCTCTAGCTTGGAAAGTTAATAACTATTTCTGAATGTGAAGGTGAGAGGTGCTAGGACTTGGGAGGTCTTGGAATTGAACCAGCCCTGCAGAGGGGAGACGTGCCCTGGGGGCCAGCAGGTCACAGCTGTGGTGTGTGATGGGGCTGGGGTGTCTGAGCAGTGTTCAGGGTTGCACGGCTTCTCTGAACAGGAGGAAAATGGTTATGATTCAATGAATGAATGTATGAAATGATTCCTAGCAGTACTCAAAAGCAACAAGAGTGGAATGGTCAGTTTAATAGTTGCAGATGGAAAGTGCATGTGAAAATGTGAACTCCTGCTTGTGGGCTTGTAAAATATTAAACTGACATTTTAGAGTGGACTCAATGAATACATTTTTTGGAAAAGAATACTGTTATTAGATTTTACAAATAAATAGGCACCACAAACTGATCTCTGTATCATCTTATAATCCCTATTCCTAATTTGTCCTCTGCTAACTGAAGTCTAGCTGCATCCTTCTGTGATGCACCTATCTCCACTATGTCCCGTCTCTCTGAAAGCTCGTTTTGTTGTGGCTTTTATCTTTTTTATTATTAACGTGTATTTAAAGTATGACTCGTCTCTCTGGGTCAATTCAGGCTGGTATTCTGCTGTTGGTGGTGCTTCCTGCCAGATGCTTTGGGTGTGCATGAAACTTGTAGCTGAAAACTATGGCATACATTTCCCAGGTTGATAACGATGTGCTAAACCGATGATTACAGGTAGGTGGAAAGAGCTGTCTGCATAATGAGAGATCCCTGGTTGTCAGAACTGGGCTAGGGAGGTAATGTTTCCTTTCAAATAACCAGAACTTATTGTTCATAAATCACAGTTAATCTGTTTATTACACCAGCATACGAAGCTAGAAGTCTGGAGTGTGCTATAATGCTTAGCTTTAGGAGCAGAGCTGTAATAGTAGCAGCAATTTCAAATGATTTGAAATTGGGGGATCAGCAAAATGCGGGAGTTTGTGGAGGCTCTGGGCATTAAAAATGACTGCTGAGGATTGATGAGTTTCTTTAACAAATTGTAAAATCCATCATGCAGGAGTTAGGGCATGAAACTGCCCTCCTGAGCCACATAAACCATGGCTTTGGAAGTATTGCATGACAGTGCATGCTACCGAGAAGGGATATTTTGAAATATGTTTAGTTTTGCTTTTGTTTCTCTCTCATGCCTGAAGTTTCAATGGCAGCACAGCGCTGGCGTGTGGCTGGCCAGGCTCTGGATGTGCTGGATGGGGCTGCTCCCTGGAGGAGCCTCTCAGTGCTCCTTGTGATGCTCAGCCTGAGATGAGTCTCCCCTCCAGCCTGGGCTCCCTCTGTCCTGTACCACAGTGTTCCCATTTCCTTTCATCTTCCAAAATCCTTGCTCACAGCTGATGCAGCACTCAGTGTGTGTCTCTGGGGTTCCTCCTTGCTTGTTGGCTGTTTCCCTGCATCCTCAGTTGCAGCACATTCCCACGCTCACATCCTCCTCATGCTCCCACCTGTGTTTCCATGCAGAGAGGCCCCCATGGGGTCCCCGTGGTGGGTATCTGCTGGAGGAAGATTCTGCATTGTGCCCTTTGTGGAGGGCTGGCAGCAACTCTCCAGCGTGTCCATGGAGGAGCCAAGTCTGTGGCAGGAGATGACCCTGGCCACCCCAGCCCCTGCTTTGCTTTCGATGCCTTCATGGCTTGAAGGGTGCAGCTTTGGGGAGTTGTGTGTTGAGATCCCTCCCTATGTCCTGCCTGTTTTCCCCCTGCAATGAAATACTGCTGGCACCTTTCCCTTTGTGGGTGAAATGAGGCTTGGAGGTTAATAAGGCCCTTCTTGTAGCTGCCTGTGTGCTGCTTCAGCAGTTTCTGAGCACTGCACTTGGTGTCCGGGCTTAGGGGTCCCCAGTTCATAACATGCAGAGGAGTTCCTGGATACTTGTGCCTTTTGCTGCTGTTCCCTGCCAGCTCTGATGCTGCTCCTCTACTTTGAAAGGAGATGGTGCTTTCCTGCCTCTGAGGGGCAAGGGAGGCATTGAGTGTGGGCACACTGCTGCTCTGTGGGCAGGGCTGTGACAGATGTTACACCTCCACAGGGGACATGGCCCTTTTGCATGAGGAAGTGTCTGGGCTGGGGATGTGCAGGAGTGTTGTGGCCTTGCTGGGATGCCTGTGGCATCCCCCACAGCCCCTCCACGTCTGTGTGCTGGGGATGCCTCTGTCCCATTGGCTCTGAAGCATGCTGGCAAAACATGATCCTCTGCCTGCATTCCCTGTTGGAGTGTGAGTTGTGAGAAAGCCAGGGAACGAGTGCTCCTGTGTTCCTTTGAGTCTCCTGCTTCCACAAGTGGGCTGTTTTCTGTAATTACCTTTTGAGCTCTAAGTTTTATCATCTTTTGATACTTCAAGTGCTAACATCTTTTAAACGCCTCCTAATGCTATAAAGCAGTCAAATGACATCTTTTCAGTTTGCAGTAAGGTGATATAAATGTCATGTTACCCTTGAATGTGGTATTTATAGAACTGCTCGGTGCCACTGAATTTTTGTGTTTTCTCTTTTGTAGTTTCAGTACAGAAATGGGCACAGCAGCATCTTCCATCCATATGTCCTGAAAGGACACATAGAGGCATTCTCATCCTGCAAAGTGCTTAAGATGCAAACAAGAGCTGGTTGGCATGTGCTGGGGAGGAAAGGGGGAAGGAAGCCAGCACCCAGCAATAAAGACAAGGGCTGTCTCTGTAAGGAAAACATTTTGCTAGATTGTCATGTGCTTCACTTCTAAAGCAGCGATAAGATGTAGTGGTAAAATGGCCAATGGTGCATTTCATCTGAGGGAAATGAACTCTTGCTGAGCCAATTAAACTGTCAATACACTGTGGTTTCACATTCCCTTGAGCAGACTGGGTCACCTCAGGTGTGTTACTCACTCTGACTTCACCACTGATGTGAAATCAATTTTAGCAATTTATAATCTTTCATTCTGCTGCGAAAGTATATTAATCTGTGAAAAACACCACTCAAACAGGGAGGGCAGATGACAGCTTAACTCACAAGTATGTATTGCTGGCAGTGCCTCTTGGGTTATCTGGTGTGTAGAAGCCTGTGTAACTTTTGGACATGCTGGAGGCACTGGCAATCCGGTTTTCAAGCTTTGTACTTTATCCTTAGAATGTTCAAAAAAATCATAGAAGCGCCTTGGTCTAATTTTTCATTACTCAACTGTAGTAGTTTGAAATTGGCTTTATTCCCTCAGCCCAGAAGAGGCATGGCTTTCTGCATTCCTTTTGATATCAAAGAAATGAGTGTGGCAGGCCCGTGACACGTAGTGCTCATTAGGAAGTAAAGCAGATGCGTCTGGCACGGATGGTGCAGGGGTGCTGAGGGGTGTGGGATCTTCCTTGTGGGGGTTTTTTTAATGTGGCAACAGCATCTAAACATTTGGGTTTAGGTTTTTCTTCTGCTGCTGTGAAGGGGATGCAGGCTGGGCTGGGTCTGGTTCAGACTGATCTGCTTAGGGGAGATGTTACCTGGAAAACACCTTTTATCCAGGTACACTGGGATGCTGCACCTGGTGCTGTGGCTGCTTGTAGGGCTTAGAGTGCAGGTGTCATAAGAATCATAGCTCATTTAAGTTGGACTAGAACTTTAGGTTCAGTGGGTTTAACCACTAGCCCAGCACTACCAAGCCCGCCACTGAACCATGTCCCCAAGTGCCCCATCTACACAGTTTTTAGCACTTCCAGGGATCGTGGTTCTGATGGATGGTGATTTGTGTGGGTGTATGAGAAGCTTTGCTTTTGAAATTAAAGCTCTTGCATTTTGGTTGCAGAGGAACATAACCCAAGAGCATCTTGGAGACAGATCCCACCAAGTGATTGGAAAGAGCTCCAAAGTATCAATGTTTGGGAAGGGATGGCATTTGCCTCACTAGTGCCCAGGTCTGGCAGTGTTGTCCCAGCTGAGAACAGCCATGCAATAATTGCTGCCCTGTTCTGCTGCCTTTGTGGTGGACTTTTTTTAAGGCAATAGGATGATTAAACCCTTTTGCTTTCTGAAAAACATAGGTCTAACAGATTTTTCTTTTTACAAAACAAAGATACTTTTGCTCTTAATCCTGATCTATAAGTCTTGGTGACACTGCAGCTTATCACTGCTCCTATGCAACCTGTGTGCCACTGCTGGTGTGTGGGAAAGGGCTGGAGTCCAAATCCCTTCCCATTGGCCCACCATGAATTAAGGAGTTGTTTGCAACACGTCTGAGTGTTTTTCAGCTCTGGTTTGCATTGTAGATTAGTTCAAAACTGCTACAAAATAGAAATTGGTGACCAGTGTAATGAAATTACTTTTTTCCCTGCTCTTCCCTCTGTTTTAGTGTCTGGAAGGGATGTTGGTGGGATGGTGATACCTTGGCATTCTCAGTAAAAGGCACAGGAGGATACTCCAGGGAGTATTTATGCAACAAGCTCAGTAAGTTCTGACTCTGGATTTAGAAGTTAGATTGAATCTGTAATTGCTGTGGTGTGCACAGCAGCTGGACTCCTTCAGATGTTTTTGCTGGATTGAGCTAATTTGTCCCATGCCATGCTGGTGGGTCAGAGGCAGATATCTGGGTTTGCATGTGGCAGCCACTGCTGCACAGGAGATGAAGGAAAATTATGATTCCATTTCCATGAAGTATTGCATTTAGGAATTAATGCATCTTCTGTGACAGATTAAATGTAGGAAGCACTGCATATTTAATCTGCTAATATTAAAAAACCCCAAAACTTAATTGGAAAAAAAATGCTGGGGGGGGGGGGGGAATCACATAAACCTGTTTGTTAGAAAGTGAAGATTAAAAAACCCAACCCTCTGAGACAAGGCAAAACAAAGAGTAGTGTAGATCAATTGCAAATGAATTCTGTTCCTGATCAGCTCTTCCCAAATCTGTCATCTTCAAGTCAGAAAATCTATGATTGAGTGTCATAAAGAAGCAATTTTAAAAGGAGTGGAGAACAGTAAGGCTGCCTCTAGTATTACAGCTCACAGCTTTGGAATTCACTCTTTTTGAAGGAAATTGGTGACTAACAGCTTGCAGTGATGCAGTGTGTATGTATTGGTCAAATTCTGATTATGAACACAGTAAAAAATGATGTTCCTTTTTTAGGGAAAGGAAATTAAATAGGCCTAGTAATCCATGTGAAGAGATTGGCTTACACTAAAAGGTGGAAAGAATGTGAAGACTAATCAGATCAATGCATTCTCTCAAATCTGTCTCATTAAAAAAATAAAATCAAATTGCTACTGAATTTCCAAGGAATCATATTGAAATGACACACATGCTTTTATTGCCTTTTAATTATGAAATTATTTCAATCTGCTTGAGTCTCCCATTTAAGTGGGCTATCAACTGTTCTTCAATATTGGCTCATAAATTCCAAATAGTCTTTTAAATGGAAGAAAATAGTATCTCTGGTCCTTCAGCTGAGAATGCCAGCCCAGATCATGGCAGGGTGAGAGCAATTTGTACTGGAGAAATCTGTGCTGGCTGATTTAGGTGCACAACTTCCCTGTGGACAAGGCTTTTAAGATGGTTATTTATGCTGTCGTTTGTCAGGGGAGCGCTCGGTCTCTGATGTCCGGCTGCACAGCCGTGATCGACCTTCTTATGAGACCTGTGGGAATTATTAGGTACTTAGTGAGAGCTGGATGGAGGCCTCTGAGATGGCCTGAGAAGGATTTTCACACGTGATGTAAGGCATTGCCCCCCTCAGCTGGGTGGAAGTGGGCCTGGGATACGCAGCTGGTGGATGGTTCTGCAGCTGAGCCTCTGCTTGTGTAGATAGAATATTAAAAAAAATAAAAATTAAAGTGCTGTCTAAAGAGAAAAATGACCAGAAGGCTGCTGAATCTCTTGCACAGCATTTCTGCTCACAGCAAACACTTCAGTCATAAGAAGTTGGCCTCTGCTCTTGGTATGTCAGTAAGAAATATCAAAAATAGGGACTTTTATTTTTTGTCTGAAGAAATAGCAAGAGCCCAGCAGTGGATGGTGGTTGTCTTGCTCAGCCTTTTGTGGAAGGCAGGGTGGTGACTGTGCTCCCTCCTGTCTTTGCAGAAGAGCTGTGTGTGCTGGTTGGAGGGTGATGGTGAGGTTTGACCATCAGGCTGTGCAGGGGGGCTCTCTCTGCCAAAGCACTTGCACAGGTACATGGGAGCAGCACATGTGAGACTGACCCGTGGCTGTCCCAGGGTTAGGCAGCAAGCTGGATTGACGTGAGACTAGAGGGAGAGATGGTTACTCCTGTCTATGGTCCTGTTGGAGAATGGTGAGCTTTGTGCTGGGCTTTGCTCCCTATAGAAACAGGACAACAGGAGGAGGAGATACCTGTGGGCTGAACACTGGGACTCTGTGCAGGTGCCTGTAGGAACAGCCCACGCTGCTCCTGGGTTGCTGGAGGTTCACATCTGCCCAGCTGTGCTGGGTTCCTATGGCAGCTCCCCACTGAGGGTGGGACCAAGATGGGGCTGAGCTGCTTCTGTCATCTGTCAGCTGGCACAGAGAGGAAACCACACATTGCAGGGACCAGGAGGTCATATGCTTACTGCAACTTGTGTGAGCTGCAGCACTGTAATAAATGAAGAGAGTGCCTGCTTTTAAATGGGTAGCCTTGAAATGGGGGAAAGATCTGCCTTGAAGAGCTCTTGTGCTGCCAGAGCCTTCGCTGTCCTTGGGAATGAGCTTTGTGGCTTCTGAAGAAAGATTAAAGGTACGTTTCCATGCTGAGTAACTCTGTGTTTGCTGTGAGATGGCACTTGTCTGTTGGAATTTGCAGCAGCTTTAAGGGTGGGGATAAGCTGCTTTTTCCCCTCTTGCTTTGTTCATAGGCTGTTTGTTTAGATAACAACCTGGAAATGACATTAGTAACCCTGTACATCACATTTTGCTACCAGTGAGGAGTAAACAGTGCATTTGACATTTGAGGAAATGGCTCATTTTCTAAGGGATGTGGTTCAGAATCTACTTGAATTAATGGACAAGTATAATGCTGTTTTTTACTAGATTGCATAGATTTTTACTTTAAAGATGCTCTAGAAAGTGCACTGCATTACTACTGTTGCATAAAAGCAAATGCTTCGCATCAAATGAGGAGGCAGTGTTTGAACTGGAGAGAGGTTGAAACCCATTTCTTTGTCTAGCCTTGTGATGCTTCACTGTGACACACATAAGCATGAAAAATAATTCAACTCACTAGTAAGTAAATATTTGATCCTGAAATGTATCCTGAAGATACAGAGCTGGGAGAAAGTAACCTCTTCAGAAGCACATTGATCCACCTGGATTTGTCTCACACCAACAGCTGGATCACAAAACTGTTCAGAAAACTACATTTGAAGGACGTTATTGGGGGTGAAAAGTTTATGAAGGTTATGAACAAACCAGGTGATACCTGCACCCTCGATTTGGTTCTTGTGTCCTGTGCATTAGAATGCAGCCTTTAATTGTGGCATCATGTGTGTTTTTCCACAAGCTTCTTCCTTTGTGTAAGAACAGTGAAAAAAAGTCCCTTAATGATGAGTTTTGTTTCTTCTTGTTGTTTGATGTCTGTTTTTTAGTACTTGTAAATGACACTTGTAGACAGAACTCCTCCAAATTTTCGATTCCATGTGATGATTTTCATGATGCTCAACACTGAGCAGTAGCATGTTTATTCCACAGACAGAAGACCTGGAATTCAGAAGGAGACTAATTAAGACTTTTTATGTTTGTGTTCACTGAAGTGTAGCAAAAGATATTCAAGTTGTAGGTCTTGGGTTTGGGTACAACCTCTTTGGTTAACACCGGCTTTGTACACTCCACACTTTTTGACTTCCAGAGCTGACAAGGAGCTGGAGCAGCAGTGTCCGGCTTCCAAGTATTTCCACTTTGACTTCAAGTTAATAAAAAAAAGGCAATAATTCATGAAAACTTGACCTCTCTTTTAAAAAGCAGGAGGCTTCAAGGTTGAAAGTGTATATAGAAAAAAAAAATCAACTCTTATTCTCTCCCCATCCTCTCAAAGCACACATGAGTCAGATCTGGGTACATTCCTGCAGATAGAGCAAAAAAAACCCCAAACTCAACTGAACTCCCAAATTGTGACCAAAAAGTTCATGTTTATACAGACTTGAACAAAATCCTGTCAAAAGTTGAGTTTTGTTTCAAAGTCTGGGAAATGCTTTAGCTAATTAAAGAAAAGGTCAGCAGGATTTTTTTACTGTAGGCAAAACAGAAAAGATAAATCCTTCCTCTCTGCCTTGTTCTCAGAAGTAGTCAAACCATTTTGGCTGAAATGAAAATTTGCCTGAGGCAGGCAAAAGGCATGCAAAGTTGCAGTCCAGATGGCTGGAGCTTGGCAAAATTATAGGTAAGTAGGAATAGGGTCTAAAGATCAGAAGCATTAGGCAACTGTAATATGCAGGGCTACCAGCTCTGCCTGTAATCTGTTATAATGTTTAATCTAAATGTCTCCTGCAGAAAGCTCTTGTGCTGTTCTGAAGTGTGATCATTCATTCAGAGATTTGGAAGGGACTCAAATTTGCTGCAGTTAAAGTGAGTTTGCTTGTGGAATGTGAGAGGGCTTTTTATCCTCTGTATATATGATGTTAGGAATGTGTTCCCTCCTCTCAGCTGGATCTGCATGAGCAATACCTGCTGTGGTCAGGTGGACCTTCTCAGGTGCCCATGTTGCTGTTTTCTTCCTGTAATCAGTCTGTGTAAGTTTGAGTTTGAGTGTATCAGCAAACAAATAATAATGAAAACTTTTGTTCCAATCCTGTAAATGGCTATGCCTCTTTTTCCTTTTGTGTTTACAATGCTGCAGGAGGCAGAGTGAGCAAATTAGGGCAAATGTGGATATTTTTCTATAGAAAGTATTTCAATACCATTTTTTAAACTCTTTGGAGAGATTAATACAGCAAGAGAACTTAGTTTAGGGACTGAGGAATGATCACCTGTTCAAGGATCTGACTGTGCCAGAAAATGTTTAGGGTTCTTTAATGGACTCAGAGGAGAGAAGGAAAAATGGACAAGGGAAGAAAGAAAAGATGCAGCTTTACTTGTAACAAGAATTGACTCTAAGGTGGCAGGAGCCCAAGGCAGGGGCCTAATGCCAGCCTTTTGTGGACAAAGCTCAATTCTGTCAGTAACGTTGCTGAACGTGGTTCATGGGGCATTAAACAGTGGGAAGGCACACAGCAGCCTGAAGCAAAACTTCATTTGCAACAGGCTGCCCACAGGACTATTTGAGTCACTGTCCCCAGAGGGGTTTAAAAAACATGTAGATGTGGCACTTGACAACATGATTTATAATAGTGGACTTGGCAGTGCTGGTTTAATGGTTGGACTCGATGATCTTAGAGGGCTTTTTCAACCTAAGCAATTGTGTAGTTCTGTGATTAAGTTGTACCAAAATGTTTCTGAGTTACTCTGGGTAAGAACTGATCTGCTCTGTTAATACCAGGTTTTGGTACTACCAGCTACACCAAAGCTACACCAAATGATGATGAAATTGGGTGGTGACCTGAGCCCCTATATCTTTAGGGCTGTAAAACTTCTGTGGAAGTGGGATTGGTGTCTTCCATGGCCAATGCCTGTTCTGTGTCTGAGCCTTTCTGCTGAAGCTCTCCTGGGAAAGCAGAGATATATCTCCTTTTGTGTTTTTGTAGAGGTCTGAAAGGACACATAACTCACTGTGATATATTTGCAGGCTTCAGGAAGGGTGTTTGTGCATGTATTGGAGCTGAGGTCGCAGTAAAACAGCAGCAGCTGAGCTCAGGGGTGAAAGGGGACAGAAAACAGGACTCCTACGTGTTATTTCTGAAGGTGACCCCTGTCTTGTCTTGGACGATGCGCTGAGAGGAGGCTTGAGGGATCCCTTTGAGACACAAGTAGAGTCAGCACAGCACTTCCATCCTCTCTATAGACAACTGTAGTTTTGCATTGCCACCTCTATATGCAGAGGTGTTGGAGAAGGAATTTAAAGCTGATTGAGCACCGAGGACCGAGTGTTGCCTCTCTGCTCTCCTCTGGGCTTTGCATGCCCCTTCTTCTGAACAGCAGCACCCAGTTTTTCAGCTTGCTGTTAAAGCAGGGGCACTTGGTTCTGTGTGCCTTTTATTTTACCCTTGGTTGCTTTTCTAACCTGCCAGTGACTAACACTGTTTAGCTCCCTGGCTCCCTCCCCTCTCTGCTGGCTCCTCTGCTCCCTGTCGAGTGCCCTGTCTTCCCCTCCCGGAGTGAGATGGTTGAGGAGGTCATGCAGTATTAATAGGGAAGCAGATCTCTGATTTTGTTTCTGCTTATGGACTCTGACACTTCTGACGTTTTCTGAAGTGTAAAACGTTTCTGAGAAAACAACAACTTGGCTTTTACTGAAAAATTAATTATGTTGGCACTTTGCCCATTGCAGTGGGCTTTTGTCAGAGGACAAAGCCACTCGCATTAGGGGGAGAGGGTGGGGAGGGGAAGGACAGCAGGAGCATTAGAGAGGAAATCTGCATTAAGGTAAAAATATCTAATTAAGCATGGGTTACTAGGGAATGATGGAAACTCTTCAGAAGGCATTACCTCCTATGCACTTACTGTACACAGCTAACATCCAAGTTTATTTGCTTCATAAATTACTTTCCTCTAATTATAGTTAACGGACTATGACTCTCTGCTCTTCAGTGGTGTTCTGTGTTTGCTCTGCTCCCTTCAATGCAGTGATACACCTCATGCAGCAAAGTACATCCTGCTTCTCATGTGCTGCTTTGGGGAGCGTTTGGTGCACTTCTTAAGGGTTAGAGATCCAGTAAAAAGTGCAAGGGGAGGCAAAATACTGGAGAGCTGTGCTGTTGATCCTTTCTGACCTTTTCAGGTTTTGTTTTGTTTTTTTTTTTTGTCCTTTGAAAGGAAGGGATCATCAGAGGGCCTCAGTTTAGGGCTAAGGAAAGGATGATGCAGGTTCTTGCTGAAATCTTGGATTGGGGGCAGTCTGCCACCAATTGCAATGGTGTAACATTGGGATTTAAATACACACACAAGTGTTTGTACCCAGCCCCTACATGGGACAGTGGTGCTGTTGTGTCTGGGTTTGCAATCCATGAGCAAACAGGTGACAGCAGTTGAATATGGACAAGAAGTGTGTAAAGAAACGGGTGTAATGATGAGCATGGAAAGAGCTGTGGTCTTGGCATCAGAGCAAAAAAATAAAAAGGTGGGAAGGGAGAAGCTGAAGATGTAGAAATAGGTGGCTTTGCCCGTGTTTGTAGCTCTTCAGGTGTACTGGAGCATGGGAGAAAATTAAGTATTCAGACAGTATATTCAATTTTTTTTATTTTTTCAAATGATCTTCAAGAGGAAATGGAGCTAAAATACAGGCTTATAAAATGAACAGAAAAAAGGAGTAGTTATTGTGCTTGGAGCTTGCTTGGCCATTAGTATTCTATTAATTTTTCCCTTGCTTCTAATGATATGAGGAACATTGGATACACTTAAAAGGATACGTGTCATCAAAATGATATCTGATAACAGTCCTTTCACTGCTTATGATGATTTTGATTGTTAATGTAGATAAAATGTAAATGATCAGAATATAAAAACTCCCTTTTGTCTTTCTAATGTTTTCAGCTGCCTATTAAACAAATTATATGGGAAAGTGAGTAGTCTGCTACTTAGTACAGTGGTGTCACCCAGATACTTTGAAATGCTTAATGGTATAGAATGAAGTGTCCTTGGTTTGTTTATTTTCCTAGTAGTAATGACATTTTAGACTAAGTCATACTTGCTCCTTCAAAATGCAGTTGCTTTGTCTGTAGTACATAATTGCAATTTTAATGCATCATGATACTGCCACACATAGTTTTGTGTCAGGATTTTAATAAGAACAAGCGATAGGATTGTAGAGCTGAGTGTAGTGAATAGTGAGGAGGCAGTCCTGAGGATTCCTTTTACAGAAAAGTGACAGATTCCTCAACATTGAAAATACTGACTTAAAAATCAGGTTCCTTCTCTCAGAAGGCTTGTTTTGCCCTTCTCGATACAGTACTGTTGCATGCAGTCCCCTAAAGCATGGATGCTTTCTTTAAGGAAAGAGCAATACCATCTGCTGTTCCATTGTAAGCAGAGTCTTGGGCAGATATAACTGGGAGATGTAAGGTCAAACACTGATGCTTTCTTCTGCTTTCATTTGGTTTCCTCTTCCAGGAAAGCTGCAGAGGTGTCCCTGGGTGCATGGGACAGCTTTTTGTATTCCCCTTCCTTTTTAGCAAGGGCTACATCCAAATGGAACAGGGCATTTGCCTTTCATCCTCCGCAGATAGTAATATGTCACACTTCCAAACTGGAGTCTTCCTTTGAGAGCTGTAACTGTGCTGGCCTAGATAAATATTAACTGCAGGAATTATCTTTCCTTTGAGGTTTAGGGTGCATGGAACCTCTGGGATCCTGCTTTGTGTTGACACAAGTGAGTGCACAGTCGCAGATGCTCAGGCGGGCCTTCAACTGTAGGGATGTGCTGGTTGGTGCTTTGCAAGGGGAAAACTTTAGGGTGGTCTCTGGTTATTTGCTTAGCAGGTCCCAGCTCTTGGGTGCTCATCTGAAAGGTAAACAGGCATCTCTCCTTGACAGGTCACAGATGATCACACACTGCTGATTGCCATGTTGGAAAAAAGCAATTTTACATAGTATTCTGCATTGCAAGGTTTTTTTTGTACATTTTTGCTTTCCTGTAAAATGAGGTGAGCAATTGTTCTGTATTGACAGCTGGCTTGTAAATCAGCCACTCACTTGCCAGATGAGAATTTGGAAATGCCTTGTAAGCACTTAAATGTTTTGTGATTGTTTTAATCCAGAACATTTAGAACCTCTTTGCATTGGTGCAAAGTAAAATAAAACATGATCTCTGACAGGTGCCAAGAGTAGGAGGAATGGCTTCTCTGAGGGTCTGAGAAAGGGGTTTGCAGAGAAACTGCTGCAGCCCCCAGGGAAGGAGGAGCACTGGCTTTTGGCCGCTAATTTCATTGTTTAAGGTCAGATTATGTTGATCTAAATCATGCAACTAATTCCATCAACAAGCAAGACTATTTACATAGCAGATGGAATTTAAGTGTTGCATCTCTCCCTGGTTTTGTATTTAGGTTGCACCTGAAAAAATAAACTGCTATCCATGTTAGGAGTGAGTTTATTATGCTTACCTTGCTGGAGAGGTGTTGAGCCGGGTATTTCCCTTATGGCAACTTACCTTTTATTGGTGTTTTTATAGCCCTTGCTGTGGTTGCCATTCATCTTATTTGACTTCAGAGTTGGTCCTCCAGTTGCTCTGTTTCTTTGATTGCAGGGAAAGGAAACAGCTTCTTTTCCACGTGTAGAATTGCTTTCTGTTGGGCTCCCTCTCCTGCTCACCAAAGTCTTGCCCAGAGTTAATTTTGATGCCTTTGTAAATATTTTCAGTGGATAACGCAGCAACAGTGGCAAAGTGTAGAGAATCCAGGAAAAAATCAATTTGAGAACTGGACAGAAAAATGCCTGCTAGCTAAAAACATCTGTTTCAGCAAAAAAACAAATGTCACAGCCTCCATTTTTCATAAACCCAAGCTGTCGCCTTCCAGCTGACATGACCAAGGAGCTCTGTGGAGCTGCTCTTGCCTGAGTCCCTGGCTCGTGAACAGAGCTGGGGCTTTCCACAGGGCATCCAGTGGAGGGTTTCTGTTCTGAGCTTTGTGTATGCTTCTTATTTTCCCTCGTGTGATACCCTCTGGAAGTGGGGGTGGATGATACAATGCCTCCACATTCAGTTGCACAGCAATGTTGTCCCTCTGATTCATCTTGTCTGGAGGGCAAAGTAGGTGCCATGACACTGGCATGAGTTTTAAGGGGAGGGAATTGTGATTTTGTACAAGAACAGCAGCATGTCAGAGTCTGCATGTGGCAAAAATCTGGCTGTGAAAGAGAGGTCCTGAAGAGGCACAGGACAGGACTGTATTCACTGGGAGGGGTGCTACAGCAGGGGATGTGTTGGCATGTGTGGGGTCAGCAGTGCTGCTGGCTGCCTTGATGCAAGAAAACAGATAGGTTCCCTCTAAAGCCCAAAGCATAATGAGCAAATTGTGCTTTGAGATTATTTTTTTCTCCTCTCTGAATTTTTTTCCCCCCTCTTTCTTCCTTTTTTATCTTCATCCAGAGCTCAGCACTAGTCCTGAGAGGGAGTCACTTTTCCCCTTTATTTTATATTGCTTTGAAACTCAGACTGGCCATCTGGCTTGCACATCTCTGACTCTATACAGCACAAATATTCTTCTCCTTACTGCAACTGCCTCTTCCAGACAAGACGTGGTCCCTTATAACTGGGTGAAGTATTAAATGAAGAATATTATAAATTGCATAGTTTATCAAAAATTCTGTGCTGTGGTAGAACCAGCTCTTCCAGAGTCCTCAGATAAACTTTTGTCAGGAGATGAATGGAGAAAACCAGTGTCTTGATAGGATCTAATCCTTCAGTAAAGTGATGATTGCAGTGCAATAGACTTTTTCTATTAATAGAAATCCCCTTCATCTTCCTCTTCTTTGATATCTAGTTAGACTAGCTTGTTTTCTTGGTGCCTGCTCCTATCTTTTGCTTCCTGCCTCCAAAAAGAGGGATAAAACTCCCCCATAAAATTTTGAAGCAGTAGTTCAGATCAGTTTCTTGTACCAAGCCATTGCCATCCCTTTGGGTCTGCATTTCGAAGGCAAAGAAAAGCATCACCCTTCAACAGGAGAGATGCAAGCAGGAAAGCTGGCCCCAGGGAATTGGTTTTCCCGGGACAAGCTTGGTCACCTGCCCAACACTGCTTTGCTGGAGCTGCATGGAATTGAAGAATTGCTGCTCTGTTCCTTGGAAGACGATGTTTTCTTGCCTGTTTAGATTTCCAGGTAGATAAGATGTTAAATGGAGCTAAACCAGCATTCTGCTCCTGAGAGCTGGGACTGGGATTTTTGTCTGGGTTGAGACTGTTGTCTCTGGGATTGTCTTTCTGCTGGAGCCCTGCTAAGTGTTTAATAGGTGCACCAGCTTCTGGGATTACAGGCACTTTGATGGAACCCCCATTTTGTGTGCTGATAGCCCCCAAGGGAAAGCAATGCTCAAGTGTTAAGAGATGATTCTGTTTCACCCACCTCATATTGTTACTACAAATCATATTACTTTAATGAAACAGGAATCCACGTATTGGAGAATCTGTTGTGTCAGCAAAAAAAAAATAAAAGATGCAAAGGAATTGTGATCATGTTACAATAATTGCCTCAGTGGTAACATTAATGCTTTTTCACTTCAGTTACTCCTTGTTGATTTGAACAGCCTTTTCTGTAGGCTATAAATCTCAATGGCTCTACTAATAAAGAACTAAATAGTATAATAATGTTTCCAAATGTAGCATGGTTTCACTGTTGTAGGAGAGGGAGTTCTTTTGTCCAAACCCCGGTCCAGTCTGGGAGGTGTGACTGTGTGGTAGCTCCACAGTGACTTACAACAGGGTCTTTGTTACTGAGCTACTTCTGTGGGAGACAGGTTCAGGATGTTAAAAATGGTCTAGGTCCCAATAACAGAACTTTTAGTCATTAAAGTGGGAGATTACGACCCCAGTGAAATGCATCTTGTGATAGTGCCCTTCTTGCCATGTGACCAGTACAAATAATGAAACCCTGCAGTATGTACATGGCAGGTGTTTGAAACCTTAATTTTACATTATGAATTAAGTACTCTTTGGCATCCCCACTAGATCAGGCTCACTGCTCATTGCTCTGTTTGTGTGGATGATGCTGCAGGCAGAGGTGCCTGGTTTGGATGCTGGAAGATTGGGTAGAGTGAGTTTGGGGCAGGAGAGCCTTGGGCATGCAGTGAACAGAGCTTTTGTCAGTCCTGTGCCCTTCTTTAAAGTACAGAAAACAGAAGCTGTCTCTTGAGCAGGCATGCCATCTGCCTGAGCCCTCGCTGGAAAGGCTGGAGAGATGCTTTTCTCCTAGAAATATTGGTTATTCAAATTGGTGAGAAGAAACATTAAATGGGTTCTTTGTTTCATATCTGCAGTTAAAGATCTTATGAATGGCAATAGCTGCAAGAAAAAACAAAGTGAAGCCCCGAAGTGTTAGATGCTGCTTTGTAGCTGTCACTTGAAGGGATCAGGAAGTGTTTAGTCATTTGGAACTGCCAGGTTTGTCAGATTGCTGAGGGGCAGCTTTTTGGGGAATCGAAAAATGAGACACTCAAACGCAGCTCCTGGTGCCATTTGTTTTCAACTCCAGTTGGCATCATTGCCCAGCAGCACTAAATGCAGCAATATTTATGGCTTTTTTTTTTTAGGTGGTGATGTTTATGTCTTGAGCTTAAATGTTTACCAGCCCAGCCACTTAGAAATACCACAGGAGCTCAGTGTCTCAGATGGGCAGCAACTCGCAGTGCTGCTGTTCGAGCCTGGCATTTGCACAGTGATGGGCACACTGATCCCACAGTGCTCTTCTGCAGATTCAGCAAGACCTCTCTGCTGAAGGCACTTTGCTGTCTGTGAGCTTAGACTGCCATAAATTATTGTTGCTGAGTCGAGAATGCAGTGACCCTAAAGCCTCCTGTAGGAAATACCCTGATCTTTATCCCAACAAAAAAGTGTCTCTCCTGTAGGCAGGTGCTGCCTCTTCTGAAGGTTCATTCTGCACCTCTTGCACATCTGCTGGTTCCTGGGCAATGGAATGTGATGTGTGGAAATCCCCTCCTTCCAGAATCAGAGCCACTTGGGAAGCAGGTAGGGTGATAATTTTGGGACCTGATGAAACATGGACTAAAGGTGACAGGTGCCAAAGGATATTGTGATAATCCTGATATCCGGTGGCACGGTATGTGTTCCTTATGGCAAACAGTACTGCAGCCAGTTAATGCTGCTCCATTCTGTGTGGAGATGGGCCCCAGCTGTGCTTTCCTGCACTCTGGTTAATCTGTTGGGTTCCCAGCCCATTAATGAACGGTGAAGCACAGCTCCTGAAATTCCTCTGAAGTCTGGGTATGACCTTTTGTGGCTTTTTTCTGTGTGTCTCTAGGATGCAGCAGGACTCTGACGAGAAGGGAGCTGATGTGTTTTCAAGAAGCTTATCTGCAGGTTTGTAGGCTGTGGAACATGGGCTGTGGTGAGATTCACAACAGGACTGACACCTTCTGTGGGCTTAGGGGGATTTTACATGCTCTGAAACATGTTTGTGTTGCAAAGGCAAAGCTCTGGCAGTGGACTTAACCTCCCAAGCACAGAGAAGCAGGGAACAGACCAACTGCTGTAAAAGTCTCCCTTTGGAGTGTTTTTTTAGCAACCCAGTAACTGTTCTGGCAATAGATGATAAACGAATGAGGCTTAACTTTTAAGAGATAATGTTAAGCTTCCACAACTGGGCATTGTGCTGGGAACAGCTAAGCACAGCGAGCTGTTGTGCCTGCATAATAAGGTTTTTGATCTGACAAGTTTTACTGTAACTTCAGAGCAGGCTGGCAGGAGCAGAGGTCTGGGGGGCAGGAAGCAGGGCTTGGTGAAATCTGCTGAGGGGGGTACAAGGCTGTAAGCAGCACAAGTCCTGCAGGGGACTCACAAAACGAATAATTTGTGCTTGATTCCTTTATTTTTTTTCATAGCTAGGTAGGCTTCTGCTGCAGGACCCTTGGAGTTATCTCTATGGCTTTGCCTGCTTACAGTTAAACAGTGTGTATGTATGTCAGCCACCAAATGCATCTTGTCATGCTTGTCCTCCCCCAAACTGACTGCAAAAAACAGTTTAAAACTTTGCAGAAGTACCCAGTGTTTTCATCTCCTATTAGCCATACCACTCTGGGCTCTGGAAGCTGGAAACCAGTACCAGGTACTACTCAGCCCTTGGCTTTTCAAGGGCTCTTTACAAAGTGTTGTAAGCAGTACTGAGCAATGCAAAATGCTGAGCCAGCTTTGTTAGCTAAATTGCTTTAGGTGGCTTTAATGTTTTCATTGCTTAAAAGTGGCAGAGGATATGCTTCTTGATGTGCTGGTTTGAGCTTTGTTTTGTGGGAGGGGAAGTGGTGGTTGATAAAGTGCACAGAGAAATAAATTTCTTGTATGTACTTGAAAATATTTTGTCTGCATTCCACTTTCATCTTAGATTTCCTGTCAATTTATGTGCTTTCAGATAAATGCTGCCTTTTGGTGTAAACCAATCTGAATATTTAAAACATGGCATTTTGATTAGCTAAACTATAGATTTGCTTTGACATGTCATTTCTTTTGTTCTAAAATGCCCTGACAATTCATATCTGTGGCAGCCAAACAAGCAAATTTATGTACAAAGCTATTGTTCATTCTTGAAGTGTCACTGCTAAATGAGACAGAGTTTAAGCATTTAATTCCCTCCTCTTTGCATGATGGGAGGTCCATTTCTCAGTAAGGAAACCAGTTTTCTTGCAAAAATTCAATTAAATGAAATATCAAACATAAATCAGAACTGCACTCGCTTTGAGTTCCCTTATGTCCCTAGTGCTGGAGTGATAACCCTGGAAAAGGCATTCATTTTTCAAAGTGTGCTTTTTGGCTCAATATATTGTTTTTCTGGAGGAAAAACACACATAAACCAATAATGAAAAACAGAAGTTTAGTGGGATGCAAAGCCAGTCTTGGTGATGTTCTCAAACTTGGAGGTGTGACAGCCTTTCCCACAGCACAGTGGGACTCCTACAAGCAGGAAAAAAGTTTTGGAAAATGCTGTTTTCCTATCCTTAGGGCTGGCTTGGACCACAGGTGTTCTCTGTGTGCTGGGGATTCATTGCAATGTCATGTTCATCCCTTTTCTAAGATCCCTGAAATTGCACATTTTGTTTTAAGACATAATTTCAAGAAGTGTTAATGTCTTCATTTGAGAAACTAATCCATTTGGATGAAATAGGAGAATCTTGGGCCTGCACAGCCCTCCCTTCAGTTCTGATTTTTTAAAAAAAAAGTAATTTTTTTTTTAAGTTTAAAAAGCTGCTGGCGAACTCTTAGTGTGAAAATACCTTTTTTCTGTGTTGTAATAATATGATATAAAAGACTAGCAAAGAAAGGTAGGTTAAAATACTCCAGATATATCTTGGAAAATCTATTTCAATTATGTTCTGTGTGCTTTTAGTGGAGACGATAAATCCTAAAGAATTAAGAGAGCCATAAAGATAAGTGTTACAGGAGAGTACATCTCACATTTCACCTTCAGAAATTAAAATATTTGCTGTGAAATCAGATGTTATAAGGGTCACTGCATTGCTTGTGGTCATTAATACCAGGAGGTGAGTGTTGGAAGAACTAAGGGAAGCCACTTCCCATAATATGGAAATTAAATGTGCAATTTACTGAAAATTCCCTTCCTTGTGAAATGGCTTGCTAATGCCAGGCTCTGAAGGGAACTTTGCTTTATATTTTAAATTTGCATTTAGACAGAACCATCTAAACTTGTATCTGCCTTGCATGAAATATTGATTACATTAGCATAGCGTGAGGTCACTTTTTTGTTTGTCCAGTGTAGTTTGGGCAGTAAGGAAGACAAATGAGTTGTAATCAAGATGTTCATGTTTGTAAGTGAGCACACACAGCAGCTCAGATCACAGGTGCCACTTTACAGTGCTGTCTACCTGTGTGTGGATCTCTGTTGCTGGTAAGTGCTACCCTGCTGCTGTTCAGATAAAATTTGTATGACAAGTAGCAATTATTTTAAACAACTACTGACAATGCACTTGAAACCACCCCCAGACTTGCATGTAACATTTTCCCCCAGAAAGACAGTAAAACCAATGAGGCAGAGCCTGCCTGTCCTCCTCCTTGTGGCTATGGGAGAGGGACTATGTTGTTGCAATGTCATAAACTGCATGATATTTCTAAATGTGAGCTCTGTAGCTGACTCTGGGCTTTTGGATGCACCCTTGAGTGCTTGGCAGTGAGTTCCCCTTCTGTGAAAAGCAGCTCTGGGTGCTCCTATGCTGATACTTTATTTTTTACCTCTTTACTGTATTGCTTTTGCACAAATTTGGTGGTGCCTCAGTGCCAGGACTGGAGTGGATCAGAGTTCCTGGAGCAGTGGCACTTGGTCAGGGGTCTGCGTGCAAGGCACCCTGCTCCACTCAGCACAAGGAGCAGGACTGGTTCTTTGGCCCTGATCACCCAGCAGTGTGTGGATGGACCACTGTGTTTAGAGAATCCATACAGAATTTAGCTCCAAAATGGTGGTGGTTGAGGGGTTTTTTTCTGTCTTGCAAGGAAAAAAACCCCAGAGAGTGTAAAAAAAAAAAAATCCCATCAGTGTATAAAGGCAGTGCAAACACTGTGCTGTTATGGCTCACGTGGCAACTTTCTAATAAGTTTTCTTTTCTGAGACCCCAAGGTGTTGGCTGTATTAAGGTAGATTTTTACATGTTGACCTTTTTGCCTTTTTTACAAGACTGATGATATCCAAGAACACAGCCTGGATGTTCCAGTAATTTTCTTGCACTGAATGATGTGGTCCTTGGGGGCTGCCAGGCAGAAATTGGATCGACTGATGAGCATCTTAGTCCCAGGACTCCCACACTACCACAGACTGGTCAGCAAATACAACTGTTAGGCATTGTACCAGCAGTTCCCAGGAGGCAGAAGTTTCTGTGCTTCAGAAACTTGCAAGCACAGCCTCCTCCTTGTTGTGCTTTTCCAAAGAGAAGGGGAATGGAGAGATGCAGCAAGGATTACCTTTTTCACTTATACCATCTTTTGCTTTTGCATTGTTTCTTGTAAGCTGAAGGCCAGAATTATTTCTTGTAGGTCTCTACTCATGGATGACTCCTTAACATCTGGCATAGCAGAGTGGGTTTGATATCCAGTTAATATTTTGCCCTTTGACTCAAAGAAGGGCAAATTTATCCTGTCACATATAGCACTTGACATTACCAAGTGGTGCCTGCCTGTCCTGGGTGCTTTTCCTGCTGTGCTCCTGCCCATCAAAATATGTGTGTGTGTTGGTCCATGTGGCTGCTGATGGATGACATCTCTGTGCTCTTGGTTGAGATAATTGAATTGTCTCTCCAGTTCTCCAGATGATCTTGAATTCCAGTGTTGTTTTCCAGAAATTTGAGGTGCCTTTTTAAAAATTTTCCTTGCCCAGTGGGGTCCTAGGAGAATTCTCTCTTCCATCAAAGGAGGGAGTGGGAAATAAGAGTGCCCCCAAACAGCCTGGGGTGCTGTGCCACTCCCTGGCTCCTCTTCTAAGTACCAGTGTTTCTTAAAACCACACATAGTTTGGGTGTCTGCTATGCATTAAGCAATAGGACCAGAAAGATGATTTGCCAAAGTCAACTTAATCCTCTTTTATTGCCCAGACTGCTTGCTTTCCTTCCTTAAATGCTGGTTAACCAAGGATGGCATTTTTATTGTAGCAGATAACGACCTGCAGGTTTGGGGCTGTCCTCCTCATCCCTGTCTGCCCACTGGGTCTGGGGGATGCTCTGTGCCCTTTGCCAGCAGCATCCTCATTGTCCTCTCATCTTGCTTTGAGGTCCCCTCCCCTGAGAATGTGTGAACCTTGCTGCCTCTTTCTGAGGCTTCCTGTGTCTCTTGGTTCACGTGGGAATATTGGTCAGTCTGCAGAAATGTCCTTGGATTTGCTCTGTCTAAAGCCAGGGGTTTTTATCTGTGGACCCCCTGCTGGATCCTGGGTCTGCAGCTGGAGGAGCTGTGACACTAAAACCACTGAATTGTCACTTGGCATAATTTTGCTGCCTAGTGCCTGTGTGTGTAACTTTTTTGATTTTTAAAGTGCAGAAAATGGAATGATGTGGGATGCTGAGAAAAGCTGTGTCTGGTGCTGTGCTTGGTCTCACAGGAGTGACTGTGCCTTGGCAGACCCCTGTTTTGTGTTTGCACATACAAATAAAACTTGTGATTCAAAGTGGCCCAACCTGGGTTGAGCTTTGTGATTCAGTGGCTTTGATTCATGTGGTGAAGATACAATGTGAAATGTGGGAGATGGTGCAAGAAATTCAGTGTGCTGAGTTGCTGGAGGAGTATGGAGTTACCAAGTGCTCTGATGCTCACTGGTCATTCAACAGAGGTGTAAGAGGAAAAAAAAATCTGCCCCTTAGGGAGCCTCCTGTCTGACCTCTCCAGTCTGTTCAATGAATAATTTAAGATGGTAAGGATGTCTGGAGCTCATCTGGTCTAGCTGCCTTCTCAAAGCAGGGATTGCAGTTTCTAAGTTAGCTCTGCTGCTCGGATCACTGCCCCAGCCCTGGGACTGGCATCTTCCATTATGGTGAGCTTTGCCTCACTGTGTGTGCCTCCTGCACTTGGCTCCCTCTCTGGTCTCTATCATCCCTGCTGGTTTTCTGCCTTTGTAGCTTGCTGTTTTGAAAGGTGCCTCTTCCCTGAATTCTGTTTCCTGCACAAAGTTGCAGGGCTGATATGAAGAGGTAATTTGCTGTTGATTTAACTGGTGCCGTTCACGTGCGTGAATTTTTCTGTTCAACTTATTGAATTAACTTGGGTCAGTAAGTTTACAAGGGGCATCAGTTAAACCAATAGAAGCAGCTTGAAATGATTACCCTGTGCCATGTGCAGAATACATGAGTTAACAAAGATGATTTAGGCCATATAGGGCTCATGGGGTATCGTAATGTCCAACTGCACATAACTCTGAAATATTAAGCTTCGTCCTGGCATCGTTAAATGTGATGAATCTCTGCCTCTGACACCACCCTCCAGTGAGCAGTGCCTCGAAGAGGCATGAATCTAATGAGAAAATGTTTGATAGTTGAGGTGACATATGAATGTTTTGAATATTGTCTGCTTTGTGGAGTGCATTTCCTACCTTGGGGCTGTCCACAGTTTCCTTAAATGAGGCCTCCTTGTGTTTGTTCTCAGCACTGGGGTGTTTGTGTTTTCAGTTCTTCATTCTTCATTAATGATGTACACAAGTGTCAGAAGAGCCTTCCTTTTGTGTTTGTTATTTCTTGCAGTCATTGACACAGAGGCATGTGTGATAAAGACTCATCAAAGTCGTCATTACTCTACAGTTATCTGCACTGAACTGTCTGGTTTGTCTGTAAACCTCTCTTTGATCTGAGCCTGTTTCTGGCTATGGTGCCTCATTATTTACTTTCCTGTAGCACTCCCTTCTGAAGAGCACACTTCTCCTCTTCTGTTTAATTCATGATCAAAATATATTAGTGTTCATATTTGTCTCCCTTTTTAGCTCAGTATGCATAACAGTAACAAAACCCACCCAGCCTCCCAATGCTGTCACTTGTCTTGATCTCAGGCTCTGGTGCCTCACAGCTCGTGTCCGCTCCCAGCCCCAAGTCAGCTGTTGTGGAATGACTGTGGGTCTGCCTTGGCTTGCCCCTGCAGGGGTTTTGATCACAGCCAGGAGTAAAACCTGGACTTGTGGTTGTCTCCTGGCACAGCTCAGAATCCATGCAATGAATTTTATTTCATGTGTATTTGTGTTTTGCTGGGGAAATCTGACAAAGCAGTCAACAGCACCTTGGTTTGTCTCTTTCAATTCTACTGCAAGAAGTATGCTAAAATATATGTATCTTTTGTGGTAAAGGAAGTAGAAGGTGCAAGTAAAGCACATGCAACTGTCCCCCTGTACTCGGCACTGGTGTGGCTGCACCCTGACTATGGGCTTCAGTTCTGGGGTCCTCACTCTAAGGAAGACATTGAGGTGCTGGAGTGGGTGCAGAGAAGGGCAGTGGAGCTGGGGAAAGGTCTGGAGCTCAAGTCTGATGGGAAATGGCTGAGGAAACTGAGGGTGTTTAGTCTGGAGAAAAGGAGACTGAGAAGTGACCTTACTGCTCACTGCAACTCCCTGACAGGAGGTTGGAGCCAGGTGGAGGTCAGACTCTTCTCCCAGGTGACAAGTGACAGGACTAGAGGAAATGGCCTCAAGTTGCACCAGGGGAGTTTAGGTTGGATATTAGGAACAATTTCTTCACTGTAAGGGTGGTCAGACATTGGAACAGGCTGCCAGGGAAGTAGTGGAATCGCCATCCCTGGAAGTGTTCATCAGTGGAAGATACGTAGCTGTGACATTTGGAGAACACGGCAGTGCTGGGTTAGTAACTGGACCCAATGATCTGAAAGTTCTTTTCCAGGCAACTTTTGTTCTGTGATTGTATGATCTCCTTGTTCAGGCAGGTGTCCCATATCTGTCCTTGGGTGAGTCCCTGCATGGCCTCTAGCACGGACCAGTAAGGTGGTACCCAGCCCTGTGTGTGCTCCCAGAGCTGCCCAAGCAGCTCTCCCACCAGCCCTCATGGGCTTGAGGAGGTGGCTCCCAAAACCTCAACCCATAAATATCACTTAAACCTAATTATGTGAAACAGTTGCTGATGGTGGATGGGGGCAGTGGTGGCTGCCCACGGGCATGGCTCTGAGCTCCCAAAATCTCTTGGTTCAGTGCATTTTCTTGCCTGCTATTGCAGCTGCAATCAGCACTTTGGGGGTTTTGTGTGGGGGAAGGAGGAGCTCCAGAGAATTACGTGGAAGCATGGGAAGGTAACACTGATCATCATCACACAGAGTCCTGGATGCTGTGTGTTTGACACCCCAGTGAGTTGGCTATGCAGAGTTATGACTTTTCATTATAGATTTTTGCAATGAAAAGTTTTCAAGTTATGGGATGTAGACCAGTATATGAATGAAATTCTGTTAATGGTCTGAGGCTTTGCTTGCTGGTATTCCTATCCCTTGCTCTTTTATCCTGGTTTGCAGGTAGATGAAGGTGTGTTTGCCCTTTATTCATATTGAAGGATTAAAACACAAAAAATTTATGTTCTCTAACATAAAGGCTGCGAATAAACACAGCAACTAGTTGGGTGCTGTTGAATGCTGAGATAATTATAGAGCATTAAATGACATTTGAGATAAAATCCCTTATGAACACACAACGGCTGTCAAGGTCAGGGTTTAGCAAAGCTTGTCATTCCCATGGCTTAAAATGCAGATTGCATGCCAAGTCCCAAATGGCCTCCTAACAGTGCTGAAGCTTTTTCCAGCCTGCAGTGGCACAGAAGCTTGAGCATTTCTCCTGAAATTAGTGAACCTTCATGAAGTCAGATGCTGTTGTGAATTTAGTTGTTAAGAAGATCATTTAATTCCATTTGGACATTTGGGAGCTTATTGGCTAACAGGAATGGTAGCTTTCTTACAACACTTTTTATGCCGTTGAACGAAAGTCTCTGATTCCAGTTTTATACAATTAATTGAGGAAGAAGTTTGGGTATTTAATTTTTGATTTTTTTTTTTTTCTCTCCAAACAAAAGCTTAGGCTGGGGGAGGCTTGAAAACCCAACCCAGCCTTGCCTTACAGTCAAGGATGTTAGAAGGCAAATAAAATTAGTCTGCCTTGTTTTTGTTAAATGGCCTCAGTTTTTACCCTAATGACTTTTCTTTTTTACTGCTTTGAGTGGGCACACAGTGAGCACAGACTTCAGTGATCATAAGCCCTCTGCTTCAGAATAATGTGCGTGTCTGTCCCAAGCTCACTCTCTGTACTGCTTTTCCTGCTGATCCACTTGACAAGATCCATTTGCACTGATCTTGTCACTGCCGAGCAAGGTTTCAGCCTGTCTTGCCTGTACCTTTCCTGCCTTGAGAAGCATCCACTGTGTGTGCTGCTGGTGGGAGGGCTCAAGGTGTGCTGGTGCTCTGAGGAGAACTCCAGACTCCTCCCTGCCTCTCCATCACAGCTCGCCGAAGCTGTTTCCAAATTTCCTTGTGCCTTGGGGTGTGTGATGGCATTTGGAGAGTGGAGGGATGGCCAGATGTGTATCAGTGTGTGCCCCTTCAACTACTCTCACAGCTCCTGGAAGCACTGCAGCCCTCCCTTCCCATCTGTTGGCTCAGTGCTGGCACACTGGAGCCAGCAGGGCTGGGAGGCACGTGCTTCATAACATGGTTTTATCCAGGCTGAGAGGGGAATGTGCTGCTTCTGCTGTCACTTTGACAGATGCTTGCACTTCAGACTTGCTGGTTACCTGTTGTTTTGAGGTATCACATAAAAAGAATTAAAAGAGTAGGAAAATCCCAATAACACAGCCTGCTAGGGTTGGTAGGGCTGGTGAAGGTGGGGGAAGCAATTGGCAGTCCTGGGCAGCATTTTCTCTCTGGATAGCCATTACTAATTTTAACAGGGACTGCAGGCACTTGCTTTGCTGCTTCTGCTGTTGAAGTAGTGCTTCTTGAGCAGGCTGCTTAATTACAGTGGTTTTGCTCAAGTCTGTTTGAAATTTTTTTTTTTGACTAGTGGGTATGAAATGGATCTCTCTGGAGCATTGAGGTTGGCTAGAGTAGAAAGAATAAGAGGGAAAAGTTACTTTAAAGGAGAATAATTTTTGTGAAACTTTGCCTGGTTATACCCAACATACCACTACGCTGATGTTCATGTGGCTGGTGTAAGAGAGGATAATGTAGCCTGTAATTTGGGCTAGAGCTATTCACAGGCAAATCAGTACACTGGACTGTCAGCCAGATGCCAGCTCATTCAGACAGCATCCTCTTCTTCCTCTCTTTATCTGTTGCACTACAAAACTATCTGTATTTGGCTTACTCAAATAATACATATTGAGAAGGGAGAGCCTGCTCCACTAATCAAGAGCATAAATAGAATCTTTGTCTCAAGGTTGTTGCTTTTATTTTTCTTCACAGCTTTTGTCCTGTGCCCTCCTGTGTTGTTCAGTGGTGTGCTATGCTGATCCAAAATCACAGCTCCCCTTTCTTAAAAAAGCCTTGTTTCAGTAACATAAGAGGAAGGAAGCTTTTCAAACTGGAGCACATGTCATCCCTCTTGGAATTGTTGGTAAAAACTGATGCAAGAGGCCAAAATTAAAGAGGAGGAAAGGATAAAATGCCCTCTTTTTTCCATTTCTGAGTGACTTTAAACTATTGCCTTCCTGCAGATGGCTGGCTGTGCTGGGATGCCCCATATGTGGCATCGTGGGAGTGCACTTATACTTTTTGTCTTGATAAGTTTGATGCATTTCTGTAGCTGGCTGTTTGTCAGTCATCAGCTTCAGCCCCTCTCCAAAGAGATGGGATTGTTCATCCTTTATAACATTTGAGATCCTCTTTCCTCTCAGCTGAATGACAGATATTAGCATATTCTTTTGGAGGGTGGTGCTGGGTGTTTGTACACAGCAAAGAGCAGTTGATGGGGTACTGGCAATTACAAGTCTGCTCATCATTAAGCTCAGTGAGGAAAAAAATGTGTCTCAATCTGATAATGGAGAACACAGAGGCAGTGCTGGCAACCAAATGACTGCTTTATCCCTAAATCCTCTGTTTCCTAATAGGAAAACAAATCTGAAGTGTGGAAATACCTTGGAGAAGATTTGCTGGTGGGAACTTGCAGGTACTGATGTAACTCAGCACTTGGGGCTTATTGGACTGAGTGAGCTGTTCTCCTGTTTTGTGCATTATTTTTAAGTGAAGAAAACATGTTTTCTTTCTGAATAACTTATCCCTGTGGATGTTTAGGACAGCTATTCTGTCTTTCCTTACTTGCCTGTCTGTATTGAGGTGGATCCTTGGGGTCTGTTGAAAGAAGCCTTATAAAGGACAAGGTGGATTTTTGTGCTGGATTGAAATTCCTGTTGCTCCTAATGTGGCAGATTCGGGTGACTAACCGTCCAACAAACCCATCTGTTTGGGATTTAGAGGAAATATAAGAGAAGAAGGAAAATGCCTGCTCAGTAATTTAGCATTAGAGCTAAACAGTGGGAACAGTTCTAGGCCATCAGCTGCAAAAATGATCTCCATCAGTAAATACCACTTTTCTGCACACAGGATCTGTTTCACTCTTCATGCGTGTGCCTGAATTAAGAATTATGCTATTAAACTAGCTGTGAGCAGAGTGGTGTGTGCAGACAGGAGTGAAAGCTATTCATGCCTTATTCTGCAAAGGATGAAAAGGGAGGAAAGTTCCCTCTCCCCAGGCGCAGGCAGATGGACTCAGCAGAGCCTGTTGAGTGCCTGTTGCTTTGTTAGGTTTTTTGGGCTCAGTTGTCAGATGGGAGTACCAAACAGAAATTGGCAACCCTCATATAAAAGTTTCTGGAGCAGCTCCTGCTCAAAACAAAGAAAACAATTATAAGTTGCAATTACAGGTCACAGAGTTCTGCTGGTAGTCCTTCATCTTTCTCTCCTCTGCCAGACATAGGCATTGCTATTTTCCTCCCCTGTTGTCTCCACTGCTTTGTTGAAGGCATCTCAGCCCACCTTGGTGGTTCTTGTCATTGGGAGAAGTTCCTGAAGATACCTCAGGGCTGGGGCTGGAGTGTGGGTACCACAGGGGGACAGATGTGCTCCACAGCACAATAGAGTTCAGAAATGGTTTAAAAAAATGAAATTGCTGCAGTGTGAGCAATAACTGGCTAATGATGGCTGACATACTGCTTTACCCTGCTGTTTTCTGCCCCTTGTGTGCTCTCGAGCAGCCCGGGGGCTTCTCTGATGTTGTGCCCTGTTTCTATTGCTCCTACCCAGCTGCAGGACAGAGGACTTTGGGCACAGCCCCTGCCTCTGGAACTGGATAGCTGCCACATCCCTATGGCGGTGCTAGATGGAGAACTTACCTGCCCAAAGGTCCCGTTTGCAGCCAGAAGGGTATTAAGAATCTTTTTGTATGACACTGCTGGATTGTGATTTGATCCATGAATTCCTTGTGGAGAGATGAGGAAGAGATTCCTGTCAAGGCAAGTTTCCAGCATTTCTCTTAGCAGCTTATTAGCCCTGGGTGTTCTTTGGCATGTAGGTGATAAAATCACCCTGGTAGCTCTCCTGCAAGACTACAAAACATTTATTTTTCAGTGCAATGTATCTGCAGTTGCCACCTGCAGTGTTGGGTTACCATCCTGTTCAGAAGGTCCTGACAATGATGCAGTTGAAGCAAAGTGGATGTTTGCTGCCTCAGACCTGTGTCAACACAGGAGACAGAATTCTTTTCCTCCTTTTTTTTTTTTTTTTACCAGAGCACAAGAGACATCTTGCCTTTTTATTCCCCAAGGCAGACTCTTCTGTGTTGCTTCTAAACTGA
The DNA here is from genome assembly GCA_013399895.1 of Serilophus lunatus. NCBI lineage: Eukaryota > Metazoa > Chordata > Aves > Passeriformes > Eurylaimidae > Serilophus > Serilophus lunatus. The sequence goes on along the minus strand of VXBA01000671.1, from coordinate 593,285 downwards.
GCCTTGGGAGAGGTAGAGGAACAGCATGGGGCAGGGACAGACACAAAGGTTGGTGGTCTTGGGTAAGGGTCAGGTGAATGTTTCTTCTATCAGCAGAAGAGAAGCAGAGTGTGGAGAGGAGAGGGATGCAACTGGAAAGCATTGAGCAGGTCTCGCTGCATGAAGCAGGAAGGATGATTTCTGTCCTCTCCTGCACTGATATTGGCAGCCACAGATGGCCTACGATTGATGTGGTGGCACAGTAGGTTGGGAATTGGGCTGAGTTTAATGTGCTGATGTCCTGGAGAACAGATCAAGGATGTATCTGAGACCAGGCAACCGTCCCAACTTGCACTTTGTGCCTTCCACACCAGGGGATTTTTATATTATCATCAGGCAGCCAGATTCTTGCAATATGCTATTAGTTGTTTTAATGCTGTTATATTAGTTAATAAAGTCTTTTAGCTATAAATTTAATGTGTAATACTTTGGCATGGGGGAGCCTGAGGAGGAAAGAAAGAATCTAGAAATCGTGTGAAAGCTTTTAATAAACCAGCAACCCTTCCTGCAGTGCAGCCCTGTGGGAATTAACTGCTCTGAGTGTGAGTGAAAGCTCCCTCAGTCTTCCATGTGTGGCATTGTTTTGCCTTCAGCTGGCAGAGTGGATGCTTGGCTGCTGTCTTGAATGTAGTAAATGGGGCTTGACTCCTTTTCTTGGTGTTTGGGGCAGCAGTTCCAGAAGCTGGAGAAATTCTTTGACGATAATGGGCTAAAGCATGTCATGAAACACTTCCACGGTGCTGAACTGGGGTAAGCTCCTCCCTTGTCCAGGCAGATGATGCCAGAGCCCCTGCTCATGCCAAGCTGAGATGCCCTGTGTTGTTAGTGTGTGCTCACTCGGTTCTTGTGCCTCTTAGCAGAGCTTTAACAACCAGCTGCAGTGAATCTGCACGTGGGGGAGCCCAAAGGAGTGTGCTCTGCATGCAAGGTGCACCCCAAAAACCTTGGGTAAGCTCCATCCGTGCGTCTGTAGTTTCACTTGCTGTAAGGCTCTGCTGCTGCATTTGTGGGATCTGTTTTGCCATTTTTCAGGGAAAGCTTTTATTTGAGGTTGACTCTTTTTTTTTTTTTTTTTTCCTAATGGGGAAGAAATTAATTATCACCCTTGTTCCTCTTCCCTGAAGATCAGAAATAATTAGGAACTTCTTAATGTTCGAACAGCTTTCAAAACCAGTATTTCTAAATGTCAAGTTAATGTGCCCTGGGAACAATGTGACTCAAGGACCCGATATGAACATCAAATTGCATCTGCTGCCACAAGGACTTGTGAGATTCTCAGAGGTAAACAGTGGGGAGATTTAGAGTTTATTTCTTTTTTTTCTTTTTTTTCAGTCTTTCTTCTAAAAGTAAAGTTTTATTTTTCTCATGCCTGTCCTCTCCACAATTGCAGCCCAAACCTGTCTGAGATGGCAGATTAAAAATGAAACCCTCATGAATGAGAAATGCAGCCTGCATTTTTTATGATGGAGGAAAAAGTAAACCTGTTATAAAATGTGCATATTTTAAAAAAGTAAATGACTAAGTAGGTGAGATGTAGGTATCAATAAATATTTATTCCCAAGATGTAATCTCTCAACAGAATTGGAAATTGTCTTGTCCTTTTAGGCAATTAAAAATCAGTGTTTGTTTTTCAGAATGGAAGTAACGTTTTTCCAGCCTCTTTTGGAGTATGGCCACCATTGAGTGAAAAGTTTCACTGCTATATTGCATTTTCTTCAGAGTAATTGCACTAAAAAGACAGGCTGATTTATAGGTTGGATTGTAATGAAGGGGAGGAAAATAACCCCAGTGTTAGCCCAAATGTTATATAAGTTATAGTGAAATTGTTCTCTGAAAAAGAATTTGGGAAATGTGGGTCTGTAGTCTCCAGGTGGGCTAATGGTGAGCTCTGAGGCTGGGTCACAACTGCCTGGGGTAGGGAATTGTCATGGAGGCTTATAAACTGAGACAAATGATACATTCAAACGGGCTTCCTTTTATAGACCAGTTAAACCAGATAAACCTATAAAAGCCCTGTCAATATGAAAATACAGACTCGTGTTCTCAAATGGAGTTGGTTACTACATGATTGACTTAAGGATTAGCTGGAGGGCTCCATCCCTGCTGGGTTGGGTGCACCTGTCACAAGAACTTAAGGATGTGGCTGATCCCTGTGTTTCTGGGATTTCTGGGGAAGGTTGTCGGTGCCTGCTGAAGCCAGCTCCAGTTTCCCAGTTGTCTTTGGAAATCTTCGTGTTGTACAATGTGAGATGTGAAATGGGACAAGGAGCAGAACAGCTGTGGCCACCTTGAGCTGTGAAATGCTTGGGTTGACCTGTTGTTCATGTGGTTGAGTGGGAATATCATGTAGTGGGATCACCAGGCCCTTTGTGCCTGAGGGGACCCCACTGTGTTGGCCTGTCAGTGGTCCCTGTCTCTCTCTGGAAATCCCAGTCATGTCACCTGGGTGCCCCAAGACTGGTCACCTCTGTGGCCACAGGCTGATCCTGGCTTCCTGCAGCGGTCAGCACTGTGTTTGAGCTCACTGTGCTCGAAAGACTGCACCACTTGGGAGAGGGGCGTTTCATTTTGCGAGAATAATCAGCAGGAGTCATTTGATTTCCTCCCATTTACCTTTCTAAATCTGTGTTGCCTTGTGAGCCGTGTGCCTGTGCACACACTTGGCTCAGTGGTGCTTTTACACCGACTGCTCTAGATGCATTTTAAAGAGCTGAGGAATGCACATGCAGCAAGGTCATATAAATTAATAATTATCTAAGCACTCTTGCCCTTTCCTGCCTCCAGAAAAGAAGTGAGAAAACGTTAAACTGCTTTTTTGGGGGGGTTCATTTTTTTTCTTTTTATCTCCCAAACTAGTTTTCAAGGCTGATCCCAGGCACTGCTGTTTCAGCCACAGCCTTGGGCCGATTTTACTTCACCACTTCACTGTCACGCTGGTTTTACTTGAGCTAGTGCATGAATTTTCATTTCCAAATGTGTTTGGGTTCGTAATTCATACAGTGCAAATAGATTAATCACAAGCCATGCAGAACTTGTAATTATCAAAACTTGGAATACAGAAGAGGTATAAATCATGACAGTGCTGCTTTCCAGCTGCCAATTAAGAATGGGAATTTAAGCTGCCTGAGCGTGGAGGGTTTAGGTTGGGAAGTTTCTGTTTCTGTGTCTCTCAGAAGAGTTAATGAAGAAAGTGCTTGCTCATAACTTCTCATTAAGCAACGACTGGATTTATGAAATGCTGGTACTGCTGGAATAATTAGGAGTTTTCTAATATTGATGAGTTTGACTCTTAAAGAGAGATGCATTATCTCTGAGCCCCAATCCCAGAGCCTATGCTGGTGCTCTGTGCAGTGGCTGGAAATGTGCCTAGACTGCATGGATCCTGCCTGGGCTGTGCAGGGTGCTGGGAAGAGGAGCAGATCCTCGAGTGGGGTTCTGCTGCCAGGCTATGGTCCCATAGGGAGCGTGAGGTGAGGCTGGCTTGTACAGAGTGTGGGGCAGGATCTAAACAAGTGCATGTCTGCACTCTCTCCTCCTCACCCACCTTGGGATGATAAGAGTGCAAGGACACCACTTGCTAGGGGGTGAGGAACTGGCACTGCACGATGCCACTGCTGCCTCTGGGCTCCTTAGAAAAGGATTAAACCTGAGGACAAGGAAGGAGAGATCCACACATGTCATTTGCTGCTTCTGTTTCCCTGTTCTTTGGTGATGCTTTGGTGGTACCCAGCACATCAGGGACCCCGTGCCAGCACTGTGGTGCACTGGACACTGCCAGAGCTGTGGCCAAGGAGCAAGCATTAGGAACCATGACTTTGTTAGTACCAAAGAGTCCTTCACCTCATGGCAGTGGAGTTGGTCTTGCACAATCTCTGGGGAAGCCTCAGCCTTCAGGCTTCAAGGGCTGCCAAGGCAGCACATCAGGTGATGGAGCCAGGCAGCCCCAGGTTCTCCATCATGATTCCCAGGGACTGTGGGGATGTTAGGCAACCTTGTAAGCCTGTTGTAATTTTAAAGTGTTTTGATAATGTTCCCCTCAGCTTTAATATTACATATCCCTGCGAGTGTTCCTCAGTAATTGAAAGGGATATCGGGCAAATTTGATCTGTCTGGCTTTGACTTATGCTGTCCTTATCTTGGCCTTCGTGTCATTAAGAAAAAAATTGGTATTGATCTGAGACTATACCACTACATTGTGCTGCAATTTTTCTTCCTTGGTAGTAGAATATAAATCGATAAAAGGCAGCTGCTTTCAGCATGGGGCAGATATGGTGCTGTCATTTATATATTGTAAATCCAATGATAGCTGATCAAATCAGTGCGTCTGCTGTTCCAAACCTGACATGATTGAATTGTCAATAAAAAAGATTTTACAGTAAGGGAAGGACTGCTGGCGGCATAAATGCTGGGGAAGCCTCACTAAGTTTGATACAAAATGAAGCAATAAGCTAGGCTATTATGTAATTCCAACAGCCAAAATATTTGGATACTTGTGTTCTCACGCTGGAGCTGATTGGGGGAAGCCTTTTATAGAAACTTGTTTGAAAAAGAATTACTCTGAGAGACTGAGGAATTTGGATGGCTGCTTCTGAAATGAAGATGTGTTGGTGAGGACTAATAGAAGTAGCATAGGACTTGTTTGAACTGAAGATGTGCAGTTTCAGTGCATTAGGAGGATGGTTATCAGTGTTTCTATTTGCTCAGGAACAAATGGTACTGGCAGGAGTGTGATTGATTGGGATGCCAAGCAGAGACTGGCTCTGCTCTCCAGCAGAGCCACTCCAGTGTGGAGTCTCCATGAACATGAAGCCAGAATATCTTTTTCCTGGATTGCAAAAAAGGCTGTTTTATGAAAATCCTTTTCATGAGCCTCTTCTTGGAAATCAGGCTGGAAGGTGTTCCAGCCAGTGCAAGGTGGTGCTGAGCTGTTTGAGTGCTGGTGGACTTGGCTGCCATAACTTCCCTGAGTCAAATCACTTTCTACTACCCAAAGACCTCACTGGACCATGTCTCTGCCCAGCTGGAGAACTGCTGGCAGACAGAGCAGCTGGTATGTAATCTGCTCCCCTGCATCCCCCAGCAACATGTGGGGGGAAGAGGACTCCAGGAAACACATAGAAATACACAGTGAAAGCTAGAAAAAAATGTACCTTCCTGAGCTCCAGAAGGACCCTACACATTCAGAGCACGTGAAATTTTTGGATGCAGCCCCATGTGGTGGTTTTTTGTGACACCGTTTGGTGAAATGTAGTGGAGTTGGGTGGGGCTGTGAGATGATCCTGCAAGGTCTTGGCTGGATCCTGGAGGTATCCATGTATATATGGTCACCCATGGGAATGGGTCTGCATCCAGCCAAGTGCTATTTTAAATTAGTTTATTCTCTTTGGATGCTTTTTCCAAAGTTAAATTGCCATTTGTAACATGGGGTTTTCTTTGCTGTACAGATGAGCTTGTGCCAAATGCTTCGTGGGCGATGTTAGGTTGGAGATGGAGGGAGCACTCCTTAGCTGTTGCAGGTACATGGGTGAGAAACACAGTAGTGCTGCAGCATTTACAAGGGAGGCTTTTTGTGGGCAGAGGAGTTGGGTGGGAGAGTGGGTGCCAGTTTGCAGGAGGGCAAGGGCAGCTCTGTGTCCCTACGATGCTGGCTGCCCTGTGCGACTCCTTGGAGACTTTCCCCAGAATCAGCTGGAGGAAACCCCATCCTCTGCCCTGTGTTTATGCTGCCCTTTTTCCCTGCTGGGTTGTTCCTCGTGGACCTTGCTGATGGACGGTAGCTTTGTAAGGATGTGCTGACTCAATTGCTTTTGATTGACTGTATTCTTAATCTCTTTATTGTGTTTTACCAATTTAACTAAATCCTAAATCCATTAGGTGCTCTCAGATTGCTTTACAAGTGTCCAGAGGAGGTGTTTGCAATAAATCCAACCTAATTCTCTCTGCAGACAGGGTTTTAAGACTTCAGGCCTTGGCTGGAAGAAGAGTGAACTGATGCAAGGAATGGGTTCACACAGGAATGTGAAGGGTGAGAAGCAATTTAGCCTCTGCTTCTTTATTTTTTTTCTACCATCTAGTTGATGTGACTGTCTGCTTCACCTTCTTGATGGAGAGAAAAACTTTGAGAGCACATGCACATGCTAAGAAAACAGTTGTGGAGACTCCCAGTTCCCTTTAACAGTGAGGAATGGAAGTGATGTTCTGTTTCAGTGAAGGTGGCAAAGCTCAGAGAGGAGCCCTCAACACTTCCAGTAATTCTGTTTTTTGCCCTTTTTTTCTTTTTGCCATATGAAGGCCAATGTACTGGCACTGCTAAACATGAACCTGCCACTTGCTAACTCTTCTTTTTCTTCCTGTCTGGTTTGCATTGCTTTCATACTGCCAAAGCCAACAGAAACACCTTGTTTAGGACAGGAACTGTAGCGAATAATTCATTAAGGAAATTAGCCTTTTCTCCCGAATTTTTCTTTCCTAGCTCTGGAGGTGAATGCTGGAATGTGTCTGGTTCAGGGGGTGCCCTCACACCCTGGTGTTGGGGAGGGTGGGAGCCCCAGCCCCCATGGGGGTGTCGTGGCTGTGCCCTCTCAGCTCTGGTGCTGCTCAGCCCACGGGGAAAACGCATCTGAATTTCCAGTGCTGCATCTGGGAGGAATCATTTGTGGTCTGTGGCTTTTTGGAGTCACATCTTGTGCTTATATGCTTCTTGCTAAATCTGGGGGATAAATTGCCTGTCAGCTTGGGAAATGGGGAGGGGTAAGATGCCCATGTTTTAAAACTGGTTGGTTTTGTTAATATGTAAAGGCTGGGACTCCCTCATTTCAGGGTAGGGTTACACTCATGTTCTGGAAAGGTGAGGAAATGCTCAGGGGTTTATGGCACTGTATTTTAATCTAGTTAGTCTTTGGGAGATTTGGGTAAATTTTTGTTTTAGTAGGGAGATGAAGATTAGGATGGAACATGAGTGTCTGCATAGTAAAGATGAATTTGCAAAATGTTTTGCTGTCTCACTTCAGTGGAAACATGTGGTTTTCAGTTCCCATAACCTCAAGGCATTATGAAATCATGATTTAAGTCCTAAGAACAATGAGGTCGGCATTGAAATTGGTGAGTTTGAAAAATGATACATTGTGAGGTTTTCTTTAATTTGCTTTTCTTGTCTTTCTGTGCTACAGGTCACAGTTTTAAGCTTTTTCCCACAGCAGCAAGGGCTGGATTGTTTTGGTTTTTAATTGTAAACTGAGGTCTTTATGTAATCTGCTCTGTACAAATCTGGGGCTTCTGGAAAACAACAGATTGTGCAAGCTGTGAGAGCAATTCCAGTGGTTAGGAATAGATTCAGCCTTTGTTAAAGGTGAAACTTTGCTACAAATATCACGTATTGAAGTGGGGATTATGCCAGTTGGAACCTAGATGGTATTTACATCCCTAAGATGATACGGTATAAAAACATCCACCTTGCAAAGAGCAAGCTTTCTTGTTAAAGATCTGCTTAATATGTATCTCTATTTGATCTTTTTGGTGGATAAAAATGCTCTACATTGACGGTTCTAAATTGGATGATAATTTCCCATCATGAAGCACTGTCTAAATCAGAAGCACAAGCAGTGTCTGTGGGCAGCAGAGATTTAGATGGAAGTTTCAGCAGTTTATATTGTTACCCTTTTTTTAAAAAAAAAAAAAAAAAAAAAGTTGTAGCCTGTTTACCTGGATGGTTAATTCACTCATGTGCAATTAAAAATGCACAATGCAGACTTCATGGAGACTGCACATAAAACAGAGGCTTAGTAGGGTATTAGAGATTCATCCGGGTGCCTGGAATACAGAGGATCTTTGGTTTGGCTTGTGTCTAAGTGGTCTTTGTTTAACTGATAGCTGCTAACTTTGTTTAACTGATAACACATGTCGTGCTGTTACTGGTGTTGACCTTTTTCCAGTTAAATTGGCTTAAAATGAAAGTGTTTATGGGCAGATTCTGCAGCCCTGGCGTCCGTGGGCTCTTTGTCTGGGCCAAGGGGGGGTTGGTGTCTGGGGGCAGTTAGCAGAGCGCTGCGTGTTTGCAGATTTTAATGGCTCTTGCTCCAGACAGCTTTTAAACATGCTCCCTGCACAGTCACCCTGGGCAGGAACTGCTTTTTCCATTGCCAGTTTGGGTTTTGTCACTGTGGTTTTATTACACTTTAGGTTTCTTGGGCATGTAAAATGCCATCAAATTGGTAACAGAAGGAGGAGGGAGGTTTGCAGCACAGCCTTGGGCTTAGCAATAGCGGAGCAGGCTGCTGTGTGTGAGGAGAAATGAAAGGAGTGCTTTGTGCCTGACGCTTTGGGCTCACAGAAGGGCTGGGTCCATGTCTGCGTGGGCCTGCTTTGAGTTTTTCCAAAGTCTGTCACAGCAAATGGAGACACTTGGGATGTTTGGGGAGAAGTGTCAGCAGCAGAGCGGGTCTGTCCTGTCTGATCCCTGTCAGCATTTTGGCTCAGCCCCCGTGAGCCCACAGAGACCTGTCTCGGAGCTGGTGGTGCTGTTGGCTTTGCTCACCTGCTTTCCTCAGCTGCCCTGGGGTCACTGAGAGTCTGTGAAGTGTTTGTAAGGGAAAAGCACATGGGAAGGGTGACCACAGTGTTGCAATGTGGCTGTGGTCGAGTGTTTTCCAGGAAGGATTAGAGGGTGCAGGGATGTCACAGGGCATTGTTGCTCCCCTGCTGGCTCCAGTGGTCTCCCTGCCTGCAAAGATCCCTCTGATGGGTGGAGGGTGTTCAGGGCATCCCTGGGTGGAGGGGGGGAGACTGCCCATCAACTGGGGCTGAACTGCTCTGGTGCTTTGCCCTTTTTGTCCCAGTTCAGTGATGCTGTTGTAAGGGACCTGCAGGAAGGTCCTTGGGAATGGGACCTTCCCAGTTCCTTGGGTCTTGTGTGAAAAGCTGGAAGCTTTAGAGAAAGGTGAGGATGTGTGTAGAAGAATGCTGGTTACTTCAAATAGGAAAATGTATTGTGATACAAATATGAAATACTGTCTGCAGAGAGGATGCTTGCCTGTCTTCAAGTTTTCTCCTAATGTTAGACACAGGTATACAGGTCTCCCCTTCTCTCTTTCCAAGGCTGTTTTCCTTGCCATGATGCTGCATGCTGCTTGTGCTTGGCTACAACTTGGGCAAGGGAGGTTTGAGCCCAGATCATAGAATCACAGAGTCATTAGGGTTGGAAAAGACTTTTAAGATCAGCAAGTCCAACTGTTAGACCAGCACCATCATGTTCACCACTAAACCATGACCACAAATGTCACATTCCTACACCTTTTGAATACTTCAAGGATAGTGATTCCACCACTTCTCTGGGCACCCCATGCCTGACCACCCTGTCAGAGAAGACATTGGTGAGGATGACATAACTCTGAGTTGCCAGTGTTGAATTCCTTTCCTTTTCCCCTCCATCCCTGTCATGTTGTTTGTGTGGGAGGCTGTGCAGTGGCTGAGTGGATGGCCTGTGAGCTCCCCTTTGCCAGTGTCTTCAGAAGACAAACAGCAAATGATCAATTCAGAGAGCAGAAAATGGGCTGGTTCTATTTTCCATCTCAAGACTGTTAAAACTCCCACTATTCTGTTTGATAAGGATCCATCTCTGACATGCCTGAGCCAGTCAACTAAGTGCAGACCTCACAGGAAATTAATTTTATGATTCTTGATGAGAAGTCAACAAAGAATGGCTTTTCAAGGGAAAATATTCTTCCTGACAGGAACAGTGGCAGGCCTGAGGTGAGGGAAGACAGTTCTCTTTGGATCAGAATTCTTTGGTTTTGAACCTGAGCTCGTTTCTCCCCTGGTTTTCCCCCATGGATATAGAAAAAAATCAGGTGTTGATTCCCAAAGCAACTGAATAATTGCACCTGAATTGTTATAACCTCTCAAATATGTTGGTGCTTCCACTGGCAGAGGAGACTATGAATAGGAGGAGAAGCAATGTGAAGGTTTAGAAAAAGCTGGTGACTTTTCTCTGTAGAGGGAAGTGTGTAAGCACTTGCTCAAAAACTCACATTAAATACCGGAGTAGGGTCCTTTTTAGAAAGGCCATGGTGCATTATCTCTTTGAAATGACCCTCATGGGCTCTGCACTCCCTGTCCAGCAATAAACTAATTCTCAGGACTAATGGTAAAATTCTGTAAGGCGTGAATTCCCAACTTAAATAGATTTACAGTGAGTTAATAGATTTTACAGCATATCTCTTGCAACTTATTTGCGGAGGAATCATTTTAACATGCACAGTAATTGAAAAATTTGTCAGGTGATAGGATTTATAGTCTTCTCTGACCTGTGTTTTTTACACCTAGGGAGGACTACATAATAAACATAAAGTTTGCAGTAAGGACATATAACTTGTGTGGAAGTGTTCAGACTGGAGATGTGTCTGGGTGGTAACTTTTCCTTGGGAAAAAAGGGATTTTGGAGTTACGAGCAGCTAATACTTAGCAAATGCCACCAGGAGGGTCACATGTGCCAAGAGTTGCAGAATACGTGAGTCAGAACAGTGTAATGATGAAGATGAGTCTTTGGCTTTGTAGATAATACATTCAGTGTTGTTTTCCACATGCAGCCTTTGAAATATGTGATCTTTATTTTGAGAGGACTATGCTGAAAGCGCCCTTTGGAAAAACTGTTCATTTTTTTCCCAAGCATATTTGTCTTTGCTCCTTTTGTTATCATTATTTATAAATCAAAAGTTATATTGATCTGGAGATTATGTGTTAAACCATGTCTGAGAAGTGGTTGCTCTATTACTGAGAAAACCAGCTGCCATTAAACTTTTGGTAAATTTATGGATCGATACTCTCAATGTTTCTCTTCAGAAAAAGAACAAGCTGATTTTTAATTTACTGGGAATGTGTCTGAACACGTGGCCCCCTTGTTCAGCAGGGGATTTGAGCTTGCAAGGAACTTTGGAGAGATGAATAGTGCCATTACTTTGCAGAGGATTATTCATGTTCTTGAAGGAAAGCCTCTCTGGAGCGGGTGGTGGAGCCTTGGATCGATTCCTGGCAGCTGTGGTTGTGAGCTTTGCTCTTGAGAGCCAAATAATCATCCTGTGCTCCCTTACAACAGCTGCCTCGCTCTCACAGGGGGAGTAAGGAGACAATAAAACATCTTCCTTTTAAAATGAGTGTTAATCAAACCAGGGCTTTGAGCCAGGACAAGCAGGATCCAGGAGCCATGTGGAATGCTGAGCATGGCCCAGCCCTGGGCTCAACTGGTGTGCCACCAAGATGTGATGTCTCACCTTCTGCTTCTTCCCTGCTAGGGACCTGCCCATGCATCAATTTAGAAATCAAAGTCAAACCCAACCAAACAAAGAGAACACCCAATCCCTCTCCCTGCCTCCCCAGAATCACCAACAACCAAATGAAAGACCCAACCAAAACTCCCCACCAAAGAAATAAACCCCAACAACTGCCTGAAAAAGCCAACCAAACACCCCTCTCCCCCTCTAAAAACCCAACCAAACCACCCTTCTCCACAAACAAACAAAAAACACCCAATATCCAACCTCCCTCCAGCAAAACCATTAGTGTTGTTGGGGGCTCTGCTTAAGATGCTACAGAGAAAGGAAGGGAGGAAGTGAGTAGTTTTTGGAAAGTGCTAAGGCTGGAAACTGGGATTGTGGGTAGGTCCTATTTTTTTTTTATTATTATTATTATTTTTCCTGAAGAGGGAGATTTTTTTCCTGGGGTTTGAGTGCCTGGGACACCCTAAGTCCTGTTGCAGTGGTGCTGCTGTGGGTATTATGTCCAAGGAGCACTGGAGGGGCTGGTTGCACCTGTGCTACCGAAGTGATCCACAGTCTTATTTCCATGTTGGAAACCTGTATCTTTCTCTGAGGTGTCTTGGGACAAAACCAGCTTGAAAATAATTTTTCAAGTGATCTCAAAATTGCTTTTGAGAGCCTGGGCATTGTTCTGTGTCTTGGAAACAGTCACCCAGGGGAAGAGCTATACCCATGTCGGTGGCTGTATATTACTGAGCAAATGCCTTTCCCAGGTTCTGCCAGCACAGGTAGCAAGCTGATAACAGAAATAAAGGGGCTGGATTGACTTAAATGGTCAACAGGTGCCCTTAAATAAGTGCAAGTCCTTCCAGTTACTACAGGGATTAAGAACTGATCTGCCATTTGCTTTTCATCAGACAGTAGAGATAACTTTCAAGAGAATTTGGCCAGGAGAGATTATTAAGGAAGGAATTTGCTTTTTAAATAAATAGTCTGCTCTCCATTGTTGGAGACTTAACAGGCTGATAAAAGCCTGCTGGAATGAAAGGGAGCCTGGAAAACCTGTCTCAGATCTGCCTTGCTCTAAAGTTACTGAGACCAATGCACTTCCAAAGATTTTTTTTTTACTTTCTGAATACAAGCTCAACTTGACCTAGTGACTTGCTTTATCTTCATTTATTCTGATGAATAAAGGAATTTGCTAGGCTTGCATTTTTTCAGAAGTTGCTTGTAAGTTTTGGTTTGAAAAAAGTGGAGGAACCACACAAACTAATGTTCTGGTCTTTAGAAATGCTTAGCTTATAAATTTGGGAGGGGTTGCATGGAATCACTTGCCCTCTGCTTGATGTGTGGCTTGTCATTCATCTTTTGAGAGGCACACTGCTTTTTTGATGTCTTTATAACCCCAATAGGTGGATGTTGAAGCCTCCAATTAGTAAAATATGGCCGAGTGTGTGACCAAGTGCTGGTTTTCTTGTGTTTCCTCTCTTTGTTTTGGAGAATTCATTTTGTGTTTAAAAATAAAACCAAAACAATTCCAGATGTGCCTTTGCAATGGTAAAATGCCTGGGTCTGTAATATCTTTTTCTGCTCAGTTACCCAGGGCAGAGATGCCCTTTTCCCAGGGTTTTTAGTCATTCCTGCTGTGCTGGGCTGTTCTCCCTGGCTGAACAGCTGGCTTAAAATAAAAGTTGTAGATGGAGACTACCATCTCTGCAGCAAATTGGAGAGGGAAGGGAGACTGGAAGCAAAGAATGTAAATATTTGTGATAAAAAATGGGGAAGGTGAAAGCTCCCCAGTGATGTGACATTACTTCTGGGCATGTTATTATATAATTCTAATGGAACAAAAGCCTGGTGGGGCAGTTCTGAGTGATTTGCCTTCTGTTCTGTGGGATTGGTTTAATTAACTTTTCTCCTTGAGAGGGAAAGAGGAAAATTTGAACTGTTTGGAGTGTCTCTGCCCACTGGAGCAGCAGTTGGTTTCCTGCTTCCTCTCTTGCAATTTCTCAACCTCTTGGAGAGTGCTGGATGGGGACAAAAACACCAGTGAACCCCTTATGCAAGAGCAACATTCACCCCACAAAAATGGTGGGTGCAGATTTTGGTGCTGTCTAAGCCAGATGGTTCCCTCCATCCTTGGGCAGCCCTGCATCTGGGCTCACCTGTGCCTCTTCCCAGTGGTCCTGCTGCACACTGCATTCCTGAACTGGTGCTCAGTGATGGACAGGAGGCTGAACTTGAACCCCAGCCCTTATGTGGGCTTTGGCACCAGGATGGAGGCATGGGATGAATGGAGAGAGGTTTATTTTTCTTTGGTCTGACAAGTTACCAGCACACAGAGCTACCTTTTAGCTGCAGAAGCCTCTTACATCCCTGTATCTCTGCTTTTCCTGTTTGTGCTCCCAGGGCTCAGTTTGAGCCTGCTTCTCTGGGTCCTTATTCCTCCCTTTCCCTTTGATTTTGATAAAGAATAATGTTCATCCACCTCTTGTGCCAGCCCTGACTGTTTGCATTTTTAACTTTGTCTTTATTAAATTTTCAGGAATCTGTTAAGCATTCACACATCTGTCAAGGCACAAAGCATTATCTTTCTAGATGCTCGGGAAAACAAATTATACAATGGATGTGCAACTCATATTTAATCAAAAACACCAAAGGCCACGTGTTCAAGCACGAAGCCCCAGAAAAGATTTCACTGCAGAGTCATTTGGGTGAGGTGATTGGTGTGAAGGTTTTTTTGAATTTTCAGTTGAGAGTGTAGGTTCCCTTGGGAACTCATAAGGATCTCCAGAGGTCTCTCAAGGCATTCTGCTTTTCTGTGGTCCCCTCCAGCATCCCCAGCTCTGTCTTTTGCTGTCATGAGATGCAGATGCCAGTGTGGGGTACAGAGCACTGCTCTGAACTCCCTCCAGGCAAGGTGTGGTCCAGGTGAGGGGAGTCTGTTGGAGGTGGAGAGCTGTGGACACCAGGGTTTCTTGTCTCCTTGCTTCTGAGCTTGTGGCAGCTTGTGTTGGTGAGCTCTGCTGTCTGCATTAACAAAGTTTTTGTGTGTGGGATATAAATATTAAATGGGTGAACCACAGTGTGACTAATTATCTAACAGACTGTTACCTAGACTGTGATAGGAGCGTGTTTTCAGGGTACTTTGAGTGGGTATAATGAGATGCTATCATACAGTATTTTTATTAGAGACTTCAGAGAGTGTGTTTCAAACTGCCAGGACATTAGATAAGCTGAACAATTAAAAATAAATGGCTTTGGAGCTTGGTGTTTTGATAGAAACATAATTAGGAGAAGATGCTTTTCTGACAAGAGCATAAGGATTTGGTGTTGGCTGATGAGCAACATTGGCTTGGAAACTTGTAACTTGGCTCCTGTGGGAGTGGAGGTGGTGGAGGTGGAAGGAGACCTCATTTGAAGACTGGCCTGAGACCTTTGCTCTCTTGGTCTAGTAGTGGTAGAGCAAAGGTAGAAAGTGCAAGCCTTAACGGCTTAAAATTTAGAAAACAGAATAACTGAATTGCTCTAATTTTTATTACTAATGCTTTGTAGCTAATCTCACAAGCCTGGGAGCTTGAGACCATAATTTTTATGGCGACAATACTGTAAAAGCAATCCAAAAGGCTGTGTCATAGTTGGAAAAAGCACATTTCCTAAGCTTTAAGCCCAAATGTGCTCAGTGAAACAAACCCTGTAAGAGCAGCAGTGGCACCATCTGATGGGTTTTATAATGCTACAGACAAAAGTAATTATGCAGCTTAAAAGAGCTTTTGTCTCCAGATAATGTTGTTAAAAACTTGCAGTGTAGTGTAAATCATAACAGAACAAATCTGGAAGCTGCTCTTATTGCTGCCAGGGGAAATTCTCTTAGATTTTGTTTCCTTTCTGCTCAATATATTGCAAACCTTTTCCAAGTTGGTAAATAAATATTACCTGCTGTTTGAAAAATGACTTGGGGTTCATCTCACCAGTAGTGCCTGTGGCAGCCAGGCTGTTATTGCAAACAGTTGTTCCTCTCTTGGTGAGCTCTGTTGTGTGTTTTGGGAACGCAGGCTGTTGTGATGGGTCTGAAATTGTCTAATTCATTGGAGATATTAAGGAACTGTTTCCTTCTTAGAGCTCACTTAGATATGGATGCCTCTGGCTCCTTTTGCCATTTCCAACCAGTACCATGGCAATTGCCAGGTCAGATAATATTTGGTTGAGTTTACAACCCCCCATACTTTTAGCACGTTCTTAATGAATATTTGAATTCCAATCCATGAATATTGGTGGTGTTTTTGAGGGGCTGAGCACTTTTTGCTTTTTAGATGTATGGGACTTTTAAAGGTTTGAGAACCATAGGCCTGAGGGGGATGCAGTGAGTGCATTAGGAACAGATTAATTAACTAATGAATTTTCCACCATCCTTCCTGGACACTCGTATTTTTGCCTCAGGATGGAAATGACTCTCATGGGCTGAGGGATTTTAGAGCCTTCCTTGATGTGATTTGTGTCCTGAGGAGCAGAGGGAGAGGTGAATTGCCAGAGAGCAGGAAGAGCCAAGGCAGCGCTTGGCAGGTGAAATCTGGCTGGACTGGAGGCTCTCTGACCCCTGTGGTTATTGCTGTGCCTTGTGCAGAGTTTGGTGTCAATCCCTGTGAGCAGGGATCCTCCAGGAATAGGGTCTGGGGAGCAAAGCCAGGGACACAAGGAGAGCCATCAAAGCCTGAAAGAGGAGGCGTGTTTTTAAGGAAACAATTCTTTGCCAAGGCGCAAATTGGAGTTGGGAGCATCCCTTCTGAGTGAGACATTTATGGGTGCAGGATTTGTGTGCCTGGATCTCAAAAAACTGGAAAATGTTGGGTGTAGGTGCAGTTTTAATGCCTTGATTTCCATGTGCTGAGGGATGCATGGGACACACAGTCTTCCATCTCCATTCATCTTTGCTCCCTCCCAAGGTGCCCCCCCCGATCCAGCAGGTTTTGCTGTGCAGTTCCCTTGCCTTTACTGTGCTTTTGGCAAAGAGGACTTGTGTGATGTTCTGTGTGATACCCAGGCAAGGGCAGCTGTCCCTGTGGAAAATGTTCTTTCCAGCAAAAGTGAAGCTGTACTTGCTGAGCTCGTACCTGGAGTTGCTGTCTCTGTAGCTGCTCCAGTTCTGCAGCTGCCATTGGATTTTGGCTCTTGTCTCTCCAGTGGGATGCCATATGGGAATGGGTGGCTGGGGTCACTCCTGCCGGCTCCTTGCAGTTCAGGCAACTGCATCACATAATCTCTTAAATAAACCCATCAAATTGCAGACGTGGCTGGAGCCTCCTGCAGCCTGGGGCAGCCAGTAGGTTAATCCAGAGCTCCTCCAGCCCCGACATCGACCCCTTTGAAGTTGCTGCAGCTTAGGAGCGAACGCAATTTCTCAGGAAAGCTGGTATTTTTACTAAGTAGTAGACTCTTATTATCTGAGCTGAGAATGCAGTGATTTCCTTCTCCTGTCAGTAATCCCCACTCAGGGCACTGTTATGCTCTTTTACAATTTATTTTCTCTAATTGGTACTTTGCAGTGGCCATGCAGCTCTCCCTGGGCTGTGTTCAGAGGAGCTCTTACACTTTGAAAGGAGCTTAGTCCTTCCCTTCTGGCTGTTGGAACTGGGCAGCAATTCCTCTCCCTATGTTTCAGCAAGAGTACTGCCCAAAAGATAAGTCATAGCCCATGCTTTTCAACTGGTGCCTGATACCTGTGGTCTAGAGTAGGATCAGCTGTTTTGTGCGTCCTTTGGGAACTCTGATAAACTGTCCTTGACTGAGATGGTGTAGGAGGTCCCTGGCCATTTCCTCCTGGATTGTGGGGTCTTCATTCTACTCCCCATCCCTGTCTTCCAGCTCAGGGGTCCAGGTACCTGGAGAACACCTGGTTTTACTATTAAAGACTGAGGGCACAAAGGCATTAAGTACAGCTCCCTTTTCCTTGCCCTTCATGGCTATGCTTACCCCTGCATCCAATAAAGGATGGAGATTCTCCTGAGCCCTTCTTTTGTTGCTAAATGTGTTTACAGGAGCATTTTTTATTCTGTGCTGTATGTGCAGAGCTGAAGTGATGGAGATTTTAAAACATGAGCCCTGCTCAGCTGTGCATTACCTTTGCCTCCTGAAGTTGGGGGCAAGTCTGATGCTTTGCCTTGTCAGGATATTCACTCCGCTTCAGCCAGACCTGCAAACTGACTGCCTTCAATGGCAGCTTTTGAAAATATCCCTGAAATAGAAAAAAAAAATAGAAGAAAAGATTGAATTATCTTTCAGCAATGGGAGTTTCAATAGTGCTGTGTTATAAGCAGGTCAGATTTTACCAGCAGCAAATCCAGGCTGTGGGATTTGATGGGGGATCAGAAGCCCGTGTTGCTTCCGTAATGCAGCGTCCCCCCTGTTTCCTGGCAAGGCTCCCTCATGGGAGCACAGGGGACTGACCTGCAAAGTTTCCTCCTCTTTGAAGTGCTCAGAGCCTGGCTGTGGGTCACTGCAGCTGCTGGCAGCTGGGGATTTAGTGTTCCTGCAGCCAGTGCATTGTGAGGAATATTTCAGAATAAGCAACTACTACGGGAGTTGGGTGGGAGGGATTTTGAATGTGTAAGACTCCTTTTTTACAAAGTTTTATTATTTCTTGCATCTATTAATAGGGCAGCAGGAGTCTCCATATGCTTTTATAGTCCCTGTCGCGCTTTCTAATGGATATATGCAAAAGCTCCAAGGCGCATAAAATAGACACTCTCAGCCAGTTATTATGATAAAAATTATGTGCGTGTCATGACCTTTTAAAGCAGTGGGACTGTGTGTGCATGCTCTGCTGATATGCCACTGCTCTCCATTCCTTTCTGAACCATTTCTCGCCGTAGGAGGTTTGCATAGGAGCTTGGAATACTTTTCTAATCAGCGAAGAGTCTTTTGGCTCTGATGATAACTGGCAAAGCACAGAGGAGCGAGAGAAGGGAAGAGGGATGACTTTTTCTAAGGGAACTAACAGAGAAGAGGTTAAAGGCGAATGGTGAGGCACAGCATGAAAATCCTGGCACCATCTCCAATGCTGTCAAAGAAACACTGGTCCAAAAAGTTCTTTGTGCTCTTTGAGGAAAAGGCTATTCTGGTGCTCTTGAGGATAAAGAAAAGTTTTGTAATCCATGTGCCCTCTCTTTAAAGAGACGCTTTTTGTTTTAAAACTTTTAATAACAGTGCAACCAGAACTTGCTCTGTCTGCACAGCTCACTCTGTGTCAGACTTGCCGTTGTGCCTGGAGAGCTCTGCCATCCTCTGTGTGGGGGTGAGGAGCAGGATGCTGGCTGTTACGGAATGAAAGGCATAGGGAGAGGGGCTCTGTGTCCTTGCACTGCTGCATCCCTCAATCTGTGCTGTTAGGAAGGCTTGCTGTCGCCTGGGAACGCAGATGGTTGTTCTGGGCTTGCCAGGACAGACCTGGTGTGAGTGTCAGGAGCTGTGGACAAAATGCTTCAGCAGCACACTTGGGATGTGTGCGGGCAGCAGATGGGATGGAGACACTGTTTGCAGAAGTATATCATTAATTTCTGCTTTGATCTCTGCTTATACCAGAGCCTTCTGCATGCTGGGGTGGGGGACAGCAAACAGCCCCTGGTCCCTGTCCCACCAGGCATTCCTGCATAGGGTGCAACGGGGGAAGAAAGAGCTGGAAGTCCTGGAGATGTGATGGCCTTAAAAGCTCTTGAGTAATGTGAGAAGTTATGCAGGGTGAGCAGCAAGGCCTGACATTGCCTGTGACAGTGTTGATACTGAGCCCCTGTGGAGATGTGTCAGGCCATCCTCAGCTGCATCCCACCCTTAACAAATGGGGAAAATAACACTTATGGCTTTAAAAATTAAACGTTCCCTTTAATTATTGAACAGGAATAATTTTCATGCAAATTGAGCCCGGATGTGTGTTTCCAGAGTGACACAGTCGAGAGTAGTTACATCGTGGGGTGTCAGTGACCTGTGAACTTGGAGGCTGTTCATTATTTTTAGCATTTTATGAATAGTACCCTGGAGGTGAAGTACCTGAAGGTGGAAGGGGGAAAATGCACTGTGGTTTCTCCTCAAAAAATGACAGCCTTTGTCTAAAATTTTGAGTTTCATGAGACAGTTTGGCACAACCTGATGTGTATGAGAGTGGTCCTGGCTGGGCACCCATTGATGGACATGGTGTCATCAGCTCTCGGCATCACTTAGGGCCATGCAGCAGATCATATCCAGAGCAGAGGAAATGCTGGCTCTGCAGATGAAGTGAGCCTGGTGCATTTGAGAAAGCTACAGCACTGTGGGGACTTTTCCAATGGCTTTGAAAACACTTAGTGCTGGGGTTGAGTTGGAATATCCGCTGTGATGAATCCCCTATAAATATTTTCCTTTTCATAATGGAATGTCAGCATTTACTGTTTCCTGGTTTTAAACACTGTACAGTTTGTCAAACATTTATCTCTGCCTTAAATTAAGTCTGGAGACAGAATTCCTGTTAATTTCAAATCAATATGGAAGGGGGAGAGAAAGAAATTGCAGTCTAGCCCTTTTCTTGAATCAATATTTTTTTAAAAAGCTGAAATGTTAACTAGATCATAGGTTTTTTTACCATTTTGAAATGTAGCTTCTGTTGAAAGAATTTATGCGTTTCCCCTGAAAATTGCTGATACTGGTAAGTTTTGCAGCAGGCGTGGCTGCCAGCAGGTGTTTGACCCAAGGCAGGCAGGATGGGACCAGCCTTGGCAGCAGGGATGTGGTAGAATATTATCCTTTCTGTTTCTGAGCTCATAGTCTCTCAATAACAATTTTTTGGTTTTGTTTTGCAGAAGCCTTTGAAATTGTAGTACGGCACGCAAGAAACTTCACCAACAGCATGTTCAGGATCCACTACAAGAGCATGGGGCCCAGGGCTCTTAAATTTGTTGGAGAACTTTTTACTGATGTCTCACTGTACATACTGGGCTCTGACATCAGTGTTAATGACATGATAAATGAATTTTTTGACAGTTTATTCCCTTTGGTTTACTCTCACTTGATTAATCCCGGCTTCCCCGATCCCTCCCTGGAAATGGCTGAATGCCTGCGGGCAGCCAGGAGGGACCTCAAAGTCTTTGGTAACTACCCGAAGGTGATGATGACCCAGGTGTCCAAGTCACTGCAGGCCACACGAGTCTTTCTGCAGGCGCTGAACCTGGGGATTGAGGTGATAAACACTACTGACCACCTGAAATTCAGCAAGGACTGTGGGCGGGCGCTGCTGAAGATGTGGTACTGCTCCCACTGCCAGGGGCTGCTCCTGGCCAAGCCCTGTGCTGGATACTGTGCTGTGGTGATGCAGGGATGCTTGGCGGGCGTTGTGGAGATCCATAACCACTGGAGGGAGTACATCGGGTCTCTGGAGGGGCTGACCAAAGGCATGCATGGCATCTATGACATGGAGCATGTCCTGCTGAACCTGTTCTCCTTGGTGCGGGATGCGATCCTCTACGTGCAGAAGAGTGAAGGAAAGCTCTCCACGACTGTGAGTAGATCTCTGCAGTTTTCCAAGCCTGCTGCCATGACAGGACTCATGTGCCATGAGCTCTCTATGTTGAAACCAACCTCTGTCTTTCCTCCGCCCAACAAACCTCAAATGCTCCAATTACCAGCTCCTCCCTTCCCATTCTGATTTTTTAAAATGCTTTTGGCAGCATTTGAAAGTGATGTTTGCAGGGCCTGGGTTTCAGTTAAGGGCTTTGCCTCTTTTCAGGTTGGTCAGAGCAGAAGGGTCTGGACTCACCCTGGCATCAGCTTTGTAGCTGGTATGTGAGATTGGGAGCTGAGAGTTCCCAGCATCTTCTGTTCTTACTGAGTGCTGTGCTTTCCTTGGGTAGCTCTGAAAGTTTGCTGGTCCTGCTCTCCAGGCATCCCCTGCCTCTTTTAATGTCACTAAAATGTTCCTCCAAAGAGATGCCAAGCAGGAGGCATCCCCTAATTTACTAAAGGAGATCTGATTTTCCATCTTTTGGTAAATAACTCCAGTTCTGGGCTGCATTTATTTGCAGGGATGAGATAATTTCTTATTTATTCCAAGTGACTTGACTCTTCAAAAACACATTGTGTGAATTTCTGAGCCTCCTGAGAAACTGAGGCTTTCTTGTTCTGAAAATCCTGCTGCTCTGAACACCAAGGACAAATGTGCTGTGGTAATACAATGCTTGTTCTGCAGAGGATATTTTTCTAAAGACACAATTGAGCTGCTCAGTGTAGGTAGAGTTGGGAATGGGGCAAAGGTGCAGGAGTGTTGTAATAGTTTACTTAAAGCCAAAGATGATTAAAATCTGACACCGTTTCCCTGTTAGCTGCTTGTTCCTGCCATTCTTGACTCCTGTTTACAAAAGAACTGTGTTTATGTAGGTCACTGTACTACTTGCACTGTAAGTAACTCTTATCTTTTTTGGGGGACTGTGGAAATGTATCAGCTTATGGATTTTTAGCTGTGTGGCACTCAGCCAGCAGCACTCTTCTGTTTTCTGTGCTGTCTTTGCTCAGTGATTGCCCAAGATATGCCACCACACTTATGCAGGCTGTGAAATAATGGGGTGGTACTTGGGTGGTTTCACACCACCCTGTGCAGGTTGGCACACATGGTGCCAGCTCTCTCCGTTGCTTAGAAGGAGTTTAGGGACCAAATTACAGAAAGTTGGATTACTCTTGTGTGGCAGTGACCAGGAGGAGGCTGTGGCTGGACTGTTGGTCACTTGGACAAATGAGTGCAGGCAGAGCTTGTGGGCAGCATTTTAGACTCCAGGGTATAGTTCACAACATTAGCTTTAAACCTGCCTTAGCCTCTCTCTGCAGAAAATCCCAGTTTTACAGCAGCTGCCCAAGTAGTTACTATGCAGGGAAGTTCCAGCTGATGGTCCAGGAGCAGCAGTTCTGCTGCCATGGAGACAGGGCAGGTTGTTCTCCCTACAGTCAGAACCTGTCAACCCTCCTTGGAACAGCAAAGGAGCAGATGTAGCAGATTTAGCTTGAAGTCAGGTGAGATGGAGAATTCATGTTACAGGTGATAATGAGAGAAAACCCAGCTCAACTCTAAGCCCAGCCTGCAATTCCAAGGCAATGTGAAACAAAACTTCCTTCTACATGTAGTGTGAGCCTGTCTGATCCTGAAAGATCAGTTGACATACTCAGTTTTGAGCAAAAGCATCCTGCAAACCTGCCATGATTGTAGGTGCTAAGGCAGAACAGAAACATTGTCCTTGGTCCAACAAAAATGCACTTTCTTGAATATGTCCGTGTGAATGAACATGACTGTCACTTATATTATTGAACACCAGTATACAGAGAATGTGTTTGTGGAAGGATGAGTAGATGAAGTGCCACTAAAATCAACACAAGCCAAAGCAATAGAGCTACAATCTGCCTGTCCTGTGCCAAAACAGAACATAAAATTACTTCCTTTACAATAAAAAAATTAGTGGGCATTGCAAAACCATTCAGTGCTTTCGTTCTTGATAGAGCTATTTGAATTCATTAGTGCCATATGTAGTTAGGTACTTATTTAAACATAACTCCTCTTAATTATATAATACTTGAGTGATTTTTTTTATTTGCTCTAGAGACTTTTTTTGAGTCACAGGACTGCAGAGGAAAAAAAAATCCAAGCCAAGCAAGCCAGTTGCCTGAAAATTGTCACTAAAAGTGAATGGCCACTGGGTTTTTGAATTTTGTTTTTAAAACACTGATGTTGCTCAGTTAAGGTTCTTATGTCAAACCTGAGCCCAGAGCAACTCTTTTTTAATGAATGAATGCATTCAGTATGAATGTATAACAAATGAATGAGCTGTTCAGTGGAGAAATAGTAAAGGAAGCACTGACAGTTTTAACTACAGTATTGCAGATGTCCTGATTCTGATAGCTGGGCTACATCTGGTGTAATCTGTGGTAAATATCTCTGAGATATTACTCTTTAAGTGATAGAATACAACTTTTTTATTTAGCTGCACTAGAATGAAAGCTTCTTTGTTAAACTTAACAGCACATATTGAGTTTCAAAGAATATACCCAGAAGCAAACAGTTATATTTACTGTTATCCTGTAAATATTGGTTTTAGACACTGTGGTCATATCAAAGTATTAAATGACACAGGGGTTGTCTTTGAAAATGTGGTGTTTTAATTTTGCCCTGGCTTCTCATGCTGACCTCTTTTATTACTGACCTTGGCCACCACTGCTTCTGTAAGCAAAGTTCTATTCACCTGTGTGGTATTAAGATTAATGATAGGTTATTTAATTGTCATTAAAGTCCCTTGGAATTACAGAAAACTTATCTTCCATGCCCATAGTGATTGTAGCCTGAATAACAACACTACTGCCCTTGCCTGTCCTTTGGGCTTCTTTTGTTTTCACAGCATTGGTGGGATTTCTGCAGCAGTTGTTTTTCCTCCTGATATTTCTGATTCTCAGGTTTGTCACCTGTCTGAGCATCCTTTCTCCATGTGGTTGTTCCTCATTCCCCCTCGCCATCCACCCCAAGGATGGATATGGGCATTTGCACAAAGACTTGGAACCCTTCATAGCTTGCAGCAGACCTGGCTACAAAGGGCAGATGAACTCCAGAGGTGTTGCAGAGCTTCCAGGTAGGTTTCTGAGCAGCTCTGCAGTTCCCAAGATGAGGAAGGCATACTGCTGTTAATCTGCTTTTGGAAGCTGGGTGCCTCCAGGCATGCCTTGAAATGTGAGCCTGTGTGTTGTTCCTGGTCTGTAAACAGCAATGCAGAAGAGTGAATTCAGTAATATGGCAGTAAACAGTTCTCATCTCAAGCCTTGCTTTAGTAGCTCATTTGTCAGTGGTGGTGTGTGTTAGGGCTTTATTATTTCTACAATTTGTCTGTTTAAAAACTTTACCCCTAAAACCTGCTATTAAACTACTTTATCAAGGAGGCTGACTCTCAGGGCACACTGGGAAAATACTTTCTGTCTAGGGCTATATCTGTATTAATTTTCTAATCTTCTCCTTTTCCCCTTTTGAAAATCTGCCTAGTATGTCCACTTCTTGGAGATATTTTAATCATGAGTGTAGGGAAGAGTGATTGTAGTCAGTCTGCTTGTGCTTTTTACCACAAACCAAGACAATTGGGAAAGATGCAGTACAAATAAGTTTACTAAAATATTCAACCCCAGCACTTCTAAAAGTCAATGCTTTCACTGTTGGAATTATAGGCAAGACAATCAGTCTGGGAATCTTACATAGATAATAGTTGATCTCCTCCAGGGTTAAAATCAGAAGATGGTTTAGGTTGGAAGAGACCTTGAAGAAGACCCTCTGCCATGGGCAGGGACACCTTCCACTAGACCAGGTTGTGTCAAGGCCCATCCAGTCTGGCCTTGAACCCTTCCAGAGATGGGGCAGCCACAGCTTCTCAAGGCAACCTGTTCCAGTGCCTCACCACCTTCACAGTCAAGAATTTCTTCCTAATAGTGAATATAAACCTGCTTTCTGTCAGTTGAAAGCCATTCCTTCTCATCCTATCTCCATGCCCTTGTCACAAGTCCCTCTCCAGTTCTCTTGTAGCCCCTTTAGGTATGGGAAGATACAGTCAAGTCTCCCTAGAGCCTTCTCTTCTCCAGGCTAAGCAACCCCAAGTATTCCAGCCTGTCTCCTTAGCAGAAGTGCTCCAGCCCTCTGATCACCTTTGCTCCAACAGCTCTTTGTCCTTCCTACCTTAGGGAGAGCTGCATGAAGTATTCCATCCCTTTTTTCCACCCCTGTAGTTCATCAGGGTTTTGATTCCATCCCAACAGAGTGGGAAACAACAGGCAATTCATAACTTAGTGTGACACGAACTCAAAAAGGTGGGTAGCTTGGGCTGATGCTGTAGCTATGTATTGCCTGTGAGGAGGAGGATGCACTGTAGGTGTGAGTTGTCACAGAAAGGGATGTGGAATTGGGCTCCTCCTGAGTGCCCAGCAGGGTATGTGCCCCTCCCAGCCCTTTGGATGGTGGCAGCAGGATTTTTTTTTTTTTGCCCTTTGGGTGTCGTGTGGTGCCTCTCTGTCTGGACATGCAGCTGCAGTCGCCAATCCCTGCCTCACACAGCAGGACTCCCTGTTTAGCAGGAGCTGTATGTGTTTGTCTAATTAGGGTGAAGCTGATGTGTCTGAAACGTGACCAAATCTGGGGAATGAGAACAGGTTGCAAAGGAATGCAAAATTAGTCTTAAGTTTCATAGAAAAAGTAGATTATAAAAAGCATCAGCAACCCACCACCAAAAAAAACATATAAAGAGATTTCAGTTAGTCCAGGCTTGTCAGGCAGGTGTGTCCCAGCCTGGGCACCTGCATCCCTAGGGAGAGAGGCACAGACAGGGGCTTGGAGAGAGCCTCCCAGCCCCAGATGCACTTCTTGCAGTTGGTTGGAGTGTGTAGCTCTACCTGCAGAGCATTGCCGAAAAAGAAAAGAGCAGGGAGCTCACAAAAGCCTTTTTTACCACTCAGAACTGATGGCTGAGTTTCTAGAAAATACTATGAAATTGCAAAATTAACCATACTTTTGTTCAACCCCTTGCACCCCTCTGTGCTGAGGGGAACAGGTTAGAGGAGGGGTGCCAGTGCTGTACAGGAACAGCATGCAATTCCCTGTGTGCTTCTCCTGTGAGAGAATTCCTGCTGTTTTACTTCCCTGCAAACACCTTTAAATGACTTGCTCAGGTCTGGGTTAACTGGGTTGTGCAGCCATGCTGCTGAGATGCTGTGGAGGTGATGCCACAGTGAGGGCTGGGTTTGGTGTTATCCCAAAGCTGGAGCACTCACCTCACCTGTCTGAGAGTGCCTGGTTTGAACCCAGCTCTGCTGGCCTTGGAAAGCTGCCAGAGGAGCCCCAGGCAGGATCAGAGTCAGGAAAACTGGACCCTTGTTTGCCCTAGATTTTTAGGGAATCCTGGAAGGGAATCCATGAGCATGCTGTAAAAAATTACCAGGTACTTGGGTTGGTTGTAGCATTACAGAGGAGAGCATTGCTTTGCTGCAGTTGGTGTACAGATTAGCAGTACCAGCAGATGCACAGAGATGAAAATCAAAAATATGTAAATAAAGGATCTTTTGGCACCCAGGGATGAAAATATCACTTGTTGCCATACCCAGTGATTTATTGCATTTGTCAGCACGGTGGTGCTGGGCCTGCTTTCCCTGGGATCTGCTTTTGGAGCTGTCTCACCTGGTGACTTGCTGGAAGCTGCTTTGCTTGGTGGGTTGCAGCAGCAGGGAGCTCCAGAGAGTTTTCCTATCTGCTAATGGATTTTTCTTTCTGTGCTAGAGCTGGCAAGAGGCTTGTGAGGAAAGCTTTGAAATTACAGCACTGTTTGCAAAGTCCTTCCCTTTGAGACACAGAGATCTGTTCCTTTGTACTTTTAATGCGAGTTGCTTTCTATTGGCAACACTCCTGGGATAGTCAGCTGGATGTACAGCCTCTGTATTTTCAGATTCTTTATTGGCAAAGTTTAATCCTCAGGCTATTCACTAATGCTCACCGGTAGCTAGCTCCATTTTTCACTTGAAGCTGGGAATACAGGTGAGGTTTTGGTTTTCAGTGATCTCAGACCCTCTTGCAGTTATCTCAAGGTATGTATATAATGTACTTTTGTTATCCATTTTGTGATAAGCAGTGTAAGGTGCCTGATAAGGTGTGGGTAAAGTAAGCATCTGTTCCCCCTGCAGAATAAAATAAACCTTATTACTGAAGGCAATATCAGCAGCATTCCCATTCCTGTGAAAAAACCTTGGGAGTACTATGGTTAGTTATCTGAAGAAGTTTCAGATAGCAAAGGTGTTTGATACTTGGAGAAGCATATGGCAAGGCACTGAACTTCAAGGTCTTAATTTTGAGCTAGAAATTCACCACATTGTTGGTGGCTTGGCTGGTGGTGAAAGAGTAAGGGCACAAATTATTCCTGCCTGTGACCCAGTATCAACAATTTTGATCCAACTATTTTGGCATGCTGCTGCTGGACTTAAATCTCTGGGTTTAGTATTCAAATACACAGCTGCAAGTTAAGGGTCTGCATCTCATTTTTGGAATGGACTTTGGCATGAATGCTCTTGACCATCACTTGCCTCTCTGAGAGAGTGAGACTCAGAGGTTATTCTCAGCCTAGTGGAAGTTTTACCTCTTGTCTGGCCTGGGAAGGGCTGGCCATTGTAGTCACAATTAATTAATTCACTGCTAATAAATGCATTACCTCTGGAGGACACAGGTAGCACTCTGTCATGGTCTTTGGTCAGCCTTGCCCTTTTCCTGGGTCTAGATGAAGTAGACCAAGTATGTGGAGCCCCATGCAGAGCTGCTGGGGTGGAAGCAGTGGTCAACAATGCTCAAACCTATCACTGCAACGCTAGAGGAGGTGGCATTGAACATCAGCACAGGTATAATTTAAAAATAAGGTTTGATTTTATTTCTACTTGTAAACTTTTATATTGTTTCTTTTCCACTCTCCCTCTGTCCTTTTAACTGGATGTGTTCTAGCCTCTGGCACATTGTGCCATTTCAAAGGAATTTGCAGTGGTATGTTTTTTGTTTTTTGGTTTTTTTTAATTAAAAGTAGAAGGTAGCTGCTGACACTGCCCCTTCTTCCCTGCATGCACACATGGCAGCACATGGAGCATCCTTTGACAGCACATTTGATGTCCAACCCAACTTTGCACCGAAGTTCACACGAATCTACTTGTTGACTTCAGTCAGAAGCAGATCACTCAGCTCGTGGTAACTTCATCCCTGTTACTCTGCAGCTTAAAAGAGCTTTTCAAGGCTGCTGCATTTTATGGGTGAGAATATCATACAGAACCTGAGCTTGGCTTGATCTCACTTTGAATCACATGTTGGCTGCAGTGTGAGTGAGATGCACACAGGTTGCTTGTGGTGGAATGTTTTGCATTTTTTCCAAGCTGAAGTCAGAACAAGCCTAAAGATCTCATGCAGATTAATTACTGGTTCTGTGTATCTGTCTGCATGTCCTGAGGCATGGCTTGTTCATTGTTTTAGTGGAGGAGCTAATATTTTGTTTTACAGCTGGCTCCTGAGCATTTAAAAAGATACTTGGTTCTGAAGTGCTCTGATCATCAGCACAGAGAGCTCAAGTGTTAGGGGCAGGATATGGTCTTAACACACAGAAATCAGGGTGCACAGCTTTGCAACTTTTTTCACTGCACAGAACAGCATCTTTTTTTCTCATCTCTCTTCTCTTTCCTGGCTCCCATCACAGTTGTATGGGGCAGCTGGACCCAGGATGCTTTGGAATGTAGGAGAGGAGGGAGCTGGTGATCATGTCATCCAAAGTAAGCTGTGTGCATTGCAGGAGAGGATGTATGAGGGTTCCTGGGGCTCTGAGCTTTGAAATTTCAAACTGTCTCATTTTGTAATAAATTGTAATGGCCAAGGAGATAATGCGAGGTCTTGAAGAAGATTGAATTTAAGCAAAAAAACCCCTGAGTTTTAGTCTGAACTGAAGATCACAGTGTCAAAGTTCCCTCTGGGTGTCTTGAGGCTGCTGCTGCTTCAAAAGCTGTGGGAAAGGTGCTGGCTGGGGAGGGCTGGGGCTGTATTAGCAGATGAACTTTACAGCTGGAGTTAAACCAGCCTTATGCTCTTGCTCCTTGCTGAGATGTAGATTTGTTTTACCTGAAGGATGCTGCAAGCTGATGCATGACAGGAAACTATTAGATCTGGACTGACCCACCTGGCTTCAGAGGAGCCTGTAGAGAGGTGATACTCATGGCACAAAGTGCCTTCATTCTCACTTAGCTTGGTCAGGACTATCCCTCCTGAAAAGCCATTGCCCTGTGCCTTTACTGTGGAATGGTGGAGCTGCCTCTGGGATTCTCTGTCAAAACTGCCCACACATCTGTCTTTTATCAGAGAGGTAAAACCCCTGAGTTTTCAGCCCTGTGGACATGACTCCCTCACTTGCTGCCAGGTTGCTGCAGCCTCCTGCAACCTCTATTAACACAGATGCTTTATTAGCAAAATACATTCTGGCCCATTTCCTTTCCTGAAGATTTTTATCCTTGCTTAGACCCGCAGCGTTGCAACACCAGACTCGTGCTCACCAATATCCATCTCTCTGTGCTTTTTACGCTAAACCCTCTTTTGGCCTCATTATCCATGACTGCAGTTTCCACTCAGACCTCCAGCTGGGGTCATTCGCCGGGCATCCTTCATCTTAACTGTGCTGAGTTTACTTCCAGTGACAGTAACCCCCGTGAGTGTTGCTGCCTTAAAACTAGAACTATCTCTCCCATTAGCAATGCTGATGAATGAGCCAAGAACAAACCAGAAACTTAAAAGCGACCCTCTGCAAAGCAGAAATAGTGCCCAGAGCTGCCCAGGCAGAGCAGCGGCATTTTGTTTTCTGCTGGAGAGGATGGAGGGGCTGGGTTGCAATAAGTAGTTTGCTTCATTTTGAATTCTCTGCCTGTGTGTGGTGCTGTGAATTATATCATTTTTACATCTTATTGTAAAGTGGCTTTGAGGTACCAAGCATGAAAGATGCCATCTGCATTTAGCTGGGGAAAGAAATTCCAACAAACAATTGAGGCAGATTTTTTTGTCTGTCTGCTGCAGCAGAGCACTCCTCATCGCTGGGTCCTCACTACCTTGTCAGGCTACTGCAAAAGGAACCAGTGGCCTTTTCCATCCCTACCTGTTGTGTTGCCCCACTAATAAGCCCCCAAGGACATGGAGCCTACCTTCAGAGGGTGAAGTTTTCTTCTAACTGCATTATTTTTCCAAAGATCTGTTTAGACAAGGGCAGGCTGACTGCAGAATGCTGTGCCAGTAGCCTATGGCTACATTGGCAGAGCTATTTCTGTTTAAAAAGAAAATGAAAAGCAAGGCTGTTGGTCAATTTTGCAATTCTTTATGCAGGTGTATTTTTTAACCTAATCAATTTTCACACCCTGTTCTCTTCCATGCTATTGGCAATGGTAGTGATGATGCTCTCGGCCACTGACCTGGAGAGAACAAGTGAGCCAGGGGAAATTGAGGATAATTTGTGGGTGACTGATGGGCTCCGAGTTAGGTCTTTCTAAAGCTTATTAACTCTTGGATTGCACATATTGATCTGTATCAGTGTACAAATAAACTTCATGCTGCTGCTCTTCAGAGAGCCAGAGTGCAGGTGTTTCTGTAGGTACCTCAGGTGCTTGTGCTGGTATTTAAGGCATCTATGGTCCATCCCCTCCCTGAGGGACAGCCCAAAAACCATGGAGTGAAGGGCACTTGAGGAAAGTGGGAACTGTACCAGTAGCTCAGAGCAGGGGGGCCCAAAAGGCTTTGCCCAGCAGATGCTGAAAAATACCCAGGAAGGACATCTCTGAGCTTTGTTTCATGCAATTCCTATTGTTTGGAACCAGAAAGAACTTCAGTAACACTACCTGGAGATTTTCATGTAAGATATTTATCTTTTCAGTGAGTTGTGGAAATGGCCAGCTTACGACTTGTTTTGGGAGTGCAAAGTAATAAAGATAAACACAAATGAATTACAAATGTTTAGTTCATTTTTTTCTTCCCATCCACTGCTTCCCCCACCTCTTTTTGGAACTGTTGTATATCAATTTATCAGAATTCACTTCTCATAAATATTAGTCCTCAGTTTGATGTTCCTAAAAGTGTTGTGAAATGTTGAATTGATTTAATTTGTCTGCAAACAGCCTATTGTTGAATGAGTCACTTTAAGACATTAATCAGTCATATAGCATTGTAATGAGGTTAAAAGTGCACACCTGTTTCCATTATAAAGATATTCTCAATCAAGCAGAAACTAATCTAACATTGTAAGTCATTCTGTAATTCAATTGTTCTAACCACAGTACATGTAAAAACAAGTTGTCTTACAACAAAGTCTCAAAAAAGCCCTGCAGATATTTATACCTTTATAGAAAAGAATGATTTACATTTTCAATAAGCCTGATTTGTCTTTGGGAAAAATGTAATTCTTCTGTCATGAGCAAAAATCTAATGGGAGCCTTTTTACCTTGTTTGCCATATTTTGGGTATATTGTCTTGGTGTTGACCTTTAATTAGATTAGGTTAGACCTGACTGTCAGGGGCGAGCAAAATGCTATGGAACTGGTAGCTTCAAAACCCAGAAAAATCAACAGATAAGTAAGAAAACAAAACAAAAAAGAACACAAGGCCTTCTCAAGCCCTTTGTTGGCCTTGAATGGATTAATTTTACCAGCAGCTAATCTCTGCTGTGTGGAGATACTTTTACTACTTTCTGTTAATGATAATTAATGCACTTCTTTTATAGGCTTTGCCTGGAGAGGTTCAAGGCATGGCCGTGGAGAGAGTCTCATTCCCATCTTGCTGGGGGCTGCATAATGTGCTGTGGGGTTGCTTTGGTCTTCCCTGGAAAAAAAATGCTTGTAATCTTCCTGCCAAAGAAATTCAGCAGGTTCACTGTTTAAATGATTTGGGGAGCTTTGGTGACTCCAGCCTTGTTGTTTTAGCAGAGACAGGTGTTTGAAAAGAGAAGGTGGATGGAGGGAGAAACAGGAGGCTGCTGGGGTGCTTATTACTATGGGAAGGTTAAAATAAATAGGGTGGTGGTGGCCCTTTGTAAGGTGCGAGTGAGTGGGGAGGGGAATGGAACTCCCTTTGGAGTTTTAAGGGTTTTCCATTCAGCATAGGAAGGGAGAAGAGTGTTTTACAGCAAAAAATACTTAATGGCCTAGAAACCTTTGGGATGGTTTCAGTGCAAAATTTATTGAAATATAAATCTGAAAAGCTGTGTATACCTGTGATCACAGTCTGTGCAGATTGCAAAACAGGCATTGTCTTTTACTTGCTTGTTTTGATATCACAGTTGAAGCAGATTTAGTGGTAAGCCATGTGTGCTCTATTTTAAATAAATATTACACTTGCTATTGGATTGCTGAGAGAGAAAGAGAGAACTAATTAAGGAGATGGGATATCATCAGTAAATTTTTCTTCCCTGAGATTTTATGAGCAGTAATTTGAAAAGAGCCATATTAAAGTCATTGAGGAACAAGTTAATGCTGTGTTTCTAAGAATATTGCCCCTCTACTCAAAGATTATATTAAAGAATAAATAGTGTACAGTAGCTAATTGCTAGCTGACACATTATAATGGCTTTATACTTCCAAAATTGAATCAGTCAGGTTTAAGAAAAAAGGCGTAAAAAGTAATGCAGTAACTTTTTAATTATTTAACAAAGTATTTCTCAAAGAATAATTGAATCTGTGCTCATGGCTACAGGAGGGAAGAGAGACTGGTGGGTATTGACCACATTTGCAACCCAGCTGACACAGCTGCTGTTAAATACCCCGTTATAGGCTCTGGCTCTGGCTTGCTGCCTTACATTCCAGACTGATGTCAGGTATCTGTTTTTCCTCTCTAAATGAAGCTGCTAGGAATTTATTTCTCTTGGATTGTTCTTTTCTGTAGTGCCGTAGGCACAAACACGGTGCAATATTAAAAACCACAGAAATCTGCCAAGGAAACCGATTAACCCACGGAAGGAAAATAACAAGTGCTTGGCAATTGCCTGGAGCTGTTGCACTGCTTGGCTTTGCCCAGCGATGGGGTTTTTTTAAGGTCTTGGTAGAAGGTAATCCCTCAAGCCAATTTCTTGCTTCTCAGTCTGCTGGGATGGAGTAGATTTAATTGCCTGCAATAGGAGAGTCTTCTAGGGACCTGTAGTAGCAATTGTGTGCCACAGTATGCACAAAATGCAGTTGTACAATTGCAGTGTATTTACCATCCTTAGCAGAAATGGGCTTCGTTGCCTTGAGTCCAGATTTTGTGTCAAGTTGGATGAATCAGTGCTAATATTGAAATGTTTGAGTTTGGAGCATCTTCAGCCTCCTTGGGGAGTCTGCACAAAAGGCAGAGCAGCAGCCCGGGGTCAGGAGCAGCCGTGTTCCCACTGCTTCCATGCCGCCTCATTATCCATGAAGCATGTTGGTGGCTCAGGGTTTCCCCAGGAGTTGGACCCTGAGAGCTGGCATGTTTTGCTCTTGAGCCTGGCTTTGCTCAGCCTAACAGACTCTGTTTTTCTCTGGATTTTATTCCCACATTTTCTCTTTGGCTCTGTTGTCACCTTCCAGGCAAGACTGACTTCTCTTTCCAAGAATAAAGTCTTAGTTTGGTTGTCTAAGAAACATCAGATTGCACAGTTCTAACTTAAAACCATAATGGGTGCATTAGTATGCTATGGGGCCCTGTTCCAGGAAATGTCTCCACTTGGGAAAACTGCCTAAGTGTGTGCTGAAAATGAAGCAAATGCTTTTTTTTCTTGACACTCTCTGGTTGGCTGGGTTGAGTCTGAGCCCTGGCTGGGGCATGCCCTGTGGTTTGCTGCTGAGGTCCAACCATCTGAACTGAAATACCAAATTTTGTGTTAAATATGGAATTAACAAAATGCTGGAGGGAAAAGCTGACTTGAAAAGTAGTGCTTTAATTATATGTCATGGATTTTAAAGGCAGAAGGAACAACTGTGATCATTTAGTCCGACTTCCTCTCTACCTATAAATAACAATAAACAGCTTCTTGCTTAAACAAAAAGCAGCTTTCTTTGGTGGATTAAACGCTCCATGCTGGGGATGCAGAAAGAAGAAACATCTTGTTTGCATTATTTTATGTAGGTTTGAAAGGGCTCCACTCAAGCTGAGGTCACAGTTTCTTTGAGAGAAAGGGCATCCTGCACAGGGAAAAGATGGGCTTTCTGGCTTTCTGAACCCTAAGCCTAAGCAGAATAGCACCTTGATGCTACCCCTGAGGTCCCCATGGCCATAAGTGGCCCAGATTGCAAAAGTGTTGAGGCAGCAATGGTGGGGTCCTGCCATGATCCTCCTGGCACGCCTTTACCAGAACCAGTATCCATGGAGCTGTAGGCTCTGTGGCTCTATGAACACTAACCCTGTCCCTAATTCAATCCTAACCCTCACCCGAAACCTAATGGGATGTTGGTTGTGTGGTGGAGTTCTCCATCTCCTGGGTGTCCCAGCTTCAAAAGGTGTTGAGGCAGCAGAGTTGGTGCCCTGGAATGAAGCAGTGAGCATGCATTTTCCAGCCCCAAGGTCCCTGGGATGCTGCCCCTTTGGTCTGTCTGAAACCTGGGTCAGTGCAGAAGTTGAGAGGTGGTGAGACAGAGCATGGGGGTGCCTTCTATGCTGCAGCACCTCTATGGTACACTGAACATCACATCTTCCTTCTCTCGTTTGGTGGTCAGAGCTGCCCTTGCAGACAAGAAGTGAGGTCAAGGAGGGAGCACCCATTGGTCATTCCTGGGCCCTGTGTTCCTGCTAAGCCTCTGCAAAATATCTTATGATACTCTACATGAAGGGTGGGAATCAGGATTTGGAATGAGATGACCTTAAAGGTCCCTTCCAATTCAAACCATTCTATGATTCGATGAAAAAAGAAGTTATATTTCCTTTTAAAAATGCCTCCTTAATGCCTCCAAAGCTCTGCAAGAGTTAGAAGACGTGATCTTCAAACCAGGTGGTGATGGCCTTTAGTGTAACCTGGTCTGGTGGCAGCAGCAGTCCCTGAGCATTTGTAGCTCATGTTTTCAGCATGTGTTGGGCGTCGCTGCGGGCACTGGTGTGACAGGCACTCTGTTATTTTAAGCATTAGTGTTTGTGTGCATTTTACACATTATAGCATTACATTATTTAAAGGTGATGCATTATTAAACGCTCTTCTCCTCAGCGTGGAGAGTAGGTCACTTCCCACGATTCCTGCTGCTCTGCATGAGTGAGTTAGGATGCTGTCTCTTATGTAATCCTTGCAGTCTGAATAATAGAGATCATAATACCAGAGAGCTGATTAATAACGTTTAGTATTTAATTAATGAGGAATTTTAGTGAAGTGTTCATAGAAGACATCTGTGTTACCATACTCAGTTTGTTCTTTCTGCTTGAGTGCCTGGAACCAGAAGAACAATCATTACTTAGTTAATAATGATGTGCTTCCTGAAATAAAGGCTTGTAAATTCATTTGTATGCCCATAATCGTATTTTTATGCTGTGAGAAGAGTGAGGGAGCTGGGAATTGTCTCTTTCCCATCTTCCTGACAAAATATATATAATGATTAGAAGCATATAATAAGAGTGTTTGTCCTAGCCAAATGTTTTTTCACTCCTGTTAATCAGCATTAGTTTGAGAGCGTGGCGCCATTCTGGAAGGCGATGCAATCACTGGGGCAGCGTGGCAGATTTAAATCAGTAGTAAAAGCCCTGGGGAAATTAACAAGACAAAACATTAACCACAGACTAAACATTAACATATATTAGCATTTTTATTACACCTGTGGAAATGGTAAATGTGCTTGGTTACTACTATTAAAAAGTTTATGTTCTATCCCACATCATCACAATGTATATTTTTGGTTTAAGCCCTTTAGAATTTAATTAAGCGGAATTCTATAGCAGTGCTTGAGTAATAGACTTCAAGTTCACTTTTATGGTGACTTTGAAGATAAACGGGGCACAAATGTGATCTTTATAATGCTAATAATACTTGTGATGTGTAGTGGAGTAGGTTGTTAAGAAGAATTGGGGAAGAAGCACCACTGCCTGCAGCTGCATCACTGAGACTTTCAGCCTTACTGGTCAGACTGGGTTCCATCACTGAAGAGTGCTCAGTGCTTAGTGGGCACCAGTAGGTTCTGCTGAAGACACATATTTCCTTGACGTCTCTGGTCTCTTGGTGTTCTTTCTGTGCATACTGTAGCAAATCACCCTTTTAGAGGCTGTGTTCAAATCAATTATAACAGTTAATCGCTTTTCAGTTTGATGTGTGGCTTCCCCCAAAGGAAACTTGTGAATAGTATAAAATGACTTTTGTGAACTCCAGAGAGCAGAGGAGATTGCGGGAGGAAATCTTCAAAAATGAGGCCATCCCCTTGAGGGGAAAAAAATACTGTGTCTTCCCAGAGAATGAATCTATAAGCAGAAGAGTTCATAGAGAAGACAAATGGAAACTCCATGTAAAGTTTCAGCAAAGGTCAAATACAGAAAGCCCTCCTTTAGAGCAGAGTGGAGCTCCTGGGCTGAATGCAGCAGCAGGTATCCAGCAGTGTCTAATGCACTCTCTTCTTGTCCAAGGGGAAGCTGATTAACTGTTTTGTTTTTTTTTTAAAGTCATCTAGAAAGTTACCTATAGAATATTCTTACTCTTAAAAGCAGGGCTCAGATTGGCACCCAGGATCACACATGTGCTGCTTTCCAGTCCCTTCCCTACCCTGGGTTTGCTTGCTGATGTGCAAAGTAAGATGTTTTTGCCCCATGTGGCCACACTCCTTCATGCTCAGGCAGCAGAGCAGGTTTCATCTGGAGCCTCAGTGGTATCAGTGAGATGCCATCATTCCATAGCCAGTCTGGAGGTGCCTGTGGGAGCTCTGCCCTCCATCAGCTGCACTGGGGCTGTGGTCCTTGCACAGAACCTGGTACTGTGGTCACCATTTCTTTGATATAAATTAACTCTATCTCAGTCATCCCAGTTTTTGTGGGCTTGCAGGTTCCCCTATGGATCAGTATTGTTACACCAATATGGTCGACCCAGCAGGAAGCAGCTGCAGTGGTGGATCTGGTCCCTGGCTGCTCACAGTGTGTTGTTCCCATGCAACTGCAGGTTCCCTGTAGTCCTCAGGCGCCTCTTATCTTAAATTAATGTGGAAGCATTAAAATGGGCTGATAGTGCTACTCCATTAGCTTTGTCCCTGTGCTCCTCTCAAATCAATGTTCCCTCTCAAGCAGAGCCATTACACGGTGCGAGGCTCCCCAGGGTGTTGGGAGTCAGCTGCTTCCCCATCGGGCATGGGGACCCTTGGCCACGGGCACCCCTGAAGGGGCTTTGCCTGACTAGAGGATGGTCTGTCCCTGTGGCTGGAATAAAGAAATGGAGTGGTGGGTAGGGATTGTCAGAAGGTAAAGTGTTCCCCCTGTGGCCTGGGCCAAACTTGTGTAGAGGAGGCTAATTAAATTGGATAATTAGTGAGTTTGTTAATAAGCTAGGGTAGGGAAATTTTGTTTTGGCTGTTACAGTATGGGTGGCTTTGGAGGCTTGTAAAAGCTCAGAGCCTTGGGAGAGGATTTTGCCTGGTGTCCTCTTGCTGCAGTTTTTTTGGTGGACTGGCAGATTCTTTTAAGAACAAACAAAAAGTTGAACTTCTGTTGCCTGAAAAACACACTGCCTTTTGATTTACTTATGCACGTTTTTGTTGCCTGGTGTGTCAAACTTCAGCCTGTTCTGTGACATGAATTAAGAGACTGCACAGCTCTCGCACTGACCATACTTTAGATAAGGGCTGGTTATGTTTGTGATCCCCCTGACAGCATGGGGAGCCCAAGGAAAAGAGACAGCGGTTCCATTTTATCAATTTGCTTTGAATTTCACATTTATATTTGCGTGATGGGAGGAAACCATGTATTAACTGCTGTTACTTGACGCTATTTTGGCACATGTAATTAGATATGCTGCTGCCTTTTTGCTGTCCCTCTTCAGGTACACTGTGCTGGGGAGCTTGCTGTCCTTGCTCCTTTCAGAGCAAGCGGTACCTGGAGAGCTGAAGCATCACAATTTTTTCTCTCCTAGGCCTGAGCTTGTGTTGTCCCTTCACTGGGTGCCCTGGAGTGCCATTTCTCTGGACTCTTTGGAGCTTGCTTTAAAATAGCCTTGGTTAAGAAGAGACTGGGAAGCTGTATTCCTAAGCCTGAAGTGGGACTGAGAGGAAGACTGAAGTAGGATTTCTGAGCTGTTGTCCTAGGACTGATTGTGGCCTAGCAGTCTTTGGCAGATGGTTTGTGAAATCCCTACCTCCCCCCAAAAGCACACACGATGCCGCCCCTGCAAATGAGCAGGCAATCTGTTACTTCTACATTCACTCACTTTATTTTAAGTTCAAATCTCAGCCGGGTTTTTGTTTGACTAAAAGGTGACAACCATTTCACTGTGACTTCACAAGATGGGCTGTTTTGTTTTTTTTTTTCCCTGAAAAGGTTAGTTGGTGCTTGAATAAACAAGTGGATGCACTGCTCAAACTTTATACCTTTTGTCCATGAAGATTTCTTCTGCTGTCCCATGCCACAGCTAATACAATCCTGTTTGTGGTTTCATCCCTCGCAGGAGGGATTGTTGGACTCGGTGATCAATGTTTGGACTCGATGATCAACAATTGGACTCAATGATTGTAGAGGTCTTTTCCAATCTTAATGGTTCTATAATTCTAGGAGCTCCTGGTATCCATATCCAGATGCTGCTTAGGGCTGTGAGGATGCAGCTGAGCCACAGCTCCTGCACAGGAGTTGGGAGCAGAAGGGGCTGTGAGGTATCTTTAGTGCTGGGTGGGAGATAAGGCAGCCCTGGTCTGCCTGGCTGCTTTGCAGATTGAAGCCCACTTTGGGGTGGTGCCATTGTTCACACTGTCACTCAGACCCTCCCCTCCCATTCAGTGCCTCTCTGCATCCTTGGGAAAAAGCCTTGATCCTGGACTTGCTCTTCTCTCAGAGTTCAATAGGCTTTGCCAACTGAAAGCCAGGCTTTGGAAAGGGAAGGAGGGGGGCTTTTCATAGAGCTGGGGAGAATCAAAGGGAGTCATCACAAATAGCAGCTTAAAATATCTGACCTTTCCCCACATCTCTCCTCTGCTTTACACACCCATGCAGAGTGTGGGTGCAGTGATGCTGCTTTGTGGCACTGCTTCCCCTATATCCACTGTCCTGGAGCTTTTGTGTACCTTGTGTTTCCCTGAGGAGGTTTCGTGGCTGGTCTCATCTTTGGCATCTGTAGGGGAGAAATCCACAGACCCCTGTGCATCCTCACATCCTCCTGCTGATCTGCCCTTCTCAAGGACAGTGGTGCTGGCCAGCACAGAGAGAGCATGGGATGTCCAGACCCACTCCACAGCCGTGGAGTCTCGGGTCTCAAGTGCCCTTCTCCAGGTCTCCTGCTGTCCTGTGATTTCCTCCTATTCGTGTCTGCTTGCATGAGCAAAGCAAATCCTGCAAAATCCTATGTGAGAGAGGAATAAGTGCCAAAGGAAAGCCCAAAAGGCAAAGAAAACAGCCCAAAATGTGGTGATTTTTTTTTTTTTACTCCCTCCCTCCCTCTGTGTTTGAGCTCTGTCACATGGTTTAGGGAGGGCAGTAGGTCTGATATATTCTTCTGAAAGACTTGGGTTTGGCAAGGCAGAGACACAGCCAAGGGAGGGAAGAAGAGAAAAAAACAGGTAAGATGCTGCAGGAACTGCTCACCTGGCAGCTGAAGGAGGAGCTCTTTTACAAGAGGGAACTGCAGGTGTACAAGGACCAGTGGCAGCATCTATTCCTACTGTGCTGTGAACCAGAAACCTCAGTGCCCAGCTCCCAGGAGGTTTCTATTTTACTCTCTGTTGTACAGCAGCCTGAGCAAACAAACTGTGCTGTTCTTGATAATGAAAGAGGTGACATGACTAATTTATTTGCCCACCCAAATGCAGGATATAATAGAACAGAATTAATCTCCTTCTCTTTACACATCAGATGCTTGTAGCTTTGAGCAGTGGATGTGCTTTTAACCTCAGGTGTGCAGCTAACTGGGAGTTTAGCTGACTGCCTTGGTTTGGTGTGGCACAGAGATAAATTAGGTGCTGCAAGAAACAGGCATTTTATGGCAGTGTGGTTGGTCCCAAACCTGGATGTAGGTGGTGGAATGAGGTTCATAGAGAGAGAGAGGTTGGTGTTAGCTATAGTGCTTTTATGGTTCCCTTCACAACCCAACATGGATGAGTCCTGCAGAACACACAGGGTGGGTCAAAAGGTGAGTTTCACAGCAGCAGTGCTGCCATGGGGGAACAGTTGTCCCTCGGTGATCTCCCAAAGAAGGAAATGACTGCAAATCCATCTGTGGCAGGGACTGCAGCTGTGGCTGCAGCACTGCTGGGTGAGTCTCGGGACAGTGGCCATGTGAGAGAGCTTTAATGAGGTGGTTTGGATTCCTTCCCTCCCTGCTGCAGCCGGTTACCAAATCATCTGTATGCTAATGGACTAATTTGTGCCATTAGCAGAGCCCTGTTAATCAAGACCTCCCACGGTATAACTGGGCTGTGGCTGCAATGCTTGCTGTATCTTAGGCCCTGGTTTTTTTTTAATTAGTGTGATGCTTATCCCTGGGCAGCTGCAGTGCAGCCCGTGCAGATGCTGAGTTGCCTCCAGATGCAGAACCAGAGTCTTAGGATTTACCTTCAGAGGGAAGGTGTTTCCTAGAAGTCTGGCTGGTGAGATAGAGCTTAGAGTTGAGATGCTGCAGCTTTCAGCAAGGAAGGAGCAGGGAACATCTCAAGTCCTCCTGCCAACATGATTTTAACCTAACATAGGAAGATCTTCCAGTCACAAATGCTGCTCAGAGGTTTAGATAGCCACTGGGGCACTTCTATGCCCCAAAATCTTGCTTGTCCTGCATTCCTTCCCAGGTATTGTAAAAAAGCCAAGTTGTATCCTTAGGGCAGCAGTTTGCTTTCAGGTACTTAGGTGAGTGAGATGGGGATGACAGGGCAGCAGACCAGCTCCTGTGCAGGTGCCAGGGTGCATCTTGGCTATTTTCCTGCTGTGCTTCTGGTCCTAACACTTCTCATGCTGCTGTTTTTGTGTTTTCCAGATCAGCCGGTTATGTGGCCATGCTCAGCAGAGGCAGGTTCGATCTGCAGATTCAGCTAATTACCCTGAAGACGTTTTCTTTGACAAGAAAGTCCTGAAGATGACTCACATTGAGCAAGAAGAAACTTTGTCAAGCAGAAGGAGGTGAGAACACTCAGGCTTCATGTGGTGCCTGCTGAATGGGCTGCAGAGTGGTCACCATATGGGATGGCTCTGTGGAAGTGGATGGAAGAGCTTACTCATAATCCTGGTTTGGGCTCTGAAGTGCAGTGAGGTGGCTACATGGGTTTTCTCACCCAGTGCATTCTTTTCTAACCTATGAAACTAACTCCTGCTTTTCATCTTTGTTTTGCTTTTTGCAACGCACCACACACCCAGGTTTATACAGAGAATGCTTTGTGTGGGTTTCTTTGGCACTGCTGTAGTGCCAGAAACCCTCACAGATGTAGTTGTAGGTAGAAATGCTCGTTTCATCCTGAAATGTTGCATGTTACACTCTGTGTGTAGATAAGGGGGACACATTTCATGGAGTTTTGTGCTAGTTCAGAAATGAAAACAGACTTTTACTGAGTATTTTCTAAGTGAAGCAGGTGCCTCCAAGGCTGGCACTGAATCCTGTGCTTCCTTCCCCCTGTAAATAGAAGCTGTAATTAGGTAGGTTCACATTGGTATGAACAGGGAGCAGCATCTCCCCTCTGGATTTGAAAGCACAACGAGAGATATGCAGTGCCTTTACTGTCTTAAAGAAAAATCTCTGTGGAAGAGAAACAGGCAAGCTTGACAATTTTTGAAACAGGGGATAGACTAAGTTGGGTGGATTTCTCTTTGAAGACTAACAGGGCCACATTCTTGATACGGTTCCCATGGGGTGCAGCACCAGGGTTTGCATTCCTCCATTGTCTCAACATGTCAGAGGGTTACACAGCCCAGGCTCTGACAGAGATGTCTTTTGAGGACTGTGGAGTCTAATGAAATCTGCTGAGATGAATTACATGGGCTCGTACATGAGACATGGAGGAGTTTCTCCCTTTCCTCCCTGTCCCTGCCCAGCGGAAAGCTCTGCTTCCCAGGAAAGTTCTCTTCCATCTGTTCTCCCCAATGCCACCAGGGTTTCTGGAAGAGGAACGAGGCAGTGCCTGGGATGTAAGGTGCTGTTCTGTGATGGGCAGTGCTTGGGGTTTGGTGTAACTGAAGACCCAGGTCTTGCCTCATTTTGGCTTTCCAAATGATATTGGTTCGATATCCTGCCTCGCTGTAAGGCCAGTGCAGGAGGTGGATGCAGGAGGTGACTGTCTGAAGCACCTCTCCAATTTGTGCAGGGGGCTGTGGGCAGAACTCCCACCCTTTGAGGGGTGTTTGACTCAACAGACAAACCCTTGTTCATTGGCATGGACACTGGTGGTTGGTGGATGTGATACTCAGGCAGGATGTGCCGTGGTGCCCAGAGGGAGGATTTGGGTGGTCCTCGGTTTCCATGGGCTGCTGCTCTGCCTGCGGGGCTGTGTCAGCCTCCCCAGGGCAGGAGCAGGCTCCTCGCAGCAGAAAGACAGCGCAGAGCACAGGCTCCTTCGCGGCTTCTCCTTGTGTCGCCTGCCCCCAGCTGGCTGTCGCAGGGTTCAGCTGGAGAGGGAATCCCACGGAATCCCGAAGCACAGAGGGATGGAGGGAGCTGAGCACCCCCTCTGCAAACCAAACTGCCTAAGCTTGCAGAGCAGCTCCCCCCAGCTGGCAGGGCACGGAGATCCCCTCGCTGCAGCCTTCAGGGGATGCCCCTCAGAGCACTCCCAGCTCTAGGTGCTGATTGCTCATCATCCTCCCAGGGAGGAAGGAGGCTGAGAAATAACCTCTTGCCAAAGGGGGAAATGCGATGAACCCAAGCAAGGAGACTGTGAGACCAAGTCTTAACTGCCTCAATCCCTGCTATACATGTTATCATACTTTTGGTGCCATTTACCTAATTAAGTCTTCTGGTGTTTCCTGGTTACAGCTGCTGAGGGGACAGACCTGGGCTGAGGGGATGTCACGTCCCACTCCCACAGCCCCTGTCCCCTTTCTGGCAGCTGTCAAGAGTCCCTGGGCTCAGCCTATGTCCTGGCACCTTTTGACAATTGCTGAAGGTGACCAGCTAGGGACAAAGGTCTTTGGTGCTGGGAAAGGAGGGCAGAGAGTCAGGGTACAGCCTGATTCCCATCCCCTCTGTCTGCTGCAAGCACTGCTCCTGTGGCTCTTTCTGCCTTCCCGGGGCAGAGCCATTTTGGTGAGTGTAACCTGCCCCTTTGAATGCAGACTGTGACCCTGTGGCCAACCCAGTGTACACCATGAAATCATTTACTTTTGATGGTGCAACACGAGACACAGTGTTACCTGTGTACAGATCCGTGCTGAAGGTGTCTGCTAGCAAAATGCTACCTGCCCTTGCAAGGATGCTGAATGGCCAGTGTCAGGCAGACAAAGTCCCTGAAGGATTTCTGTTGCTTTCTGCAAAGTGGAAGGGACTGCTGGCAGCTTGAACACCTACTGCTCGTATGTGCCCCATGTATGCATGGCTTCAGCCAGTGGCACCTTTCCTTAGGTGCCATGAGAATGCAGAGACTGTGTCTGGCTTTTGCTTCCTGCATGATTGGGCTGAGGTTCTGCTGCCCCAGCATCCTTCCCCATCACCTGCAGTTTTGCCATAGAAAGCACAGTTTCAGCCTTTGACTGAAACATCAAGGACAAATAGCTACTTGAGGTCAGAAATAAAACAGATGCTTCATGGTTTATCTGCACCCAGCTTCTTTCTTGTTGTGTTTGTGTGATTATCTTCACTGGTTAAAATGCACCAACCCCATCTTCTCTTCCTCTTTTTACTGAGCATCATTTTCCCCTACTTTCTTCCAGGGAGCTCATTGCAAAGCTGAAGTCCCACAGCAGTTTTTACAGCAGCTTGCCAGAGTACATCTGCAACCACAGCTCTGCCGTTCAGAACGACACCCTTTGCTGGAATGGACAAGAAGTCGTGGAAAGGTGAATCACATCTCCCTTCTCTCCCTCTCCCCAGCACTGCTTATCTTTTTTTAACCAGGCTCAGGAACAGTGTGTGACCAGGACACTACTTGCTCCCAAAAGAACCTTGTGCAGAGCAAGTGTCCAGCTGTGCTGCAGCCCAGATAGATGTGTAAAGTCTGCACGTAGAGAAGTGGTTGTGTGCTGCCCTCCACTGAGTTTTCTGCTCAGTGAAAACCCTGCATCCATGACTGTTTTAGGTCAGAGGGGGTTGACAGTGGTGGGCCAGAGGTGGGAGAGCAGCAACAGCTTGACACAGTCATGCTCCCCTGGGAGGGTGCACCACAGTGCCAGGAATGGCTTCTCTTGGAGCAGCAATGAGGGCATTGCCACCATACACTGCCTGGGGTGGGGATATCTCCAACCTAGCTCTGTGCAGTGGTAGCAGGACAGCATGGTTGGCATCCCCTGCCCCACCCAGGGAGGGACAAGGAAGACCACCTTATTGGGTTTCTCCCTGCTGTGTGTCTGTGCTGGAGGAGGTCAGGACCACTGAACATTGCCACTGCTGCCATCTGACCATCTTCCCACCACCAAGTCCTGCCT
Organism: Serilophus lunatus; assembly: GCA_013399895.1. Lineage (NCBI taxonomy): Eukaryota > Metazoa > Chordata > Aves > Passeriformes > Eurylaimidae > Serilophus > Serilophus lunatus. The sequence continues at coordinate 548,768 of VXBA01000671.1, read as the reverse complement.
GTCCTCTCTGGATGGAGCCATTCACACCAAGGTCTGGCTCATGCCCTGCTCACTGGTTCTGAGGATGTTCTGGTGGTAGCTGTGAGGCTAATGGAGACAGGCAAAGGCAGGATTCATAGCATAAAGGAGAAGGAAGTGTTAAGAGAAATGGAGATTTTTCTTGAAAAAAAATGTCCCTCGGAAATGTTAGATAATGTGAAAATAGAACTTGGAAATGTTTTTTATAATTATACATAAATCTCTTCTAATCATCCTACTTTTCAAAGCATCCTTTGCTATTAAGTAGTTTGCAGAAGGAAAGAAATACAAATAAAATCAGGAAGTGGTGAAATGTTGAGATATTAATTATGACTTCTTGATCAGTAACCTGAGGTGGTAATTAGCCTGTACTTGCAATACTGACCTGAAACACTGAATAGACCAAAACAGCATCAAACTCGGTTTTGAAAAACATTTGACTCAAGCGTCTAAGATCACACGCTTAGTAAAATGTCCTTATGTTGCCTAAGGAAAAATGTGTCCTCTCATGGTACTTATTTCTGGAAAATCTCGAGTTTCCATGCCTAGCTGAGAAGTTCAATTGGAAAAAAAAAAGATTATTTCAATATTGTCTCGCTGATTGTTAATTAGAACTTCTCAAACAAGGCTATAAGCAAAATAGCTTTGATGAGGATGAACTAGGTGAGGTCTTTTCTTATGGCAGTGCACTGGGGCTGTGGCCAGAGGCCCTGGTCCAGGTGCTGCTGACACCACAGCTGGGTGAAGTGGTAGCAATAGAAGGGTGCTGAGACCAGATTCTCCCACAAATGTAAGTTCAGAGTTATTTGCAGATTGAACATTAGTTTAGCCTTCAGCTTTTTGCCAGGAATACTAAGCGACAGTCATAGGCAGAGATGTCACCCTATGTCCTTCCTGCAGTCCTGTCGCAGTGGTGGCATAATATGGCAGGTCATGTAGGTGGCATGGCATGCAAAGGGGACAAGGCAAGGAGAGGATAAATCTGTGATCATGAAGGGGGCACAAAGATTTCAGCCCCTGGCTGTTAAATTAAATATTAAATCCTCTGCTGCGCTCCAAGAGTGCGTGCCCCTCCTCTCCTTGGCCTCTCTGATCTATTGCACAGGTGTCACCACTTCTGCCAGATCCTAAGAAATATTAGTGACAGTTCATTTGCAGGCATATATTGGAAGCTTTGGCTATGAGCAGGATGGGGTGCTGAGAGTTAAATCCCCCATCCCTTCACCTGGATATCCTGGAGGTGAAACCCCTGCTGGCTGAGCAAGAAAAGTGGTGTGGTGGTGGCTCTCAAAGAGGAGGAGATTTGAATATCCCCATGAAGGCAGATGAATTCACAAAATGCAAATAGCTGTTGCCCCTCAAACTCATTGACTGCTTTCCCATCTTGTGTTTTTAGTATCTGCAGCCGTTACACTTCCCACAGTGACCCTCTGCTCCATGGACTGAGAAAGTGTCTCATCCCTGGTGGTGTTTCTGCCAGTGAAACTACAGGGAGAACTCAGCTAAGTAAAGCTGAGCTCAGATAGTGGTCCAGGATGCTCCTCTCCCAGGACTCATTTGCAGAATGTTTCAAATAGAAGCAAATGTGTAGTTAGAATGATCTCTAAACTGGCTGTTTCATGTACTTGGACTTCTCGCCTTGGCATCTCTTTCAGAGAGTCTGGAAGGATTCCTGAAAATCAGGAGCATCTAAGGTAACAGTGCTTGAGTCCCCCAAACTGCCAGTTGCTTTATTTCAGTGTTTTCCCCAAGAGGGAGCCAAGCAGCTGTTCATGGCGTGGGAGTTCTTATGCAAGCAGCCCTAAGAATGTGTGTTATGTACTGGAGTGTTTCTGGCTCGGCTGCAGCAATTCTGCTGGCCTGATGTGCACTTGTTGGTCATCAGACTCCATCTTCCCACTTTTTGCAAGAAATTTGGTGTGTTTTGAATATCTAGTGTTAATTTCAGGATATTGATCTGATAGTTACCTCACACACGTAGTGGTTCCCTGAAAGAAGGGTGGTGGAGATGTGGTGGGATGGCTTCTATGTCTGGAGTATTGGAATGGAGGGATACAGACAGGTGATGTTGTAGTCAGGCTCTGCTTCAAGCAGCTGGACCTGGAAACCCGAATGGATGGGGCCCTCCCTCTGCAGACAGACAGGAGCAGCCTCCCATTCACAGGCCCTGGTTCTCATGGGGGAATCCAACCGCTCCGATATGTGTTGGAGGAACAACATAGCAGGACGTAATCATTACAGGATTGATTAGAAAGCACCAGCCAAAGCTGCTGAAAGCTTTGCAGGTGAAGAGCAGGGGAGAGCAATGTTTGGCTGGATGCCGTGTTTTCATGTATGGTGCTGCAGGGATGATGTGTAAAACTGCTCAAGCATTGCAGCTTCAGTGAGGTTGGCATGAGCATCCATATGGTCATATCTAGGACTTGGTAGTGTTTTTATAGGGTTTGTGGTTATTTATCTCTTACATCTTTAATGCAGTACCCAAGCATTCATTAAATTCAAGAGGAGCCCTACTGGCTTTTCTGTTTTCTGGCTTCTCTGTCATGACAAAATTTGCTAGTTATTTTAAGCCCTTTTCCTACAACATATTAAATCGTGCCTGGAATAGCAACTTCACAGCCCCTTGCCAATGCTCCTAAGTACTAAATAATACCAACAATGTGTATCCTGTTATTTGACGCAAACAGCCCCTTCTGCAGCCTGTGATCCTCCTCTTGTGGTTTTTCTGAATCAGTATTTACTCTATCCTGTTTATCCCAGTGCTTTGTTATCCACAGACAGTGAGAGTGTCCCTCCTCCCCACAGGCCGGACATGCTCCATGTCTTTCCACTGGATCTCATTGCCCAATTTGAGCCTGGAACCGTCTTCTGTTTCTTCTTTGCCCTTAAATCCCTCTGCCCTGATTGAAGGTGGCATGTTTATCTGGGGCTTCAATGCAATGCAGCTGGCTGGAGTATATTATCATGCTTTTCTCCTGACACAACAAACCATTTCTGTGTAATCCTGTGCAGACTCTGCTTTGCTAGTTGTGGTGATCGAGGTCTGACTTGAGCTATGCTCTTGTTTCATCCCTGGCCCTGAGATTTCCCACCCATAGAGTAGGGTTATGATGCACTCCTTGCAGACCCTTACAACACTGCTGAAATGAAGAGCTCTGAGAAACTGCTTGACTGAGAGCTTTCTTCACCTTGGCTTGTCATGGGAATGCCATGCCATGTGCTTCACTGATGGGTCGCTCATCCTGCTTTGTGTATTCCAGCCTTTTTAATACGATTCATCCCTCAGTCTTACTTTGTCATTCACTGCTCCACACTGGACCATCTAATGGCAAGAACTCATCCTGCTTCCTGAGGTTTGATCTGTGAGTTAATAGTTTGATTGCCATCCCTATTGTGAATTTAGGACATGGTGCCTTGAAATAATGGCTTGCAAACAGTAGGAACCATACAAGGAAGGTTGATTTTTCTGGTCACACAGAGCAGTGCCCGTGTCTTTTGCTGTGCTGTTGAAGAACAGAAGCTGAAGTGGGAAGAAAAAATAAAAGGCAACACATTCCTGCTTTTCACACTTTTCAAAGTGTGCAAAAACGCACTGTGCTTTTATGGGATGCCACAAAGGTTCGCAGCACATGCCACACATGGCACATTTTACCACTTGCAAAGAGCTTGTTGGGGTGCCACAGTGCTTGGGTGTTGATGATAGCTGGGGACCAGACTTGCTGGATCTTCCTCTATCTCTGTGCATCCCTGTGCACTTCTTTGCAGCTTTCCTGGGCTCAATTCCAGGCAATTCCTTGAGACAGATGTGTAGACAGGGTGGGTGTAAAACAGCTTAAAACTGTCTAAATGAGGGTTTCCATAATGCCCCATCTTACCTCTGTTTGTCTTCATGTCCCATCCTCTCACCAGACCTCATGCTGGTGGTATTAGGTGGTGAGATGTTGTCTAGCCTCTCTTATCCTTATCTCCACCCAATGTAGAGAAAAACCAGAGGGGATTCTTATCACTGGAGTCCTGACTGAATAATTAGCTCATTTAAATCCTTCAGCTTAAGTCAGGTAGATGTTGAGATATAAAACACACTTCAGTTTCTATGGGAGCTAGGCATTGGAATCTCAAAGGTAATTTGAGCCTTATATACAGTATCAGGGTTTTGCAGCACTTAATACTAAAAGCCTATTAAAATCGAGATTCTCAGAGTTTAATAATCTGCTTACATGAGTATATTCCTTTCAAGCTGTTCTGAATAGAATGACAGCAGCATCTGCCCACTGCAAAACTTGTAAGCACATTAAGCATTACTGTTAGATATTACCATTTCCAAATTTCTCAAGACAAATATGTACATTAATATAAATCGCCAGCATAACTCTTGTTCTCTTTGTACCAATTCAAAGTTAATATATTTTTAGCACCTTGCCAAATGTCTTCTTCAAGCTAGAAGTCTCAGATTTCCCTGCTGTTGCCAACATACTGTGGTTTGTTTTAATCATACAAATCATAAACAATGAAAGCACAATTGGAAGCAAGACAGAAAAATGAGATTCTGTAATTGGAACAAAGAAAATTCCATGCCAGCAATAACCCTTTAGTTCGTGAAGGGTTTGGTTATTTCTGGCAGTACTGCAAAATATCTGATACAATGGGGTCCCCAAAGAGGAGGGCTGTATTACTTTTCGGGCCCATAAAACACAGCTTTGTAGCAAATGTATGCCATAATGAAAAGATAGTAGACAAATTCAGTGGGTTATTGAGTGGCCATAATTGTTTCCAGAATATTTTAGAAATTAAGATCATGAATCTTCCTCTGTTAAGCCTGCTGTTTGGTCTCAGGTTTAGCCCATTTTTCCATAATCTATTTTTCTTGAATTTAACTGAAATAAGAATGGAGGAAGACTTCAGGGTGTCTACAAACTCTCATTGTGTTGTTGTGAATATTACAGTTTTACCTGTTCCTTCTAAAGTCCCATTTCCCAGACCCAGGCGAATATCCGAGACCTCACGTTTATAACCAAGCTATCAGCTGCAGGACGCTTCCCTTGGCAGAGAACTGATACAGCAGGATCTAAGAGGGCTCTCATGGACAGGCTTCAAGGTGTTGATATTTGGAAATTCAACAGAAAATGGCTCCTTTTTAGTTAGGTGAGAACACTCCCCACCGAGAGCGTCGGATCCTCCTGGTTGCTTTTGAAGCCGCTTATTTGGAGCTGGTGATGGTGTAAATTGTCTGCAGCATCCTGAGCTCTGCAGGGACTGCAAGGACTCACTGTAAGCAAGCAAACGAGTGCACATTGCAAGCCAGGAAGGCACTTAAGAGCCATACACCCCACCTCTCTCCTTCCACTTGCACACCCATATAACAGATGCCTGCATCTGGTCAAGGGTAACAGGAACGTGCACTGTACCTGGAAGAGGACAGCTGAGGTGAGGCTACTGATATCACTAACCAGGTTATCTCTGGACAGTCCCTCTTTAGAGAGGAAACTATCAGGGAAAGTTGTTTTCACCTCTTGGTAGCTTTTGGGCACATCCAGGAGTTACTCCCTGTCTGCAGGGCAGGATGAGTGGGTTGGAAATGGCTTTTCAAGCCTTTTGGCCTCCACTGCTTGCACTGCTGATGTGGCATGAAGGTTGTCTCACTAAACCAAAAGTTATCGGGGCCAGAGAGTAAAATGTTGGCTTCGCTACTGCATGCACCTTTACTGACATGTGAAAAACAGCTGGAGATTAGACCTGGGTTCCTGTCAGGAGCATGTGGGAGAAAACTTTTCTTTAATTTCTCCCCTTTTTCATATCTCGTTGCATTCTTTGTGGTGAGAACTTGGTGTCACTAGCCCACATGGTCTGTAGTAAATCATATCTTGAAATGAAGAGCAGCTTTGGGGATGGTGAGTACTGGGAATGCTGCTCTCTCAAGCTCAATTATTAACCCCTATGCAATGAAACCTTCTCTTGCATTGTAGTCCTGCCTTGTAGCACTTTGTGTTGTGTTTGTCCCCCACCCACTCTCTCAAGGAAGTATGATTCAGTGAACATAGACAGTAGAGGAAGAGTCTGCAAGGGATACCATGCTGTTTAAATTGCGGAGCTGCGTTTAAATAAATAATTTGCTACTGGAAGGCAGACATAAATTAGTTGTTATTTGAATGACATACTTACTTTCCTTTTTCTAAAAGGTGTAATTCTTTATGTTTGACTTCCAGGATTACTTTTCTCTAAATCACAGGTTGGGCATTGCAGTAATTCATCTCAAAGCCTAGCATGGCTGAGCAGGATGAACACACATTTTAAATTCATTGCCGTATATTTAAATGGCATTTGTCATCTTGCCTTCTTTGCTCCGAAATGAAAGCTTGGAACAAGCTGCATTTGAGCTGGAAAGACCAAACATTCACAGGAGACATTTGTGGATGGTGAGGAGAAAAGGAGGGGAAAATCCCTTAATTTGACAGGACACTGGGGCATTTATGGCTGGTAGATGAGAAGGGGCAGAGAGGGTTCTGCAGTTGTGCCATCCCCACAGAAGATTTCAGATCATTGGTGTTTTCATAAGGTCGTTGTCTTTAAAGTCATTTTTAACGAGGGCTGATTATCAGCACATTTTACAATGTGACATTTGTCTTTGGAAAATACCACAGTCCCCAGCAAGAACCCCTACCCGGGGAGCCCAGGCAAGGAGATGCTGCTGACTGATGTCAAGACACGTCAAAGAGGAAAGTATTTTGGGCTTTGCTTATGAAGTGGAAGCCAGACCATGCTCATGTTGCAACACTGATATCCCTTTGGTGCAGGGACCCCCGGGGTCTGTGGGGTGGACTTTATCCACTGTGCATATTTGCTGTTCCATGCTCATACCAATGACCCTGGCAGAGGTATGTGATGGGTATCGTGGAGTGGCACAAGTGTCCTGCAGAAGGGGCTGTTTTATTGCCATAAGTTACAAGCAGCTTGAGATGGTTCTGAGACTTCTCCTTTTCTGCCCTGTGACTGGAAAGCGATGCTTTGGCTTTGTTTTGCCTGCAAGCCCACCAGTCCTGCAGCAGTTTGGGGTAGGGGGGATGCAGAAGAGCCTTCATGAGGACTGTCCTGGGACCCCCCTTCTCCAGCTTGTTGGGGGCTGCAAAGGCATCTCTCTGCCGTACTAAGGCCCCGGGTTGCTTGGCCCAGGCTGCAGGGAGGGGTGCCAGCTGCCTTTTCCAGCTTTTCTGGCATTTCAGGAATGCAGGTCGCTGGCTGAAGCTACATTTCAAATCCTTTAACCCTTCAGTTGACTTCACGCTGCATGCCTGAGTGTGACCACCCCAGAGAGGGGCACAGTCAAGGGGAGCTGCTGCCCCCTTCATATCTGAACATTCCAGGAGGTCTCAGCTTGGCAGTGCAGAGGCAATGTGTCCCTACAGCATCCACGCCGCAGGGTCTCTGCCTGTTCAGATGTAGCGTGTCCCTGTGCGTCTCCTCTTTTTGTAATTCATGCTCAAAGATGTGCAGCTTGCAGTGCCCACTGCCTTGCTGCTTCAAATGAACTTGTGTAATAATGCAAATGGTTCATTTTGGGTCTAGTGTGTACCCTTGTACCTAGCCAGGTGGGAAGCACCTGTTGATGACATTTTGTTTCTCCAGCATCACTTTTTTAGGGAGAGATCCTTCTGTGAGCATTTTCAGGTTTGCTGCCTTCCTGTAGTAGATTTGTTCCTCTGGGAAGAGTGACCTGAGGTCTTCACCATCTTAGTAGAACTTGCTGGAGAACAATTTCAGGTTTTGGACATGAAGTTGCAGTATAGTACTGCTGTAGTGCTGTGTTCCTTCCTCCTGTACAACATTGCATAGGCTACAGAAATCCTCTCTGGCAGCCGTTGTGTGGATTTTAGAAGGGATTTCACCCACTCAACCCCAAGCTATTGTGTTTCTTTGTATAAAACTGTTTAGGAGAGAGGTTGTATCCATTTAGGTATGTACCAAATGGGCTTGGTTCTACTCTTGCTAAAACCTGTGCGAGTTTGCTTTTTAAATTTGTGAAACCACAGGAGACATTTCAGCAATGCGCTTTTGAGTTCCATTAGCGTTTTAAATTAAATTTCCAGTGATACCAAATATGGTAATTTCTTCGGCATCTGAAAAGTCACACGTCTCGTGATTTTACATCCAGTCTCCAGATGTGTTTGTCAGGTGGGCACGGTGGCACTAAGTGACTGCGTGATATATGAGCAGCAGGATTAATGGTTTGCTGTTACCAGTGCTTGATTCCCCTGCAAAACGTTCAGCCCAAGTATTAGCGGAGCCGGGCAGATCCGTGCTTGCGGCAGCAGCCTCTTCCCACGAGGTGGTGCTCGGAGCATGTGGCACAGCCCCGCTCCTGGGCATGGGCTGCTGGCACCCCGCCTGGCCAGCGCTGGCCCTGCTTCTCCCAGTCACTAAGCTTTCAGCCTGCAACAAGGCTCTAATTGCATGTGTGAGGGCTTTTCTGAAGTGGAAGCTATCGTGTCCCAGGTATAGCTGTGTTTTGTGCTTCACAGGATAATGCAACTATTAAAAAAAAAAAGTGCTTTGCAGAATACCGAGTCCTAACAGGAGGCCCCAGCACAGGGACGGGCGTTGGGGTGCAGAGCAGAGCTCTTGGTATGGTGCTGGTGCTGAAGTGCAGCATGGTGGGCTGACTGCAGGCAGCTGCTCCTGTGTAGAACTGGTGGGGCTTGTGAGACCCAAGTTGGTGTTTCTGCTTTGCAGTGATGCTTGTACCTGGACAAGCTGTTTATGCCTGGAAGCAAGAACATACACAGCCATGTGTTTCTCTGTTGTAGGCACACATAACTCCCTTCTCCTGTCACTGTCATCTCTTCCAGTGCAGCATCTCAGGGTCAGCCATCAGCAGAGCTGTGTATGGGGAATGCTCAGCACTGGGGACCCTGCTTCGGGTGTAGAGAGCTACTGTACATAGAACTCCTGCTCTGAAATAGCCTTGGAGTGGAAATCAGCCTCAGTTCTATATTTTAAGTTATGTGAATATTTCAGGTCAGGGGCAGATTCCTGCTGCACCAGTATAGATCTGTGATTGCCTTTGCATTCCCAGATGTCTGAGTCAATCTTGTTCTTAATTTAGAGTTTAAGTAGAGTTTAAACTGAGCCCCTGTGTATCCTCAAAACCCTCATTGTGCCCTGACAGCTCTTGTGGCCAAATGTCCCCATGCCTCTTGCTTTCACCCCTAGCAAAGCATCCTCCCTGAGTTCATCCCACCATCCTTCCTGTCTCCCTCTCCTCCTTTAAATGCCTGCTGAAGTTCCGCATTCTTCCAACTCCATGTGAAATGGGCTGACTGTTGTTGCCTGAGCTTGCCTGGCAGCACAGGGATGAAGGATTAGCCAGTCAGGGGAGCAGGGAGTTGACAGGCAGGGAGGCAGCCACTAGGGCTGGTGCTGGGAGCTGGTAAAGACATGATGTGTAGGAGATGAACTGTAGAAAGGAATATTCATCATGTTTACCCACGACACTGGAAAAACAGATGTACAGTAAAGCAGACGGGTGCTGGTGTTATCTCAGCAATCTCACTTTTGTAGGCTGTGCCAGGGTTGGGCAGCACCTGTTCTGGCTGCCAGTTCTTGGAGACGAGGACTTGTTTTGTGCTTGAAGGGTACCATGGCCTGTCACTGGGGCTGTGATGATTACCAACAACCCACAGCTTGAGAAGGCACTGGTGTGCTCTGTGCCACTGCTGTAGCTGCCAGCAGGCAATGGTGGCAGCTGGTTGTTCTGGTCCTGAAGCCAAGTTTGAGGTTGGCGTGGATGTGCTTGTCTCACACCCAGAGCATCACGAGCTGTTACCCAGGTCCTGAGTGTAAGAACACATTCCTCCAAAGGCAAGTGAGCAGCAACCCCTCAGTCCCTCTTCCCCTCGCTTTTCTCACTCTGACAAACTTGGCCATTCTGTAGATCTAGCAGCAAGTGAATGTATATTTCTTCTCTAAATTCCAATGACAAAGCTGAGTATGGGCTTGACCACGCTCCTCTGCAGAGTTGCTGTAGCAGCTTAATCTGCTTTATGAGGGCTTTGCTGACTTATGTGGTACCTGTGTAAATCAAGATACTCTGTGGTGCAGAGCCCAGCACTGTACCAAAGTCAAGGTACGTTCTGTCTGAGCAGTTACTTTGATTCCCAAGGCTGGATCTCATCAAAGGCTGAAATCAGGATTGTTTGACAACACCTATTTTCCATTAGCAATGTTGACAGCATTAATTATATTCTGATGCTTTAATTCTTTATTATTGAAATCACACATCAGTGAAAGTCATTATTTTGCAAGGGGGTTGATGTTATGCTAATCAGCTTGCAGTTAACTGGGTCATCCCACTCATTTTTGTTGGCTGTGGGTACAACACTACCACTCTTATACTGGAGTCTCTGTGGTCTGCCAAGATTTATTTTAAACAAACAAGAGCAAGCCAGAATTTCTGAGCCAGCTTTTTTAGGACTCTTGGGTGCAAGTTATGTGAAAATATTTATCCCTGTTGTATACAGTTTAACATCTTCCTTGGTTACTAATGGACTGGAAAGGACTTCATTGTCCTCAAGTGATACAACTACATCATCTTTCTGCTTTGCAAAGTCAGAGCAAAAATGTTTATGGGAATCTTTGGCCTTTTCTTTGTCATTATTAGCTGTCTTGTGCTCTCTGTTTTGGAAAGGGCTGGTGCTTATCTTGGGATTTCTTTTGTTTGTACTGAACTTTAAAGATCTCCTCTATATTAGCCCATCACGTCGTGGTCTATTCTGTTTTCACTCCTACAGGTACAGTCCCCAAATCACAAGGAACGGAGCAAAAGCTCAGGCTGGCAACCATGAAGTGAAGATGAAAGCTCCGGAGCCAGTGATCAGCCAGATTATTGACAAGCTGAAACACATCAACCAGGTTTGTTGCAGACGTGCCAGGAGGAACGGCTCCAGAGTGGGTGGTTTCCAAATTAGTTTGGCCTCCCCCATACTTTCTTTGGGTTCAGTCAGACAACTCGGGGTGTTTCCATCTTCAGCAGCTCTGTGCAGAGCCCTGTGTGTGGATCTGGTGCCACCTTGGCCCTGCACACAGGGCACATGTGGCAGGTCCTGTTAGATACATACTGGTGTGGTTCTCTGTGGGTAAGTGGGAGCTGTGGGACACATGCACTGCAGCCTTCTGGGGCTCAGCCTGTGCATGGCTGATGTGTGGATGCATCTCTGCAGTGTGCTTCCCCCAGACATCTGTCCCCTCTGTAGTGGAGGACCAGGAATGATGGAGCTGCTCTGGTTCCCCTGAGCAGGAGGTGCTGGCAGGGGTTTATGTGGCATGTGCCTGAAGTCCCTTTTTGTCATTTGTCTCTTTGGCATTGCTCCTGTCTGGCAGTAAGGGTCACCTGTTTTTTTGCTGTATCTCTCTAGACGTCCTCTCCCAGTCACTACTGGGGCAAGATACTGTTGAATGGGGAAATGGCAGAGCTGGATGAGATCCTTTCTGCTGGGGAGGAAACTTCCTTCCCACTGCCTCAGACCTGGCATCCTTCCTGGGACAAGCAGTATCTTGTTTCTACCCATCATGCCACCCCTGGTTAAGTCTGTGAACGAGCCCTGCTGCTGCCAGGGAATTAGGTGGCACCTCTGCACAGTGTTCAGCTTCTGGCTGTTCACCTCCCAAAACTCTTCCACAGCATTTCTTTAGGCCAGCTGTAGTCTTTACTCTCCCTCCTCTCTGTCATTGAGAGTGGGACTTCGCAGTAAGTCCCACTCATAGAGGGGATGTTTTTCAGTAGGCAGATAGCTTGGACTTGCAGCTTTGCTGGGATGCAACACTGGGACCTCACAGGGCAAATAATCTGTTGGTAATGCTGTATGTTACTGCAGCTGAGCTGCCCAGTCTCTCCTGAGAGAGCTCTTACCAGTGGGGACCTTGTTCAGGGTCGCTCCAGCACGAGGCTGTGGGCAGTGGTGAGATCCCAGGGTTAAGCCCAGCTTTGCTCCCCAGCCGGGTGGGCTGTGAGGTCTGCTCTGTTTGGAGTTGCTGGCTTAGCAACTTTTCTGCAAACCTCTGCTTTCCTGCTTCTGTGATTGCCAGGGACTGTTTTCATAGCCGTTCCTGGTTTAACCCCAGTGCCCTCCAATGTGGGCATGCCTCATTAGGTGCTGTCTGGGAGCAGGATGCAGTGAGGGATTCAGGGTCTCCAGGAGCACCCTGCCATGTGGAAGCCCACGTGGGTAGTGGCCGTGCAGCCTGCTCTGCCTTCCTGCATTCCTCCCCATGCCCAGCAGTGCCATCTGCCAACAGTCCATAATTATTAAAAGGAGA
>VXBA01000671.1:502697-536422 GCA_013399895.1 Serilophus lunatus | reverse complement strand
GGGGGGGGGGGGGGGGGGAAATAGCATAATCAGCTCCCTATTAAATGGGGTAGAGGGCAGGCTTCAACCTGCAGGTGATAATGATATTTTGCCATTCACAGTGAGAAAGTCGCAGTGAACAAAACATGGTTATTAGTGTACTTGAAACTGCTGACATAAAGGGGTTGTGAAATGCTGGCTGCCAGACTGGGTCAAGTTAGGTCTTTGCTGAATAGCTCAGGCTGCTGAGGAGTGGAGATCTGTGGAGTGGGAGACCCTGGCTAAACACTGCTGGGCTCTACTCAGCTGTTTGCAGCAGCAGAGTGTCTCTGTCAGCTGTTGCTCAAAGAAAAATAATGGTAAGGAGGTAAATATGGTCAATTTACTTGTGATCTCTTACAGTGCTTCTTCTCCTTGGCTTGTAGTATTGGGTTGGAATGTGTTATGGTGGGTAGGAAAGCTCTTTTGGTTCGAATGGTGTAAATGTAAGGGTCTAAACAATATTAAACCCTCTTTTAATGTTGTGTTTGAGAAAGAGGAGGAATCGAGAATAAAAGCAGGTGAAAATAGGAAGTGATTTATGCAAAGCAGTTATGAAGAGAAGCTGTGAATGCCCCATTCCTGAAAGTGTTGTATAGGACTTGGAGTAACCTGGTCTAGTGAAAGGTGTCCCTGCCCATGGCAGGGGGTTGGAGCTAGGTGATTGATAAGGACCCTTCCAACCCACAACATTCTGTAATTCTGTGAAATAATTCTATTCCTGTGGAGGGTCTGTAGTCTATGGTGGAGTAGCTTTTATAAGGTGAAAGTAACTGCAGAGGTTACTTAAATTTGGGACTTGGGGTGTCAGAATTCACCGCCACACTTATTTTCTTGGCCTAAGAAAGTTTTGAGCTCTCTTTCACATATGGAATGCATCTTGAATGCCAAAGAGTAGGAAATGTGGAAGGAGCAGCAGCTCCGAATGAATTACAGTTGTGTTTTTCAGGTGTTGGCTTCAGATTTGGGAAGCAGTGGGGACTCCCGAGCTGAGGAGGGGTGAAAATCTCCTTAACCACCAAGCTCAAGCCAACAGTGGCTTTTAAAGACTTTCCAACATCCAGGATCTTTTGGAGAAAAGATCATCTTGGTAACACTCAAAGATGTAAACTTTGTGACTACTCATAAATTGTCAATCCAGTACAATGTTGTGGCTTCCTTCTGGTGCATTGTTAGAGATTTGTAGGTGTGGGGAGAATCAGGAACTTTTCTAGTTGGTTTACTTTTACTTGTAGATTTTTGCTAAAAAGTCTGTAATTGGCTGGTGACTTGGCTTCACTTTTTTCCAGGCTGCTCACACTGCTGAAAATGTCTGCTCTTTCAGCAGTTCACCACATTTTCAAGCTTGCTTGAATTTTGCAAATGTGTTGTGTGTATAAATATGCTCATTCTTTAGCTCATGTCTTCTCAAACCTAATCTAGGTAAATGTGCACATATACTCAGGAGAAATTCTCATGAAACATTTGAAATGAGAATTGGGTTTGTGTGTTAGAACTAAACCCATGGGAACCAAAAAGAGGATAGAAAGCCTAACCCAGAGAGGAGGGGAAGTGAAAGTTTCCCAGATTGTCTTTTTTTTTTGTTTGAGCACTTTCTATCAAGCTAAAATAAATAAATGAGTAAAGCACAGTGCCTGAGCAGCGTGCTGTCTCAGGTCAGCCCTTTCTGGATGAGTCCCCCTTGGTGGTGCCTATTCACTACATCAGTCCACTTCTGTTTCACCCAAACGTGTGATTGTGGCTGATGCTGTTTTTTGTCTATTGGTGGGTGAGATGGTTTATTATTGCCATATTGGAAGTAGAATTTTTTTCCCCCAGTTCTGTTAGATGTCTACCCAGTTTTGATTTGAGTTATTTTTGTTGTGTGCCCAGAGGCATGAACAGCCCATCCATAAATATTAGCATTGTTATCTCAGCTGGGAGGCTAAGGGTCACCTTCAGGAAAATGAGTTGGAATTGGTTCCTAACTTTTATTTGCCAGAGTGGACGGGGTCTGTTTCTAGCTAGAAAGGTTTTCACTCATCCCACATGTGAAACTATATTGAAACTGAAAGGTTATCCAGTATCAGTGCAAGGTCTTGCTCAGTTTTTTTGTGACTTAGTAGCATCCCTGGGCAGAAAGCTGTGTGCAAGGTGAGCTATTTCCTCAGGTCACTCAATTTTCCTCCCACCATGGGAACATTTGGATGGCTGACAGATGGGGATGAGCTTCAAGTTTTAACAGATACACATGGAGGTGGGAGTTGTGGTGTCCCATGTTGCATACTCTGGGAGTTCTGCCACATTGGTGACCTCCTGTTGATCATTCTCCTCCAATAAAGGCTTTGGAGATGCTTGTGTGAGGATGCAGCAGGGATCAGTAGTAACAAATCAGCTGGTAACACACTCTTGGTTTTCCTTTCTGTCCCTGTCTGTCCTAAGGTGGCTTTTGTGCCCTCTGCAGTGCCTATGGGGCTCTGACACCACTGCAGCAGATGTTTCCCCCCCATCCTTAATGCAGTTACCTCTTTTAGCTTGTGCCCAGTTCCGATCCCTTTTTATGCTTAGATAAATCCTGGTGTTTATCATAGTACTGTCCCGAGGAGGAAGAGTGCAATTTTTTAAGAGAAGGGAAAAACCATACAAAAAATTAATAATAAAATCCATAAAAGGAAACTTAACTGGAGGAGATGTGTCTTTACAAATTGAATGGCCTGGAAACATATTGTACATTTCCAGACACTCGAGTTAAGGGCTCATTTAGAATATTTCAGATATACTGGAGTTTGACAGTTCTTTGGTTTCCACATCAAACAATCTGTAATTTATTGCCCCATATAGGGACTGTGTTTTTATCATATTGCATATCCTCTAGCCAGAAATCTAACTACCATATAAGCTCTTGAAAAAATAAACCCTTTGGGGATGGGAATCCAGGCAATATGCTTTCACAGACCCTGAGAAACTCCCTTTGATTTATTTCCTTGGAAATAAGGGGAAGACACAATTTCTTGGAATACTACAGCTGTTCCCCCAGGCAGGGTCTCGCTGCCTTTCTTCATGTGCTCAGTGTAAAGACCTGAGTCCTGTGGTGAGCCCTATGTGAGAGAGCCTCACGTTGCTCTTTGCATGGTTTACAGGAGGATGAGAAAAAAATTTAGAGGTTTTACGAGGCAGTAAAACACAGAACTATAGTTGGAATGAAAAAGAAAAAGCCAGAAGGCTCAAAGGTGCAAATGACCAAAGATAAAATAGACTTGAAGTTTGTATAAAAAAGGGTACCTCAGCATTTCCAGAGCCGTGTTTGAAGCTGGTTTGATCAACCAATATGTCCCATATTTGTTTGTAGGTTTAATGGGCTGTTTCCCGGCGGCCTGGCTGCTGGGAGAGGGCATGGCTGAGGTCACCCAGAAGTTAATTTGGAAAGAGGCCAAAAGGCCACAACTTGATTGAATCAAATGTAAACAAAATAGGCCTGGGAACGGTGTGATGCCCTCGTGCCTGAGTCCCTTGCAAACCAGTTGCTCAAAGCACAGAGTGTGTTGGAGCACCGGGGCCCGGCGAGGAGGGTCTAACCCACCACGGGGGGACGATGCTCCAGAGGAGAAAGGGAGCCCAGACCCTGCTTGGGGCACACGGGCAACCTGCAAACAGGCTGCCCAAGTGGTGCAGTGGGGGCTCTCAGAGCACGGGGCAGCTTGTGGTGCCCATGCGTGCTCCCAGGGAAAGCGTGAGGTCCTGGGAACCCACCTTACCAGACCCTGTCCTGTGTGGCTCAAAGCAGGGAAAACTCTGAAGTCTATTATGAGAGAGCCTGGGGAGGTGGGGACTTTTCAAGAATACATTTCCCCTTCAGAAAAAT
This sequence comes from Serilophus lunatus, assembly GCA_013399895.1. NCBI lineage: Eukaryota > Metazoa > Chordata > Aves > Passeriformes > Eurylaimidae > Serilophus > Serilophus lunatus. The sequence continues at coordinate 532,563 of VXBA01000671.1, read as the reverse complement.
CCGTGACTTTGACAGATTTGGTGGAACAGCGTTTCCCTGTGCCTGCTAGGCTCTGTGAGGTTTATTATTCCCACTGTATTTTAATTCCACAATCAGATGAAGTTGCATAATAATTAGAAAAATGTGCAAACTGCCAGATTGTTGAATAATGCGATGTACAACAGTAATGACTTGAAAACACAATATTTAAATTGCACCAAAGCAAGTCACTTTTGGCTCATTTTCCACCGTTACATTTAATAAGTTAACACTACAATGTCTGAAGTGTTGCATATGTGCAATATAGTCTATCAAGTCCTCAAAAGGAATGTTAATAAATGCAGTAATTACTTGGACATGCCTTTTCTTCATCATTATTAAACAGTTTGTAAGAATTAAAATATTAAAACCACATGTTGTTGAAAAGCGAGCAGACATTGCAATTATTTCTCATTAAGGCTATTAAATAAAAAGACAAGGTTTTTAATGATAAATGCATTTTGGAATGGATTGGTTAATTCTTTTTTAGACAAAGTAATCTATATCTCCACCAAGTCTAGGCCTGGTATTTAAATACTAATTCCATCATCCTTTTAGCTGTGCCCCAGCTCTTGTTAACGTGCTGGGTAAATGCAAGTGGTACTGACAGGATTTTGCCAGGGCAGTTAAATCGGGGGAAGTGTGACCCTTGGTGATGAAAACATAATTAAATTTGAAGGTATCTGTCTGTCTGGTGGCTTTTCAAGAAGAGCTGGCACCTGCCCACCCCAGATATTGCCCACTGGGACCTACCCAAACCTCTCGGTTTTGTTGGAGTTGTTGTGAGAATGCTCTATCTACAGTTTACAATCAGTTTTCTTTAACAGCCAGAGATTATTTCGACCTGGTATGTTTGCATGTCTGTTTTCAAACAGAGGTGTATCCTGGGCTGTGTTTGCTGGAGTTTCTTGCCCGTTTTAACCATGGCCTTGCAGGACACCGGGAGTGTGAGGGATGCATGGTTAGGATCCACGTGGTGCAGTGACATTTGCTGTGGAATGTGAGGTATTTTCTATTTTCAGTAAGGAAAGGGCACTTTTCAGGTACTGTTCAGGTGGTAATGAATCTGTGCTGAGGGCCTGAGCATCTCCTGTGTGCTGCAGACACCCAGCAACCCCTGTCTGTTGCTGGCCCATTTGTTTTACTGATGTTGGTGCCAAAACATCTGGCAATATCCAAAGTCCTTGCATCAGCCAGGTTTTGGAGAAAATAATTCATTGTAGGCTTTTCCTCTGCACACCCAAATCCTTTAGTCCACAGCCATGTGATCCTTTTATTGGGACTCCAGAGCTGTCATTTCTTGAGGAAAGATTCACTGTTTCCTTGTCCTTCCTACTTTCAGTTGGCCTTTCCCTGGCAATGAATTTCAGCAACACATGTGAGAGGGCTGGAAAAGGTACATTCCTGTGTGAAGCCATTTATTTCCTTTATCGGTATGGAAAAGGAACAACTTCCAGTGCTTCCTTTTTGCTTTATTCATTAGAGGTGTTTCACCACTCCTCTGGAATTGGGATAGATGTTTAGCTCAGTTGAGACTATAGGAGCAGCAAGGCTTTCCCAGGCAGTGAACCACAGAATCATTAAGGTTGAAAAAAACACCTAGGATCATTAGCTGTTAACCTAGCACTGCCATGTTCACCAACAAACCATGTCCTCTAGTGCCACATCCACACACCTTTTGAACACTTCTAGGCATGGTGACTCCACCACTTTCCTGGGCAGCTTATTCCAATGCCTGACATGCATCTCATTGCTTTTCTCAGCAAGACTAGGAAGTTTCTGGGGCTGAGCTTGGATGGGTAACAGTTTTGGCTGCTTTCCACACCAGTTTATTGTTTAGTGTTTTTAACCTGAGGGTAACATAAATAGCATTTATTACTCTCCTTCCCGGAAATTCCCTGGTTGCTGCAGTGTTAGGCATGAGAAGGGATTCAACTTTGTCCTGTGGCTTCAGCTCTTACAGGGAGGCAGGTGCCTCAGGTGTGTTCTGCAGAGGCCAGCCTCCAAACAATGCTGTGGAAATCAGCTGGGGAAAAAAATAAACCAACGCTTTTAAAGGGGATTCATTTGCTTTTGTGTCCAAAACACGCAGCTGATGCACAGCGGTGCCTCAAAACAAACACCAGATATCCTGTACCAGTGCTGGAGTTCATCCTGTTGTAGAGGAAACAAACCTGAAGGAATCCCTGTGCAGCAAAACCCAGTGTAAGTGGAGCCATTGAAACCAGATTAACACTTAATTACAGTTATTCTAGGCCTTGTTAATGGTATCAAGTATTGACTTGTGCTGTGACTCAGGCTGTAATTTAATCAGTAGATGTCTGTGGTAGGTGTCCTCCCTGATGGTCCTGGTAACAAGGAATACAGCTCTGGTGTTAGTGGGTTGATAGGTAGTTTTCTCATGTTTTTCTCTAGAATTTAACATCAAAGTTTTTAAAACGTGATCCAGACTGAGAGAGGACTGGGATACATCTTCATCATCTGGAAGGTAAGCTATAGTCTTCTTGGCTGAAGAAGAAATCCAATTGCTTTTGTGCCCAGGAAAAAGCCTCATTAACAATAACACTGCTTTTGATTCTAGACTAAGGTCATGTAAGACTGCTTAGCAATGATGTTCTCAAGGGACAGGAGGAAAAGGCAGTGCTGTCAAACCCACTCTGGGCAGAGAGGGCCAGCTCCAGCAGGAAGTCCGTGTGAAAGCCCAGGCTGTGCTGTGGGAGCACAGTGCCCAGCTGTGTCATGGTGTGCAGGCAGTGTGGCTGTGAGACCAAATGTCTGTGAGGTTCCCATTCTATTCTGAGCTGCTTTATGCGCTGGGGAGGTCAGAGCTGGGCATTTCCAATAGTGCAATGCTGCCACTGCACCAAAGCACCATGTCTGCAGGGGGAACGGGGCCCACTTGTGGCACGTTTCTTCTCCCAGAAGTGTTAAATCATGCCTGGTTCACACCATCAGCTGTGGATGGGTAGTGGGGGAGTCTTTCTAGATCCTGCCCCCTCAGCCTGTTCTGGGTTTGTGTGTGTCTTACATTGAAGGAACTGAAAGCACTCCCTGGTTTGGCATCCCTTGGGTGGGAATGGCACTGCAAGGTGTCTCTTACTACTGTGTGCAGGGAGGCGTTAGCTGGTTTAAGCAGTTCATCTTCTGGTCTCAAGAGCTTTGTTCTCACAACAAGTGTCACCAGAATTTCCCTGATCTGAAGTAGAAGATGCATCAGACCTACACCCTGTTCAGCAATCCTAGAGCAGAGGAACATCCTGGAAGAGACCCACAATGATCATCGAGTCCAACTCCTGGCTTTTCACAGGAAAATCCTGAGAATTGGACCATGTGTTCGAGAGTGTTGTCCTTGAACTCTGGCAGTCTTGGTGCTGTGACTACTTGCCTGGGGAGTCTCTTCCAGTGTCCAACCACCCACTGGATGAAGAACCTTTTTTGAATATCTAACCTAAGCCTCCCCTAACACAGCTTCATTCTGTTTCGTCCTGCTCTGGGAAAGGACAGTCCCTTTTTTTATTGCATTAGTTTGGCTTAGTAAGAAGCCAAGGCTTCTCCTGGAACCTCTCCTGTTGCTCTATCCCACCTCTGAAGAGTCAGTGGGCTAGCACAGACCGCTGTAGCTTTCATGCAAACTGTGTTGCTCTCAGAAAGTGCAAGAGGTTTTGTACATTTTAGGTAATGAATAATTTGTGATCTCCCTCCTTTCGTTATCCTGCTGATGAAGCAGATGTCTGTAATGAGGCAGGTCTCTGTGCTGGCAAACCCTGTCCCCAGACAGTGAGACCACATTGACCTGTCTGTGGTGGGGCAGGTCTAAATACCCTTCATGGCTCAGGAGGACTCTCAGTTAATGCTGTTGCTCATTAAACTTCTTACCTTGGTTTTGACACGTAACTGGCTGTGGAGGCCGAGTTGTGTTTTAGTGCTTGTGCTGTTGGAGCCCATGTGATGAGAGTTGGCCCTTGCAGGACATCAAACTGAGAGCAAAGAGGAAAGCTTAGGTCGCAGCAGGATTTGTTGCCTATGGCCTCACTTGGCTGTGTGGCATGGGAGAGATATTTAAGAGAAGGAAATATGCTAGGCTGGCCTTTCTGAAGACATGTGTAAGAAGATGCTGCCCCAAGCAGCACAGTCAGCTGCGAATGGGCAGCAGCTGGCACAGGGTGGGTGTTCGAGCCATCAACAAATATTGCGATGGGCAGGAAGTTACTTTTTATTTTTGGCAGGACCCCTTGAATACCTCCTGCCTACAAGCAGGGGGAAGGAGTTTACTGACCTTTTCACGCAGCACATAAGCATCTAAATGCTGAGGATGAGGCTCACAGAGGTGTTTTCCAGGGCTTCCTCTGTGAGTGTTGAGTCTCACTGGGGGAGGGTATAAAGTCACCAGCTTTGAACCTAATTTAAACACTGAGTTGCTTCAGCTGCTCAGTTGGTGTCTGTGGATCTGTGTGTGGGAGAAACATCCCGGGCAGGGCTCCTCTTGCCTCCTGCCTGCAGCTCTAGAGGCCTGAGCCTTGCAGGGGCAGTTGCTGCTGGGTACATTCAGTAACAGTGATGAGTTGCACCCTAGGGTATTAGCAGTGCCCAAGCCGGTGCCTGGATAGTTGGTTCCTTATCCTATGTGTAGACCTATCCTAAGTGCCAATATTGATAAGGGAAAAGTTGTGTCTGTGATGTTTCGAGGGTTTTTAACAAGCAGCATCCATGCTCTGAGCACAGAGGAGAGCTGAGACCTGGCCCAGAAGCCAGATCAGTCATCAGCCGTTAGTTAGAGACCAGCTGCTCAATCCTCCCTAGCTAACAGGTTTGAGGATGTTTGCCATGGAGTTCTCCTCCTCCTGTCTAATTTAAGTCTCTGCTGAAATCAACAGCTCAGTAATTAACTCTGCACTGGTGTTGTCATGTCCGATGGGACTAAATGGCTTATGAGGTGGCTGTTCAGTTCCCTGTTCAGAGTGACAGCTCTGCAGACCTGGGGAACATTCATCAGAACTAGTTGCAGTTGCTTTATGGGCTTCCAATGCCTCGAGGTGAAACAAATGCAAAAGTAAAGCTTGGAAAGAGCAGCCCTTTGGAGGGCAGGATGCAGCCAGGGTAAATCAGGCTGGTGTTCTGGTAGAAATCTCTGTGCAACACAATATTGCCCACAAAACCATGATTTAAGAAGTCCCTCTCTGCTGGGACCTTTTAGGGGAAAAGAGAAGTGGCTAGGACATGGATATGCCTCTCATTTGTGTTGCAGAAGGTGACGGGGAGGAAAAAAATCCTTCCGGCACAGCTCTCAGCTTGCTGTTTTCTACCTGATGCCAAGGACGAGATGTTTGTCTCACAGGCAATCCCAGCAGACGTCGCTGACAACTGGAGAGCTGCCACGTGTGCTGGAGCCTGAGCCAAGAGGAAATCTCCCTGCTGTTCCTATGTAGGCTGGGCTGAGCTGGGTGGGGAAGAGGCTGCAGCACCAACTGACTCCTGCACACCCTGCCTGGGCCATGCTGGTCCCCCTCTGCTGAAATGTGGCGTTGTTTTAGCAGATGGCTTGGAGGTGATGTGATACTTAATGTGTCCTCCTAGATACTCTTGCATCTAGAGCACCCTCCATCCAGGCCATCCCTGCTCAGATGCCTGAAGGACGTGATGGTGACAAAGTGGTTGATTGCTGCACTTCTACCCATGTTGTATTCTTATTGTTTGTGTTCCTTCTTTGCTTGTTGTCTCATGTTTTGTCTTCTGATGATGTGCGCTTTGGGTCTCCTTGAGTGGTGTTTGGATGGCAGAGCAGGGTTCCACTCCAACATAACTAAACAAAATATGGAAAATATGGATAATAGCAGTGATGGATCCTGGCCCACATAGGTTCCCACACCCCTCCTTCACTCAGTTGCCAACCCCCCGAGGGATGGCTGCTTGAGAGGTGGAAAAATTGGTCCAAGTTCTCATGTTCAGTGATGTAGAGCAAGTGGAAAGGAGAAGGGAAGGCAGCTGGGGCTGCTGAAAGGAAACAGAAACATTCAATGGAGAAGGAGCAGAGCTATGATGCCAGAGAAGGAGCAGAGCTATGATGCCAGAGAAGGAATGATGTGGAAAGGGGACAAGGCCGACAACCCTTGCAGGTGTCAAGGAAGGAAGCATCTTTGCTGTGTTTGATGGAGGTGGACATATGAAAGGATGCCGGTGATCGTTTGGGCTTGGGAATGCGAAGGAACAGAAGGGGCTCGAAGAGGAAAGCAGCATTTGTCCAGCATTGGCACTGATGTGGGCCACAGGGGAGGAGCCAGAAGCAGACAGGGACTTCCCAGGTCTCCATCAGGCTGGGTTGGATCCCTCAGCCCTGCTTGGCACCCACACTGTCCTGTTCCTTCCTACTGCCACACAAAACCGAGTCATAAATAGCTGAGGATAGAAGGGGAAGGAACTGGATACAAGGTGAATGAGCTGATCGTAAAGCCTGAGTAATCTCTTTTTCACATGTGCCCAGTGATGAATGAGTTCAGGCTGGGGAAGTGACACCTCCCCTGCCTGGGGGACAGCAGTCAGGAGCCAGTTCCTCTGCTGTGGTGCTAGCCAGGGCTTAACCTCTTCATCCATGGGAGCATCCTATCCTGGGCATCAGCCTGCCCTCACCCAACCAGAGCCATCCATAATGCCTTGGCAGCCCCTTCTGCTGCCAAAAGAGATTTACTGTCCAGTGCAGACTTGTGTTAATTACTGCCAACACTTAGGCATCTTTATCTGTCTTCCTTTACCCATAGAGATGTTGTCAGTTTGGATAGCTAATCAGGAATTAAGCTGATGATCCATAAAGTAGGGCCACCTTTTGATCAATAATTCACTGCTGTCACCAAGTTCTTTGTACTATCAGGAGAGTGACCAGGAAAACTGATTTGCTGGCAGCTGAGAGCATCTCCTTGGAAGCCTGTGAAGACAGTAAAGTGGGCCCTGCTGTGCTGATAGCCCCAAGTGATGCATGGTAGGAATTCTTCCTGTTCCAGGAGCCCCAAAGCAGGAGTGACCCAAGAACGCTGCATGGGAACAGAATCCCAGGATCACCCCTTGCCCAGGACAGGCAGGAGGTGCTGTCTGGGGCTTGATCTGCTGAATTCAGCTCTGGCAGCACAAAAGCCGTGCCATTGTGAAGGAGGCAGTACAGGGAAGTGCAGAATTGTTTTTAAGTGCAGCTGATAAAATGGCCAATGTGTCCAACTCAAAATATTTCCAAGCACTGAAAAATTACTTTTCCAGCTCCAAAGCCTACTGCCACTTTATTAACATTTGATTAATGATCTCTTTGTTCTGCTAAGCTTGAAATAGGAGTTCAACTAGGAACAGGTTTCTTCTCTGCCATGTCTGTACTGCCAAGGTGCATCCAACTGGAAGGCCATAAGGAAACCACAATTCAGATGTTCTCCTGCCAAAATGGGCTCTTCTGTCTATGGGCTAGCATTGTGTACAGAAGAACAGTGATGCCTGCCTGTGTGCACAGGCACACATGTTTGCTCTTGCAAAACAGAAATACTGCTATTTACAGATATTTATAAAGTTTTAAATATCCTTATTTTTAAATGGAGTTTGGTGCTTAGTGCCAGGGAACACTGGCTTTTTCTGTAATATGCGCTGCATTTTGTTGCCGCCCAGGAGGGGAAAAGCTCTCTGGAGCTTGGAAAGAAGCAATCCAAAAAATGGTGCTGTTGATGTTGCATTTGGTTCGTGTTGGTGCATGTTCCTCTGCCACCAAGGCCTCTGTCCACAGAATGGATAAACCAAATGAATCTGGGAAATAGAAATGTGGCGTGGAGGGCACCAACGAATCTCATGAGGGTTGATTCAATAACAAAGAAAGTATTTGCTAATAAAAGATAATTTTTTCCATGCTATTTCCAGGGCTAATAAGCAGAGGAAGTGGAGAGAATCGATTCTGCTGTTGCATGCTTGTGTATGATCAGGCCACCAAATTCAAAACACATGAGTTTTCAAAAAGTCCACAACTTCAGCCTTATAAAATGGGTTCCTTTCCCGATTTTTGCCTGTGATCAGATAATGACCTTCGTAAGCAAAACAACACCAGCTGTATTTCATAATGGGAATATACTTCTGTAGATTGTAATGAGCTGTTAACAGGGAACAGTATCGTGTGAAAATCTGCACGTTTCCCATGATGCTGCCCTGATTTAAAAGCCACACATAAATTATTTGGTATTGCAGGTTTCAAGGTCAGGATTTGCCATAAGATCTAGTTTTTCTCCCCCAAACCCCCATGTTTTCAGCAGACTGGAATTTAAAATACAAAAACCTGAGCTGTTAGGAATCTGAGAGTTGTGTGAGAAGTACCACGGCATCTGTGTCTGTACCTGTAAGTCCATGGCTGGAGCAATGAAAGGGGAAATAACACCTTTGGTCCTCCAAAACTCTTCCTTTAAGAGGCTTCTGAAGGAAGGCATCCTGGCTTTTGCAGACAGTCATGAGATGGTGGGTTTGGCTGAGTTTTGGAAGGTTTCTAGCAGAGCCAGGGGCTGGTTTTCACAGCTGGGTTGAGTTCCCAGGGTTCCTTTCCTGATGCCAAGCAGCACATGGACACATGGCATGGGATCCAGAGTCATTTCTGCACTGAGGCACTTTTTGTGCTAGATGTGAATACTTGATTATTAAGCATATATTCCAATTTGAATATTATTTTAGCTGCAAATTCAGTCTCCGTCGTCTCCAGCTTTTTAGGTTTGATCATATTCCAGAGGCTTACTAAAAACATGCGAAGAATTTCAGCAAAACTCTATGGAACACTTTTTGTTAAATTCTTTCAGTCATGCAAACTAAATTAAATGACAGCTCTGTCCACCAAAAGATTACAAATATCAATCAGGCTTCTCCCCTAAACTCATGAAGGAATTATATGTTTTTCTAAAAGTCTTCTATTCCCCTTAATAATCTCTTTGGCTGTTCTCTTTACTTTACATATTTTTGAAGTGTGTTGAAAGGGATGATTTCTGCCCTAAAGGAGCACAGTGCTTGTAGCTTGCTGACAGTATTTAATCTGAATTTGTGGGCACAATTTTGGGTATTGCTCAAATTGATATTTGCAATACCACAGGGTTAGTTTCCAAAAGGAGAAAACAGCTATTAAACTGGAGTCCAAGAAACACGCTGCTGAGTTTTTTTTCAGAGGTGGGAGATTAATGATAAAAACTATGTTGCAGCTCCCACTGTTTGTGTTAAAATTGGAAAAACAAGACCAGGTGGCTCAGTGGGCTGGTGGAATGGTGAGCTTTGAGTAAAGTATTTGTAAAGAATGAGGAGTTAAAAAGATTCCAGCGTACAGTGGCCCGTCCAAGTCCAGCTGAGTCATTACCTTGTGTTGCTGCATCTGTTTCAGTCTGGTCACTGTACAGTTATGAATAATTGTGTGAATCACCCTGGGATGCCCTGGGGAGCTTTTCTTGCAGGAAGGCTCAGCACACTGTTCCTGTCTGCCTTGTTTTTTAAGCTGCAGGGAGACCACAAGACAAGCCAAGCAACAAGGAGGTATCTGGGGACCAGATGTGACTGCCCAGTGTCCCTTGGAGTCCCTTGTGCCAATGCCCTGGCACTGCCCACCCTATCTATCTGGAGGGTCAGGGTTGAAAAGGGATAAGATTGGAAATAAAACCGATGGATGTTTTATCCATTACAACTTGTAGTCAGGAGCAAAGGAAGTTTCTTGCCATGGTGGTTGTGCAGATAGGAGACGAACACCCTGCAGACCCCTCGGAGGTGCGTGAGCCTGGACTCCCACAATCAGAACTCTAGTTTACATTGGGTACATTACACTGTATTTTTGCCATTATGGTTTAACCAAGGAGACTAGATACAACAGTAAACTCTTACAGCTGTGTGAATTGTGATTAAGTCAAAGCTACCTCACTGTTACATACTACTTTAGTGATCACCAGACTGTATTTTCCTGCCTCTTACCACGGGCTTTAAACCACAGGACATGAATAAACTGTAATGTTAGGGTACAGTCAGCTCTGTTTGCTATTTAAGGATGGGGAATCTATGTTCAGTTCACCAAATATAATTTCATAAAGCGTGCAGCCCATCAGGGAGGTTGTGGAATGGCTGATAAGTGGGACTATGGCTGCTGCTCTGGAGGAAGCCGAGACATCCAACAGCATTCCTGCGTCTGGATGCACCAATGGAGCAGGGTGGGATTTCCATCCCGTGCTTGATCTCCTGCTAACTGTTCCAGTGGGTTTTGTGTCATGGGCTTTGTTTATCTCAGAGCCAGCTGTAAAATTTGATTAATTGAACCGCCCTATGGTTATCAGCAGCTGGGGAGTGCATAGCTGAGGATGAAGCTTTTCTTCTGGAAAAGGGAAGAGCAGTGTGCCACAGGGATGTCACGTTTACTCGATCCAAAGTCGAGGCCCGTGTGATATTTGCAAGAAAGTTCCTGTTTTATTGTGGCTACAAAGGCAGAGAAATTAAGCTGCTAATTTATAGCATGCCAAGAAAAAAAATAGTAATAGAAGAAATGCTCAGTTATTTTAATGTTTGAAAACACACAATTGAAAAATCCTGATTTGTGCCTGCCCCTCGCTGAGCTTATTAAATCTGAAAATATCCCAAAGCTTAATTCTCTCCACCAGCGAGTTCCTTTGCTGTTTCGGGTAAGTCATGAAAGTTGTGCTGCTGGGCTGCGCGGTGGGGTCCCGTCTGGCTTGCTCTATGCCTTGGGTGTGGAGGAACAAGTATCCCACAGAGGAGTGAGCATTCTGCAGAGGAGCAGTTGTAGTCCCTTACACCACGATGGGCTTGGTTTTTCAGCAAGGAGTTCAAACTGGTGCGTGTGGTAATTAGGTGCTGTGTGTGAGAGACTCTCATTCCACTTCGAGGTGAGGTACTCTGTGATGAGAACTGCTGTTATGTGGGGCTTTTTTTGGAGGAGAGAAGCACAAGTGGTGATGTAAAGGCTCGAGTGGTTGGCATGTTCGTTTCCTGTGTGAGGTATTTCTTGTGCTGCTCCCAGCACTGCACTTGCCTTTTTGTTTGCTTTTTTTTTTTTTGTGATTGTGCCATATTCTGGAGAGGCTTGCAAATGTCTAAACAAAATACAATTCCTGAAAAGTACACTTAACAGCCTGAGCCAAAGCCTCTTGAAGGCTATGGAAACGCATCCCCTGAGTTTTAGGGCTGCCTACCGTTGATGTGGGACCGACCCAGCATGGTTCTCACGCTAGGCAGACTTTAGCACGTGCCAAGGACAGGTTTGCTGCATTGCCTGATGCAGCTGGGGAACCCAAGAGGGTCTCACATGGAACCATTTGTTTTTCATTACGTTATGCTCCTCTAATATAAACACTAAGGTATGTGGACAGTGCTGTGGACAGGGCGAGCCAGATGCCAAAAGCATTCCTCTCAGGCTGTATAAATTTCAGGAGATAAATATTTTAGAAACTGTTTTCTGAGGCTAGCTTAAAAGTTTAAAAATATAACCTAGATTTCAGATATTAAAAAATGCCTTGCAAGGCATGCATATTGCTGCAAGAGATGGAACTAACTAAACCCCTAAAGTATGTGGAAAGCTCCCATTTTGCAATATCTTCTCAGTTACTTATCCTTTTTTTTTTTTTCCTAGCGCTGAGATTAAATTCAAGAAGGCTTTTAACAGCAGAGTGGCAGTGATAGAAATTTTCAGCATATATTAACTGGCTGACTCACACTTTTTCAAAGGGGATCTGGGTTTATGATGAAATATCTGGCTGCTTTCAGCAGCAGCAAAATCAGAAAAGTCAGCGGGAAGAGGAAGCCGATGGCTTAAAATGTGTCTCATCCCTCCGTGTGCTGTGATGGGAGCGTGGGGAGCTCCCACTGTTTGGAAAACAGTCCTGACCCCATGCTCAGAGGAGGCATTTGAGTCCCTGTCTCAGGGATGTGTAACCTCTCACCGTTACTTAGGACTCAGTTTTAAGACATCCTTTAAAAGATGCTTTCATTGTGTCACTTGGCTGTTCCAAAAGCTTTGATTAGCATCCTCTGTGCTGTCAAGAGTGAGAAATGAGATTTTTTAGGTCATGTTTGTGGGGTGCTTTACAGACCCAAGACATCTGCCATTTCTTTCCATGCATGTTACTTCTCATATGGGAGATAGTCCCTGAAGAGAGGTTGCTCTTGCAACTGTTTTTTGACCTGTCTGGCCTGACTTTGGACACGTGTTTTGTAGTGACCCCAGAACTTTGGTGGCATTGGAGTCTTGCAAAGCTGCTTGATGCACTGTAGCTCATTTGATGCTCACCAGGCAGAAGCCAAAGGGCAGAATGACTCAGTGTGGATTTTCCTCGTCCTTTTGTTTCTTTCACTGAGGTTCTGTGTGCAGCTTTGTCTGTGAGTGAACCTGAGCTCATCAGTGCTTTGGCACAAGGCGTGTGTTGGGGTTTTGTCACCCCGTCCTGGCTCCACTGAGCCCTGTCCCCTCTCTTGACACCCGTGAGCGCAGGATGAAGCAGCAGAGAGGGTGGAGGGAAGCAGCTGAGTGACTGTGGCACCTCATGTCTTTCAGCTGCTCAGAGGGATGGCTTTGCCCCACCGAAAAGCTCCAGGCAAAACCCCGGAGGAGGAAGAGGAGAGCGGAGACTGCGATGATGAAGATGACTGTGGCAGAGGCTCTGGGGATGGAGAGCTCCGAGTGAGGAACCAGCTCCGGTTCTTAGCAGGTGATGGGGATGGTGGTACTGCTGTGGATGCCCCTTTGTGGGTTGTAGGTTTTGGTGATGGTATGGGGAGCTGCTCCCTTGGGGTCTGCTCAGGTCTGCTTGCCTCAGGCACCTCCACTGGCCTCCACAGCCATGGCCCAGAGGCTGTTAATGCCCAGCATTGTGCCAGCTGGCCTTGGTGCCAGTCAAGGCAGCAGCTGGAAAAGAAATGCTGCTGCTTTTCCAGCTTAATTTTGCAGAGGTGTGTTGAGGGCAACCCATCAGAGAGGATTTGAGGCAAGTTGCAAATCTGGTGTAGGCCCCAGACTCACCCTCTTCTTTCCTTCCCACTGCTACCTGTAATTGTGAGCTTTGAGAGGAGTTTTTCAGCTTTTTGGAGGGCATCAGAAAGTCAGGAAGGCTTGTCTGACTTCAGCAAACGATGGTTATTTCTGATCTAGGGCTTAGAAACCTGTGTTAATTTTTTGCAAATAACTCAGGCTCATTTTGCACAAGTGATTTAGGTACTCAGGAGCCTAAAACTGCATTACTTGCCAGCATGAGTCATACCTTTGGTTGCTTTGAAAATGACCCTGAGGCGGTCCTGGTGCTTTGGGGCTACCTTATTAATGATGTAGTCCTTGGTCAACCATTGGGAGGAGAAAGCAAAGGACCAGTTGTAACTTGGACAGTCATACATGCTGTTGGTGTGTGCCTTCTCCTCCACCCACTAACCATTGTCATCCTGCTCCTGACCCTGTGGAGCCGAGCACCATCATCTACTTTGGTTGTGTGAGCAAGACCAGGCTGATAGAGGCTGTGTTCAGTGTGTATGAGTGGTGCTGGATGTTGGTCTGTGGGCTGGAGGCTTGGCCCAATTAATGCTGGTTCCAGTGCTATGGTGCTACAGTTGCTGTGGTGCTCTTCGAGAGACCAGACAACTGAACCTGGATAAAATCAGCTTTACAGCTTTGAAGTTTAAGAGGCAAATTTGGGCTCCTAAACGAAGCACAGATGTTTATAAATTCCCTTCCATTGGTCTAGGATAATTAAAATATCCTTAATGAAGTGACAGCTGAAATATTAAATGCCAGTCTCATATGAGAGATTATTGACACATTATGTAAAATGCATAAAATACATACATTCAAATATTGACCAAGGGAAAGAAAAGACTTTTTAAGTCCTCCAATCCAAATCTAAAAGAGAAACATAGAATTCGGAGAAGGATAAAATATACTTTATTTCATCCAAGAACTAAATATCAAAGTCTACGTTAAAGAAATACAGGTGATTCACAGTGTCCTGTGTTGAGAGCAGAGATATGTGTTTCATTTTCCATGATCTTTGTGTCACACCTTGGTGCTATTTTTAATGTGTTTCTAATTTCCTCTTAAAGCCTTCCCCATAATATCATCAGTGATCTCCAAAAGGATATTTAATCCTTTTTGCCTTTTTCTGTTTCTCTAGGCTAGTTTAATCACTATATTGATCTCCCTGGCAACTTGCTTGTCTGGCAACTTAGACATCTCTTGTCACTGTGGTACGTGAACATGCAGTAGGAAAAGAGGACTTGTCCTCCCTTCCTCCCTGCTCGGCTGTAGGGCTTTTTCTGCTGCCTTTGCTACAGGATGGGTAAATATTAACTTTAAGGCAGCAGTGTCTTTGGGGCATAGTGTTCCTTTCAGGTTGCTGAGAGCATGAGGTTTGTCCAACACAGCTTTAAGGCATTGACTGAACTCAGAGGTCATGAGCTGTGCCATCAGGGAGACCTTCTGGTTCTTCCTTGCTTGCCTATGCCATAATTCTCTTTTTTTGAGTTTTGCTTTAGAGCAGAAAGGTGAAGCTGATCTGACAGCGACAGAATCCTATTTGGTTGGTATTGGATATAAACTGTGACTCTGTTCAAGTTTTATGTTGGAAACCAGCCCAGGAAAAGTTGCTGATGGTGTGGAAATACTCACTTTCAACATTTTTGAGAATGATATTTCTTTTTACTTTGAAAGGGTATTTTTCAATTAAATTTTTTTCAATCATATCACATGTACATAGCAAGAAATAAAAGGGACCAGAAACCATTCCACATTCCCCCCCCCTTTCCACAATTTCTAAATTTTAGGGTAGCATGCCTATTTGAAATGATGCCAGGTTTTGAAATCTGGAAATAGTTTATGAAATGAACTTTTACATTTAATGTGGCTTTATCTCTCTCCTTCTCAAGGTGGTTACCCTGTAATAGAGGCAGAAAGGACTGGGAGTGGCTGTGGTTGTGTTACTGAGTCCCTGGTTTTATCCCCTGCTGGATGCTCTGCAGTGTTGAGGCAGGAAAATGGATGAATGTCTGGAGAAGTCTGTCCCAGTATAGGGGTCAAACCCAAACTTCCCCTTTGAGCAGTTTGAGTGTCTCTGCTGACCCTTGGAGGTTTGGAGTCAGGGAACAAATGCAGTTTGGGGTTTTGCTTTCCTTTTCTTAGGTGCTTTGTTGAGCCTAGGAGGAAATTTCCTTGGCCTCATGATGGCAGTGGAGAACTCCTCCCTTCCAAAGAGTTTCCCAAGCCTTGTAGATGGACTCGGTGATGCCTTGGGGAGGAGAGGTGAGTGCCTTGGGCTGTCACTGAGTTTGGCTGTTGGTCGAGTGAAAACATTTGCAGAGCTTTCCATCTCTGAGGTCTGTGGGTGCAGTGGGAATTTCTTCTGCTCCCAGGTGTAGGTGTTGCTGGTCCAACTCACTGCAAACATCTGCTCAAACATCTGCCTCACCGAGATGTCCCCCCAGAAGATCTTGAAAATGAGATGAAAAAAAAGAGCAAAAGAAAATAAGAGTCAGTCTCAAATACAGACTAGGTTTGATTTATCGCCTGTTGTATAAAATGTAACCTTTGTTTCCTATTTATAATGAGGCTGTAATAACTGGACAGTCAACTTAAACTTTAATGATTTAAACATACTTGTAAACTGTCAAGTCAAAAGTTTGTGAGTGACTATAAACATATGTTGGTGAGCCCTATATGCTAATAAATTCATTATTATGTTGCCCCAGTGGGAAACACGGAGATGGCAGGCTTTTTTTTATGATAGGTCTTTTATTGTTTGTCACATCTGCAACACATTAAGGGTTTTGAAGGCAGATGATGTTTACAATAAGGGGGAGGACTGAAAACCTCCCAGCTCAGAGAAAAGTGCATCCTGTTTGTCAATGGAGTACCCATGGAGCCGGCACCCTGGCCGTGCAGCTCTAAAAATAGAGCAGTGTACATACACACACACACGTATTTATGCCACACCAATGGCAAATCATGTCTGCGAATGAATGATAGTATTTTCTCCCAAATTATCAGTCAGTGCAAATGTCTTCCAGGCCCTACAATGCAGACATGTCCCCACAGCCTGCTGGGATCAGTCATCCTGCACAGGGCACCCAAAGCAAACAGAGCCCAGGGTGGCTGGTGCTTTGCTGATGCTCCAGTCAGCCACCTACTAATTAGCTCACCTCTGATGTGCTCACTCTAGATGCCACTTACAACCAACGAGCTCATTGCCAGGAAGCATGGAAATAAAACATGGGTGCTGGGGTGGCTCCAGTGCTGGGTGAGCAGCTTTATCAACTGCTGAGGAAGAGGAGATGCAGGCTTTTTGAGGGGTTTGCAAAGGTGGTGTGATCCAGCTCAGCTGTGTGGGTAGGCTGTGGTCCTGAGCATCTCACATGCATTTCCAGGAGGAAAATATCTCTTTTAGTAGCTGAAGCACCCAGGGAAAATTCTGAGTGAACCAGCAGCAACTGTGGGGGAAGGGATTGGGAGGCTAGGGGGAAGATTTACCCTCCCAAAATATCTATGTTAGGAAGTAACAAAAGTTGTCTTGGGAACAAATGGATTTGGCAGAATTAAGTAGAAATAGTTTGTCCTGGGAAGGGAAGTTGGCCTCATCCCATGAGATATGTAAGGATAGATGTGTGCAATAAAGATATATAAAGATGGCTTTGGAACTTTGTGTGTGTAAAACAGCTCCCCTGCCTGGCTGCTCCTGCTGCATAACCTGCAGTTAGTTTTCCTCTCTTCTCTCCCTTGGCTATTTCTAAGGGGGAGAGGGAGTTTGTGGTTTAAACCCCTCGGGAAGCCCCGAGTTTTCCTGCACCCTGCCTGTTTGCTGCCAGACCCACTGGCTGAGCTGGACTCCTGTACGGGTTTGCAGCGACTCACACAACACCCAGGTGCTTTGGGAAAGATCAGCACAGTGTTTCCCTTGATTTACCCAGATCTGTAACTCTTTAGTAACTTCTGGCTTGCATTGCCACTGACTTATCCTCTTGGCAGGGTTTTTTCGAGCTCTCTCATCAAATGGAGGGCTTGAATATCCCCTCTGGGCTGGCTGAGCATGGTTTCTTCCCAGGTGGAAAGGCTGCTTGTTGGTAATCCCTTTATACATGTTACAAAGGCGTTGTTGCTTCTAAATGGGAATACAGGCACGTTTCAGAGCAGTTGAGGTCTTCAGCAGCCACCTTTACAGCAAGAAGGGGCTGCTGTGTTTGTGTGGCAGCTGTGCCCTGTGTGGGCACAGAGTGGGACTCCCCATGTTTTCTGCCTTGCACCATCTTTTTGGAAGCAGCTCTGAACCTCTGAGAGTTGCAACTTTAATCCTGTTCTGCTTTTGAACATCTCCAAATGTCCCAATAAGAATTTCATATTTAGGGGTCTTAGTGCTGAGATGTCATTCCTGGAGCTCAGCCTTTGGTACCCCTCCTCTTCTCACCCCATTTTCTTACAGGTTTTTTATTTTAGGAGGGTGCTGTCAGTCTGAGCTCCTTCCCTGAGCAGGGAACAGGAGCTGCCTCTGCTACAGTGACATTCAAATTGCATTTTCATGGAGTGAAAAAGGCTGCTCCTTTTGAGGATCAAACAGGGGTTTCCCTTCTGAGTTAGTGACTGTGTGTGGCAGTGGGTGAGGTCAGACAGGGTTGCTTTGGGTGCTGCCCTCCTAGTTTCTGTAGCTCATTCCTGTGGGAAAGGTTCCTAGAAGTATTTGTGCTGAAAAAGGGGGAAGGAGCGATCAGAGTCTGCTGGGGCTCAGTCTTTGCATGTGCTGAGAGACTGACCAACGTTAGTTAAAATATTTACATCATGTATTCCCATCCTTTGTCATGGTGATAGCTGCTCTGCCAATGCCTCCAGGGTGCCCTTATCCCAGCACCTGTACCTGCTCCTCTGTTCCATTTAGTGCTGGGTCTGGGGATGTTCATCCCTCTGCTGAGACAGACATTTTCAAATACCCGATTGACTTTTAAAATACTCCCTTCCACAGGTGGGAGATGTCCCCATCCATGTGGGTTTTGCTGACAGTGCAGGGCCACGTGGCTGTTGTCCCTTCCTGCTGTACAGCCTGCAGGCTTGGATTGTCCTACTGACAAATATCATGTGCACAGTATCAATATTTACTGTGCGTGGCTCTGCTCAGCCTTCAGCACAGATGCCCTGTTCTGGTTTCAGGCAGTGGGGTGAGCCAGGTCAGATTGACAAACCATCCTTACAATGGATTTTTCTATTCTGCTAAAAACTTCAAGACTTTTAACTACCGTTTTTTGTAGCAGCAGCTTACTTTTTTTCTTTTTTTGCCAACAAGGGTGCTGTTGAATGCTTGACTGAAACAAGGATAACAGAAACATGCTGTTTTACAAGACATTCATCCTGTCCCAGGGTGAAAAATGACAAGGCCAAATGTCAGCTAGATTATCCTGATGGAAGAGTTGGAATTGTATCAACGAAAACAGTGCAATAGCTTGATTATTGCTTTTATATTTCAAGTGTTTGTGTTTGTTGAGTTTTTCTTTTAATGAAGACTTGTTTGAAAGTCAAGAATTCTTTATCATTGTCCAAATACAAGCTAAGAGATGGGCAGGGAGTCACATGTAGCAGTTGGCTGACGCTCTAATTGAGTGGCAAGTTCATTAATTTACTTTTGACGTCAGCAAAGAATGATTTTTTTTTTTATTGACACTCTGGGAAAATTATTAGTGGTGTTCAGAGATGGATTTGTTTATAGCATCCTATAGCTATTTATGCTGCTGTGACTCTTCCAGGTCTCACACTGTACACAGTGTGTACATTAGGAAGGGTTCTTGTAATCTCTGTGCTGTGAGTTTCCCAAAGAAAGACTGAGTTCTACAACTGAAGGACTAGTAAGTCATCTATCAGAATTTGTACTTTGAGAACAGCCGTATATATGCAAAAACCATCTGTGAAATCAGCAAGTAAATCCACTGGACATATTAATCCCATGCTCCTATTTTTCTGGTTTCAATTTTACTTCAATTTTTAAATGTTTTTTAACTTTTTCAGTGTTGCGTTTACAGATCCAAGTCCCTCTGAGCAATTTGTATCTTGTATTTTTATGAGCTGACTTCCACTGCCTCAGTGCATTCTGACTCGAAGCAAAGAATGATGTACCAGGTTTTTTAAAGTAGAATCAGTGGAATGGTATCCAAAAACCACATGATGCATTGCATTCCCAATGTGAGCAGATGTTGGGCTAAATCCTTCTTTTGGAAGTCTGGATCAGTGCATATGAGACTGGTCTATGGGCTTGGCATAAGGTGACTGGGTGAGGCTGAAGGGCTGGAGACACACTGAAGGTCAGATGAGATGATGCTTCTGCTGTTACACATACAAACACACAAAGGTCTCTGGAAATCTATGATTGCTCATCAGTCTCAAATGTTTATAATGCCAGTCTGCTGGCAAAAGGCTCACCCTCTAGTTAGACTGCAAGTTTGAATAACAGTCTGTATTATGCCAGGGTGTCTAAGGAGATACTTTTCAACAGTGTAATTTAGGAGCTAATGTATTTTTAAATTGTTACCGAGTACAGCAGTTTACATGACTGAACACATCACAACAATTTCAAGTATGCAAAAATCTGCCCAGTTGCAATAGTGGGGGCCATATTTATCTTTAGGTGATGAATCTGTTTTTTGTGGCTGAAACATATGAATGCTGATGAAGTTGGGAAACACAATTCCTGACTTGGATGCAAATTTGGTTTTCTTTTTTTCCCCTCCATTTTTCATTGTGGAGAGACAAAATAGTTTAACTGGTTTTCTGTTTAAGGGACAACAATAAAGGCATATTTCAGACAGAAGCAGATCAGGTGCTACTTGCTAAAGGACCGACAAGATAACCTTACTCTGATAGTCAGGGCATCGTATCCGCACAGTTTGTCGTACAAAGGGAGGTTTGTCTGCAAGCCTGATAACAATATAACATGTTGATTGACTTTTCACATAGGAGAGGGTGCCCCTTTCATGAGTGGCTTGGCTTTTACTAATGCCTTACTGCAGGTAAGCTGATAAGAGCGATTATGGGGATGTAATAAATGAGGCTGTGGGGCACAGCTCTGCATTGTGGGAGAGGGCTCCAGCCCTGGGCTGTGTCCCATCTATATTGGATGAGGTGTATGCCCAGCACTCGTGTTAGTGTGCCAGCATTCAGCTGTAAAACATCACAGGGATGTCGTGTGGGCATGGGGATGGGCCATCCCTCTCCTGCTCAGGTGCGTTACTCAGAAACCACAGCCCCAGCTGAACACCAGACTGGGATCAGCAAGACTGGGATCCTTTGGCACACACCACCATGGTGCCAGGCATCTGGCTGCGGGCAACAGCAAGGCTTGAACAGGAAGAGTGTCACACAGTGGGGACATCCAAAGATTATGTGCAGTCAAAGACACAAGAAGAAAAATTCACACAATGATATCCATCAAGAACTATAAAACACAGCCTGGCTTAGGACAAGCTTGACATGGGTCTGCCTGAAATGGGAAATGCAACTATGCCAATAACTGGAGACACAATTAACATTGGGCCAGGTAGCCCTATCTCATTGAAAGTGTCTAAGAGAGGGCCCTGAACTCAGCTGTGGCTCCTGCATTGTTGTCCATCTTCTTGCCCTGAAGGAGATGTCCAAGAGAACAGATGACGTTTCAGGTGATCCATGGAAACCACCACTTACTGGAAACCTTTTGGGTTCAACTGTCAGAGCACTTTTGAGCCTAAAGGGCAGAAGATGGGAAATGATGAAATTCTCCAGACCAACTTAAGAAGTATGACCTTTCAGTTCCCCTCTTCAAATTTGAACAAATACATTTGTTTTGATACAGGTTATTGTGGCAATGACCTGGCAGTGCAAGTTGCAGTATCACATTGTGTCAGCAGCCAATGGCTCTGGAGAGCTGGTATTTGCTTAGATGTGGTTGAGTGAGAGTCTACATGGCAGTGATACCCAGGATCTAACAGGTTCCTACTTGCTGCAGACAGCAGCATCACATTCTTGAAAATTAGTTTTTACATCTTTCCATAAGTAAGAATGTATGTATCTATGGAATAATCAAGTCTGATCAGATGAAGCTGTGAATTAAATATCTGAAAGATGCCTGGATCTGGATGTAGCCTGGATAGAGGAAGAGGTGTTACTTGAGATGAGGTTTTCAAAATTAAATCAATGGACTTGTGTACGGGTCTGAATCATGAAGCCAGTTGCTGGTAGCTGGTGGCCTCCAACACAGAGAAGCACAGACCTGCCCTGAAAGCAGCCTGCTTTTTAAGTTCTTGCCAAAAAGATATTGGAAAGGGGAAGGAAGAAAGATGCTCCTCCAGAGAAACCTCCTAGGATTCCAGAGTTTTAATCCTCATTTCCTTCTCTCTTCTCACCCCTTGCTTTGCAAATGAAAATAGTGTTCATTTGGGTCTAGTCTGCAAATCACTCATCAGTCAGTGCATTACCAGGACACAATCAATCACAGAGTCAACATTGCTCTGTGCACTCCAGAAAAGGGGGGATCCATCATCCGTCAGGCTGGAGCTCTCCTGGACTGTGGTGCATTAGCCCTGAGCTGTGCACACACATCTGCCAGGGCTGACACCAGGAGTAACATGAACTGAACCAGGTGTGTTTGCCTGAACACAGACTCCCCTGATTCCCAGGTGTGTTTCCAGCAGATCCCGACCCGTCACATGCTGGGATGGATGGGCTGTGAACTGGAGGAGAGATGTCCTCCTTCCCATGCAGTGGCTGCCATGGACTGTGCTCTGCCTTCTCCCTCCATTCCTGGCCCTATGGCTTTCACAGCTCAAAGGAGAGCCCAGATTTTTTTTTCCATAGAAACAAATTTCAGGCAGCAAATTTGGTGTGCTTTTGGAGTTCTTGAGCTTCAGAAGATTTTCTGGGTCTGTAATGCATCTTCCTTGGGGCAAAAGTGCCCCAGCTTCAAAATTTAACCACCCCTTGTGTTGCTTTTAGGGTGGGTCAGAAGCTTTCTGACTGGGAGACCTCTGCTGGAACTGGAATGCAGTGAAGCAGACTAGAATTTTGGATGGGATTTTCTTGTTTTGGAATAAACTGAAACATCTTTCTCCGCTTTTGCAATGGGGGAATGAAGCAGCAGCAGTCTTCTTGCCTATACCACAAGTTAACGCTGTCAACTTTCACTCCAGAGCAGCTTCTTGTCTAGTCTGCTTGAGATGACATTTATAATTATACACAGAAAAAAAAAATTAAATCCACATGAATTGATTGGACTTTGTTGGAATGGTATGTCAACTTGCCTTTTTAAATTTTTTTTTAAATTTAAACAACAGAAAATTTGGGTGCATTTTGCCTTTGTTCTGCTTTGGAGCAATAGCACATTCCCTCTTTTTTATGGGAATGGAAATCTGGCATTTTAACCAGCTTCTGTTGTTCCAGAAAATGCCTTCAGTGGTACTGGGGGCTCTCGACGACATCTTGCTGTTTATTGCTGCTTTTCCTTCTCTCTTTGCCTTCCCATGGGACCTGGGACAATGCTCTACCCTTCCCTCCTGCAGGAGGCTGGGTCTGTGCCCAGCACAGATCTTGAATGCAAACCCAGCAGTGCTTTTCCTTTCTCACACCTTCCTTCCGAGGATGCCCCTTTCTGCATATCCCATATCTGAGCAGCCAGGAGCAGGCAGACTCAGCTGGATGCTGAGGGATCCCGTGCAGCACTGTGTGCCCAGGACACTGCTGTGTCTTGGCTGGTGACTCCCTTGGCAGATCTGTGCTGTGATATTTGGGGATGGATATTTTGTGGTTGCAGGTACTGCTTGGCTGCTGAGCATCAGGTTTGGCAGCTGGGCAGACTGCTGGGGCATCTGTCACTGCCTCAGTCCAGCACAGAAGTCCCAGCAGGATTCGTAAAATGTACATTACAACTGCAATGTGATACACATCCTTTATCTTTTTTTTTTCCTCCATCCTTCCTGTTTGAATTCAGTATCTTGAGTCTCTGTAAAATTATTGGACTTGAAGCTATTTTGGAGTTGCTTGTGTCTCATGGATACTGGAGATGCTTCCTGCATGGGGAGGCAGACATCTGCTGCAGCCTGTTTTTGGAGTTTTTTGTGTCAGGCAGCCTGCAGTTGGCAGATGAGAACCAGTGGTTATTACCAGAATCTGAGTAATATCCTCTGCTTCCCTGATAACTCTGTCGGCTGCTCTGCATCTGTGGTACATTTGGTTGTCCTTTTCTAGATGTCTGTAGATCATTCTAGTAAAAAGTAAATAAAAAAGAAAGTTGTGTGCTCTCCAAAGTCGTTGCAGAACATAGCCTCCAATGTCTCTTCCTCTTCCTTTGTCCACATAAATCATCTGCTAAGGCACATGCAGAGAATGGGAAAGAATGTATTTATACCTGCAATGCTCTCCCCTCTCCTTCCCTCTAAATGCAAGCTTCCCCACTTGTGCTCCATCATCTGTTATTAGGGATCATCTGATTCAGTGCTGCCTTCCATGTCCCTTCCTGACACTTGTGGCTTTATTTTTCCTATTGCAAAGACTAAAAGAGGGTCGAGGTCCAGAGGAGGCCACAAAGATGCTCAGAGGTCTGGAGCCCCTCTGCTATGGACAGGTGCAGAGAGGTGTGGCTGTTCAGCCTGGAGAAGAGAAGGCTCCAGGTAGATCTTACTGCAGCCTTCCAGTACCTGAAGGGCCTACAAGAGAGCTGGAGATAGACTTGTAACAAGGGCATGGAGTGACAGGACAAGAGGGAATGGCTTTAAGCTGACAGGCTGGATCTTAAGAAGAAATTCTTGACTGTGAGGGTGGTGAGACCCTGGCACAGGTTGGCCAGAGAAGCCATGGCTGCCCCATCCCTGGAAGTGTTCAAAGCCAGGTTGGATGTGGCTTTGAGCAACCTGGTCTAGTGGAACATGTCCCTGCCCATGGCAGGGGGTTGGGAATGAAATGAGCTTCAAGATGCCTTCCAACCTAAACCATTCTATGATTCTATCATGTGTGCCCAGCACCATGTAACCAAGATGATGTGGTGCACAACCACCTCCCCATGACTGCTGTGTCATCTCTCCATAAATACTCTCACCAATTTTCACCAATTTTTTTTGACCAATTTTTTCAAATGTGGGGCCAGTGACAGGTATCAGGTGCGTGGGGGTCACAGTGCCAGTCTCATGGTTTTGTTTAGGCATTTATCCCGGACAGGTGGGCTGTGCTGGCCAGCTGCTGTGGCCAGCTGCAGGGAGTAAAGGTGTTGCATGCACCACATTCCCCTTCTGGGCTCTGGGGTATTCCTGCTTGGCTCTGGGCTTTGATGGCAGCCAGAAAGCTGCCATCACCCTGGTAAGGTGAGGTGCATGTGCCTGGGACAATTGGAGTCTGGCAGCTCTTGTGAACATGGAGGTCCTGAATCTGCCCTCTCCAGGCATGTCCTTACTGGTTTGGACTCTTCTTTCTCTCCCTTCATTGGCTTTATTTGCCTAAGAAGCACCAGGGATGCTCTCCAGCCACTGCAGTAGAAAAAGCTGAATGGTTTGTCTGGGCCCCAGACCAGTGCCCCAGGTCTGCTGACCCTTGCATTTTCAGTGAACAAATGCCAGCTGGTGGATCAGGTTTTGATCCTGGATGTTCAGCTGATGTCTTTCCCTTTAGTTTGCTTGTCTAAATGTTTTTTATGGCAGCCCTGAGTGGCTAAAGGCAGCAGAGGTGGCATGGCACTGCGGTCAGCTGTGGGTCTGGTGCAGCCTGGAATTCACAGCTATGAGTATCCCCTATACCTTGGGTGCCCATGGGCACCTTGGGCACCAGCTTAAGCATCTTGTTGATACTTAAGTATCTGCCAGACCAGACACCTAATGTTATTAGCAGGTGCTAAATAGGTCTTTCTTATTTAGTGGCCTTAATTTATTAAATCAGGCAGAAGTGCTCTCAGAAAAGGAGTGCTGGAAAAGGGAGCAGAATGAGCTGTGAGTTTCCAATTTCTGCTGGATCAGGCCCCTGGAGATCCGTGGGATCTGGTGCATTAGAGGCAGTGCTATTGCAGTGACTCATAAACAGATGTGCCCAATTTACATTGCAGCTTAATACCTTTGTTTAAAAAGAATGTTTTTTTTAAAAGACAAATGTGTTAAAGCAGATGTTTCCAGTAAAACATACTTGTGTGGATTACAAACAACTTCCTACTGCCAGAACTCATTAAAAATGTGGAAAAAAGAAAAATGGTTCTGTGTACCAAAAAAACCAAACCAAACAAAAAAAAAATAAGGATGTAGCAAGGAGGTATTGCTACACGCTTAAAAGAATTGCTCTGATTGGATTGGAAAACAAGAGGTTAGAGAGTGATTTTGGTTGCTAGTAACAGTAAGGTTCACCTGACCAGTTGCATATATTAAGGAGCAAAAACTTGTCTGTAAAAATACTTAACTAGCTCCTGTTATGTAGGATACAAGGTAGCTGGGACCAGTATGTGGGATTGCCCAGAGGTTCCTAAATCCCTTCCACCCATTGAAACCTGCACTGGGGAACTGGATGGCTGCAGGATGGCCCTAACCCAAAAGCAGAGCAAATAGATGCAGCCCCTACAGCGAGCCCAGCTCCCAAGTATCCCTCCTTGGGCATCTCCCCCGCTCCATCCCACAGCAGGATAGGATGCACAGAGGATACTTTCTGTCCCTCTGCCTTGATCTGCAGCTCAGGCTGTGCCTGTTCACCAGCTCCTCCCAGGTTTTGGGAGGCAAATGCAGGTGTGTGCTGAGAAACTCTGTTATCTCTGGTCTCTTTGGACCTGCTTCCTACCCGGCTCTGTTGCTTGCCCTGCAAGCCCAGCACTCATATTACATACAATTTGACACCCCATGTGGTCTTAATGGGTTTCCCAGACTGCAGCTGCAGCAGAGCCACCACTTTTTGTTAGCTTCAGGAGCTGGCAATCCCCCTTTGCCTTCCAGCCCTTTGCAGCACAGGTATCATATTTTTTTAATGCACTTGTCACCTATTTCATCCAGGCATTTGTTACTAAAGAAACAGTGACAGCAGATGTTTGTGGGTTGGCAGGCTGCTCATCTAAATGTATTGTGTGCTCTGGGTGAATGGCTCAACCAGCTTCTGGGAGGACACAAAATCACCCAGGCAGATGCAAAGACAGGGAGGCATTCAGCAAGCCTGAGTGGAGCAAAATGGGGATCAGGAGGCACAGAGGGTTTTGTTTCTTTGCTAGAGCATTGTAGGAGATTCCTCCAGAGTGACCAGGGTTGCATGAATCCTGAATGATAGGTGTGGGTTTTTCCCAGTGGAGGGTAATGGCTCTGCAAATGCTGCAGTGAGGGAGGTTTCTGAAGCATCTTGGAGCACCTGGGCATGTTGGGAAGCCTTCCCATGGCTCTGCTGGCAGAACTGCTGGGGATACATAGCCCTTGCAGTGGAGGAGCTGGGAGGATGGGGCAGGAAAAGGCAGCCTGGTTGTCTTCTGCAGCCTGTTCCACCTGGGGAGGGGTGACAGCAGCCCAGCTCCCAGCAGCACACAATGAAGCAACAATAATGATACGAGGAGCTTCTATTACTTGTTGGCACATGGACACCAGATGTCTTGTCAGGGCTGTCCAGTTCATCATTAGGAAAAATGAGTGCTAAGGTCAGAGATTCTTGAGGTGTCCTTAGAAATAGGGACTGAGTGGGGGCACACAAGGGTGGCTGTGGGATGGGATTGCTCCTTGCCCTCCTGGCTTCCTGGTGCGTCAGCTTTCCATGTCTTGTCATAGAGAATGTTTTCAGAGGCAAACCTTGAATGGCTTCCTTCTCAGGGGGACCTGCTGGGCTGTGTCCAGAGGAATTAGAAGTTTCCTGGGAGGCGGATGCTGCTGCTTCAAAGGGGCTCGGGGCACTGAGAGGTGCTTTTCTCAGCTCTCCCATCAGTGCTCGTGAAGTCTTGTCACCACCTCAGCTCAGTTTTAGCTAGTAGTGAATGGAGGCTTGTGCTTACCTCTAAGGGATTGTGAGGCATCGGTGCCTAATTAATCTCTGTGAAGCAAAGGGCATAATTAATGCCTGTGCTTTGAGATCCTTGGGTGAAAGGCAGTGTGAAATCTGCTTTGGTCTGTGAAAATCATCACTGGACAGTACCACATGCCATGCAGGGCCATCCCAGTATGGCCACTTGTCCTATCGCAGTGTTTGGGTGTCTTTTGGTCCATGCTGGTGCTGTCTCAGGGTGAGCCAGGGGCAGATATAACCCAAAACATCTGTCATCTCCATACTGTGGTACTCCACAGTCAGTGCTGATTGTCCTGGGGACATGGAGCCAAATGAAGCAAAAAACCTCCCTTCACTCCTTAAAAAGCGGACATCTCCATGTGCTTTACCAGTATTCCCACCCAGACTTTTGTGATTTGTTGCTTAAATCCCTCTGTCTTTCAGCCATCTCTTCAAACAAAGAGGGCAAACCGTCACTAGTGGCTTAGTGCTGGTTTTAGGTTGAACCACCTTGCAAAGACTAAGGTAAGCAGGTTAAAAAATGGATACATTTTGGCAGCTTAAGGACAGCTGGGCAGATTTCCTTCCTCGTACCTATAAAGCTTCTTTTTTCTTACTGTTAGCATTATTCTTGTGGTTGTTAAATGTATTAACACGAAGGAGAGGACAACAGATTTCAGGTATGTCGAGTTCCAGCACGATCAACCGCCGTTATTTAAAGAAGATGCTTTTAGCCAAGTTTTTAAAATTGACTCCTCATTTATCAATTGCCAGGTGTGAAACTGCAGGTCAGACAGAACTGTTCCCTGTCACACCCCGTGGTGACGCCGTCGCTCCCGCTCTGGGTGATCCACAGACCTTTTACACCACTCGCCGCCAAGCATTAACAGAAATAAATTAACGCTTTAAAAGCGTAAACGTTGTATTTCACAGAAGTCAGGCAGGATATTTGGAAGGGAAAGAAATGTAAATAGAATGAAATTCTTAAGCAAGATTATTGATATGACAGGACTAAAGAGCCTGGGATTCTGTGAAAAGTGCCTCTTTTCATCTCTCTAATAAGTCCATTACTTGCACTCGGGAATATTTTAAGGTCCTTTTCATGCTGAATCTGGAGTTGAGCATGCTTTGCATTTCAAGCTTTGTCTATGAATCAGTAGAAGCCAAAGTTATTTCTGCTTTAAAATAACAGGAGCAGGGAACAGCTAATCTCTTTTCATTCTGAGTCCTTACATTATTTTACTGGACAGAGTTTGTGTTGGCTACAAAACAGGGCATTCACAAAATCTATGAGAAGGAATTTAGTCTAAGAATGAAGCCTAGATTGCAGTATGCATAAAGACTCCTTTTCCTAAGGCCATTAAGAAATTCCAAATCTGAGCTATTTTGAACAGTGACATTAAATTAGCCTTGCTAATTCCAGTAATTCAAGCCGATAGCTGAGTTTACAAATCTACTAGATGAGGCCTTCCCATAATTACAATCTCAATGTGCTTTTCAGCTAAGGTGAGTTGGCACAAAAAAAGATAAATAAATAAAAGGGGGGAAAATGCTCTTTCTGTTCTAGCTTTTGAGATGAATATCTCTAAAGAACAGTTAAGCAGCTGTATTGCACCAATAAGACATCCCCTGTCCTGGGCTGGTAAATTTATTTTGCCTTTAATGTGCAAGTGAAATGCAGAAAAGAGACTGGATTTTTCACTGCTTTGTTTTTTCCGTTGTCTCTTTTCAAAGGAGCATTTATGCTTTAGTTCAGTTTTTGGTTGTTTATTTACATATGGTAATTCCTACTGGGAAAAAAGAGTCTGACTGTGTTACCTTCTTTTGTGGTGGAAAAACCCCCAACCTTTGGTGGATAAATTCAAGTTACAGCAGGTGCAACAATGATACAAAGGTGCAACCCCCATTACTCCTCTGGACAAAAAGTTAATTTCCAGATCCCAAAACAACTAAATGTTCCCAAGAGTGATGTAAATGTTTTGAGAACATGTTTTCAAAGCCATTAGGCAAAAAAACATGAATCAAGTAAAAACTGAGTGCATTATTTAAAAGGGTGTTAATTTTATTAGAACTGAGCTGAGGTAATATAAGGGCAAATGTAAGTATTCACATCAGCACTTAACTTGGGCTGCAATGTTCATAGAATGTCCTTTTGATCAAGCTGTGAGTGTTTTGATCCTTATTCTATGAGCATCATTCAAAGTGACCTAACTGTAGCTCCAAACAGGCATCTGCAGCTGCAGAAGTCCTTGAGCAATAACAGGTCAGGAACTTGAATGTGTGCTCTGCCGGGAATGCTAATATTGCAATTCTTTTTTGTTGTTGTTGTTGTTCCAAATAAGAATGAAAGCACAAAAACTCTCACGAAATAAAAATTCCCAACAGAAAATTGCCCTGCCACCACTGACTGTGGATACTCGAGTCAAAATAATATAGAAAAAGCTGACTTTAATCTACCAGAATAATAATGGTATGGCTGCTAAATATTTCTGTGTCATCGACACATGAGTGCTTGGCCTTTCTCCTCTTGGTAACATGGTCACCATTGGCATATTAGTGATTTTTACAAGACCATCCTGATTTAAGGGGATATTTTTCTGCTGGGCATCTCCAGGGTTGTATATAGTTCCTGCAGCTCACAAAACAATGGCAGCACCTTGCACAGTCCCATGGAGCCTGTTTGGAGAAGGAACGGACCAAAGAGCTTGCAGGAGGCTGGCAGTCATCCCCTCCTCTCCCTGTGCAGGCAGATTTCCTCCCACAGATGCATGCAGGTACACGCTCAGGTACATGCAGCAGATTGTGCCCCAAACTAGTGCTTAGGGAAAACCACCTCTGCTGCTTTTAGGGGCTAGAGGCAGCTGCTGCTGCTCCCCAAGGCCAGGGTGATGGCTGGGGAGGAGTGGGGGGAGATAGTGG
>VXBA01000671.1:475410-502684 GCA_013399895.1 Serilophus lunatus | reverse complement strand
GGGGGGGGGGCGGTGGGCATGAGCCCTATTCTTCTTTTCTGAGAGGGGGGAGGCTGAAATGCAATTCTTGATTTCCAGGAAACTCTTATCTCTAATCTCTGTAATCCATTTTAGAGAGGATTTTGTGTTTTTGAAGGGATTTACAAACTGGATTACGTAGTCTTTTTATTTTGATTTTCCACTGTGATTGTGACATTCTTGAGAGTGAGCATTCTTGAGAGTGATTGCTGCAGATAAGATGGAGAAGGAGACATTTGTGGATTTGGACCTCTGAGCACTATTGAGTTGTCACCTCCTTGTTTCACTTCTTGCTGGGTCAATGGAGGTGTCCCCAGAATAATTTGGATGCTCCCACCAAATGAGCAATGTGTCCTTGTCCCTGGTACCTTCCTGTGGCTGCACTGTACAAGCTGACTCGGGGAGATGCCAGGCAGGAGCCCAGGGCCAATCCCCTTCATCCCTTGCTGCCTCCTGCTGGGGTGGGGACAGTCAAGGTGGTCTCCTGCAGCTACAACATGTTTCCAGCCACATGGCCCCAAGCATGACAGGGAGACCCCTGGCCCCCAGGAAAGAGCAAGTGTGATGACACGGGTCTGGCACAGCCCAAGCGCCGCAGCCACAGTGTCCTGGTGCTCAGCAGGGATGACACTGGGTTTCCCTTTGGAACTGCCACCACCATCCAGATACAGCTTTCAGCACCATTGTTCCACTGGGGCTTTGGGACCATGGTTTGCTCTTGGCCTGGGAGGGAGGCAGGGAGCAGGAATCAGCCTGGGTTTGTGTCAGATGTTACACACACCCAGTAAGCAGCTGGGTTTAATTTGTCTTTCTCTGCAGCTATGTAGAAGGCAGTGCAAAGCTAGGTCCTGGTTTCAGGCTACAATGTCTGTTCCTGGGGGCTCCTTTCAGCACAGGGAACATGTCCTGAAGCTGTTAAAGAGTTCTAGCCTATGAACCTAAACTTTCATCTATATAAAGTGGGAAAGTTGGGTACAGCAGTATTTCCCTGTGCCTTCTGCACTACTCCATTTTTACAGGCTGAAATCACATTAATGTTGTTTTAATGCAGGTCTAGGGTTTTACTTATTTATTTATTTTAGCAGTTTAACGTAATTAAAAAAGCCAGGCAATTCTGTAGCTTCTTGGCTCCCTTTCCTTGGCAGCTCTCACCTCAGCCCGTGCTCTATGCAAACATTCCTCTGGCATGGGCAGAGGAAGCTTGCTCTCTCCATCCATGCCTGTGATCCTGGACAGTTTCAGAGCACAAAACCTCAGAAAGTTTCTCCAGGAACAGCGTCAGGCTGAGCAGAAGAGAACGGTATACCACCATGCCTAAGCCTACCTGCCAGCTTTACCTGTGGGCTGAGCAGGTATGTCCATGCACCAAATTCTTGGGTTATAATCTGAAATCTCGCTCCAGATTTTTCCCTTGGCATCAGGAGTTTGATCTCCAGGCTAACAGTGCTGCTCAGCACTTTCTTTACATGTGTGCTCAAGGAGCAAAACACCAGCTGCTTTGGATTTTTTTTTCCTTAAAAGCATATGGCATGATGGATGCCCAGGGATTTCTGACTGAGCGTAAACATTGCACAAAATCCTGGTCCTTTCTGATTGAAGAGGCACATTCCTGGTTGCCTACTTGGAACATTAATGCCATGAACCCCTGGTTTCCATGGCCTGGACACTGTTCAAGTCTGGTTTCTGCACGTAGTTAGTCACAAAGGAAGATGTCAGATGTTCCTGGGTGCTGTAACACCACCATGAGTTTTCTAATCAAGCATTGAGAAATATCCTTCTGCCTAGAGGTGGTTTTTAGTGGCTAGCATCTGGAAGGCAGGGACCACTGACTTAGAACTGCATTTGACTAGTACCTGAATGTCACTACATGCCCTGAGCTTAAAGAGTTGAAGGCCAGCATGTAGCAAGCAAGAGCTGCCTGTCCTGGTCATATCCAAAGAGCTTTTGAGGGAGAAAAGATGAAGGAGAAAATTTCAGTCATTAGAGAGAATATGAAACATTTCATTTTGCTCTGCTATCATTGGGGAACCACATCTCCCAAAATCAAGGCTGTCCTGAGATGTCTCAAGGTGATAGCAGAGTGATCAGAAGGGATCACTTTATGGTTTAGATATTGAAGATCCACAAAGAGGAAAAAGATACTCAACATCTGAGTGTGTTGAGGTACATGGGAGATCTGCAGGACCATTGCTGCCACATAAATCATTTCATTTCTATTCATACTCTTCTGTTTCCAGCTATTTATCTTTTTCTTTCTTGACTCCTGCCTTTGTTGATGGTTTTGGGTAGTGTATATGTTTAGCTCCCTGTTTTTCAGTGCTTCTCTTCTAAGTTCCTTTATGTAACAGTTCTTGTTCTGGACTGTCCAGCTGGCTATCAGACCAGGGAATGCTGCTTCATCAGCAAAGTACAATGACTCTGGCACTTCCAATTAATAATGCTAATGAGATGTGTTAATTTTTAATAGATTACACGAGGCCATTTTGCTAAACACCTTTTTGTGGCCCTATTCCACAAGTGCAGTTCAGAAACTCACACTCTGCCAAAGGGAAAATGATTAATGCAATTGCAGACTCCAGATTCTCTTCGGGGTAAAGCTAGAACAAACCACGGAGCAAAAAGGAATTTAATTAGTATATTTTCAAAGTAAACACAGGTCCAGGTCATAAATGATAGCCCTTCCTCTCCACAAGCCTCTGGCCAAGGTGAGGTGGAAAAATAATTGCTTGAATTGAGGTCATGGTGCAGCCCCTCTGCCCATACCATCTGATGTATTGGGTTTTTGAGGGTGTTTTCTCCCTTCACCCCATCAAAAGCTTGAGGATATCTGTGGAGAGACTTCTGTGATAATACTGGAGTTTGGGGAGCCAGGGTGTGCATACTAGCTGCTTCATAGAGCTCATCGCCTTGTATTCCCTGAGCAGCACCTGGCTGCACCCCTGGTGTGGGACTGAGATGGACCTTCCTCACCTCTTGATCACCCCAAATCAACCTAGATGCTGCCTTCCAGAGAGCTTCGATTCTAGGGGAGCTTCAACCCCAATCAGTGCTGGTTTTGTGGTGGTGCCTGCAGTCTCTGGGTCGCTGGGCAACACATGCTACAGGTCATTAGTGGCACACCAGCAGCCAAGAGGTGTCAAAGAGGCATGTGGGGGGAGAAAGGTCTTAGTTTGCAAATCAGCAATCACAAACCCAATTCCCTTGGGTTTCTGCCTGGGAAATTGTTTTACCTCTTGCTGCTGAGCCGCTCCAGACTCTCTCAGCCATGTTGCAGCAGGATGGTGTAGAGCTTTTTTCCTTCCTTCCCCCCCCCCCCCCCAGATCTGTATTACCAAGAGCCGCACCTCCTAAATTGCTGTGGAGGAGGTGTAAAAGCAGAGGCACAAGACCGTGCACATGCTGCACATCCATCTCAGTGATCTCGCGGCTGTGCCAACACAAGCGCCATGGCCAGCCCTGGCTCAGTGCTTTAATTACACGCTGGCGTGGCCGCACCTATGGCTGGGCTGTTGCAGCTCGTTGTGCAAGAAGACAACTGGCAAACCTGTTGGTGCTCCAGGATTTTAGTGGTAATAAGCCAGAGGGCAAAACCTCCCTGTTGAGATGAAACCATGCTTGGCTAGGTGTTTGGAAGAGTTGGAGGTGTTTTGGAGAAGCAGAGAGTTGTGGATCTCGGCTGTACCTGTGCGGTTGTAGCTGCTTGTGCTATGTAACCCCAGGGATGGCTTCAGGTGTTGCCTTTGTGGAGGCAGAGGCGTGTTTGTAGTATGAGGTGTTTGCCTGAGAAAGCTAGATAACTGGAGGCTGAGGTGAGCAGAGTTTTGGTGTTTGAGATGAAATTGGACTGTTCTTCTAGATTTCAGGTGCAAACACCTGTGAGAATGAAGCAATTAGTACTGTAGAGACAGAAAGAGTAGGGAACCGGGGTCAGGCAGTCTGCTGTGTGGAATCACAGACTCTTGGGCTTTACCTTGTAATGAGTCAACAGTTTGGCTTGACTCAAACATCTCTTCCTTTAAGAAATTGAGTCCTGTTTTGGAGCCAGCAAGTATACTACACCTATTGGCAACCTGTTCCCCAACCTGAAGATGCTTGCTGCTTAAAAAAATTAAAGCAATGCACCCTAGGGATTGTCATTCTCATTGGCAGTGGTAGCATGTGCTTTCTTAGACCAGTCCTGAAGGGAAGCTGCAGGCAGATATTGGCAGATGCAGGAGCTTGCCAAGCTCTGACACTTCTACTTGATGTGTTTTGCACTCAGTGGAAACACGTGGTCACAATCCATTCCCTTTCCACCAAGGATTTTCCATCATCTGCAAACAAGGGCCATCACCACATCCTTGCAGGTGCCTTGGCCCACTCAGCAGCCCCATTTGGTGAACACGCTGTGTTGGGCATGATGGTTTTGTCTGTGATGGGATCCCCTCACACCCGTCACTGCTTCACAGGGCACTGGCAGAGCTATCAAATGACAGGGTGAGGTGGTTTTCATGCATGGCCATCCATTATGGCTCTGTTACTATATTAGGTCTGTCACTGGAACCATCTGCTGGGGCAGTCTTGGCAGGCGGGCAGCCCAGATGCCTGCCTGTGAGATGATATTCCCTGGCTCTGGCCAGCAGCAGAGCCAGTCTGCAGGAGCTGGGCATTATCCTGTTGGAGGTCATTTGCCAGAGTGCCGTTTGCCTGCAGTTCTTTGCTTAAGACAGTGTTGTACTTTTAAGAGTGAAAAGGGGTGTTTTGGTAGGCAGCAGTGGGTTTGGCAGAGGAAAGCCTACTGTAACTGGCCTGTGTGCCACTTATCCCCACGACTCCTTCAGTGCCAGCTGCCATGGGACTTATCCCAACTCAAAACTAGCCTCCTCCCACTTCAGCTGTCCTTTGTAGCTGTCTCCAAAGCTGCTGTGGGGTTCAGCAAGAAGAGCTTTTTAATGATTCCTGCCCAATACGCTTGTGCAGAGTCAGTATGCCCAATTCTAGTCCTAATCCATGGAAAAATGCTGCCGCTTTATTTTGTGGATGCGGAAAGTGCGTGTTGTAGAGCTGGCGCCAGGTTTTGTCATCCACGCTGCGAGACCATTGAAGCTGTTGCCGTCCTGGGAGCACAGCACAGCAGCTTTGTGTTAGAGGGGCTTTGGTTACAAAAGATGCTTCCGGAGGGACCGGCTTGTGTGCGGCTGGAGACCTTTCACCAGCTGTGTGAGGATTCCGGGAAATGGCACAGCACGCTCGGCTTGCGTGAGGGGGGGAAAAAAAAAAGGCAGAGCTAATGATTGACTATTATTTT
The DNA here is from genome assembly GCA_013399895.1 of Serilophus lunatus. NCBI lineage: Eukaryota > Metazoa > Chordata > Aves > Passeriformes > Eurylaimidae > Serilophus > Serilophus lunatus. The sequence goes on along the minus strand of VXBA01000671.1, from coordinate 497,379 downwards.
AAAGGGATTATCTAATCTGTGGCCCAGAGGACAAGAGGGGCCAAAATGAGTGAAGATTAAATTTGTAATTAGTGCAGATTGTTGGTAATACCCCCTGGACTCTGACTGATTATAAACAGAAACAGATTTTTCTAGTTTCCTGCCCCCTAAAAAAGTATTTGTAGGCTAAAGGGCCACTTTGTACTGAGAAACTGATGCCAGTGAATTGGGTGATCAGAGCTAGGGGTTTGATGCAGGAGATGTTTAATGCAGAAAGCAGCTGGGTAGAGGGGAGGCAGAGGAGCAGCTTCTCTTGGGTTATTTTGGAGCATAAGGGCAGAGTTTTGAGTGGCAGTGATCAGAACAGTCCGTGAAAAGTTAGAAACTGTTACCTCCCCAGCTGTCCTGCAGCTCCATCCCTGGTGCCGGGGCTCCCTCGCTCCCAGCAGCTGTGGGTGGAGGAGGTGCAGGAAGGTGACTGTGACATGGACTAACTGGAGATCCTAACAGAGGCTGGAAATTGTAATGAACCCCTCTCAAGAAGTACCTGGTTAGGAGCATTTGGATTCCTGGACTTAATGTTTGATTATTATCAGTAATATAAGCAATAAGACAAGAGGCAATGGGCAGAAGCTGATGCACAAGAAGTTACACCTGAATATGAGGAAGAACTTTACTGCGCTGGGGACCGTGCACTGGAACAAGTTGCCCAAAGTGGGTGTGGAGTATTCCTCACTGGAGATATTTGAGAACTGTCTGGACACAATCCTGTGCAGCATGCTCTATGCTTGACCAGATGGCCCACTGTGGTCCCTTCCAGCCACACCCATTCTTTGATTCTGTGTTGATTAGTGCCTGGACTTGGTTATCAGCTGCCTGAGGTCTGTTAAAGGCTCATACTTCTTACTTTCCTGCACTGTGCTGTAGCAAAGGCCAGCAGAAGCTAAGTGAAAGGGATTTGCAAGAATTACAGATCCATTGTTAATACAAAATAAAAGATGTTTGGATAAATCCATCAAGCCTAGTAATACAGTTGGACACAAATAAGCCCTGAGTAGGAAACAATGGAAGGAACAGTGAAAACAAATGGCACACCCAAGTGCTAAACTTCTGAAGCATTTAAACAAGACAGGAAAACAGCATTCTAATCTCTGATGACAAGAGATTAATCTCTTTAATTTGGTCAAAAAGGATGAGTGAGAGAATCACCATCCCCATTTGGTTGAAAGGCCTGGATTTAAAAAAATTGCCTTTAATCAAGCTGAGGTGAAATCCCAGAATCTGAAAATTTCCCATGCAAAAGAAATGTTTGAAATGCTCATTTTGGTACATTGAATGTTTCCAACATGATTCAGCTGCTGCATTGTGACTATGCAGGAATGCTCATCTCATAAATGACATCCCAAAATGACATTTTGACATTTGGGGGTGTCAAAATCCTTTGTGCTGTTAAGGACCTTGCTGAAACACTCTTTTGTTTTTTCTTTTCTAAATGGAAGGCAAGAGTAGTTTCTCAGTTCCTGAGGATGTTTTTTTAGTTTTGCTAGGATGTCCCACAAGAATATTCTGTCCCAAAAGCTCTGATGATCACTGGCCTGAGCACTGTGGGTGTCCCACAGTGACTCCATGAAGTATCGTTTAGGTTTTAGGAGCCTTTGGAGCGTATGGAAACACCTTCCAAAACACACCAGGGCAAGTCATCATTGCCCTGATCCAAAATTGTGCCAGCTGAGGCATCTTGTGTAAAACAACCAACTGTGAAATAATCTGCTGGGATTTTATTAACTCCAAATCCCTTCGCTTATTTTGCAGAAACGAGCTTGGGAAAATAAGGTGGTGCAGCCAGGATGCTCCCAAACTACCCTGAAGCCTGAGCATCCTTCGTGCCAGAGGGACTTGTTCTGTCTGTGCTTGGAAAGCAGCTCAGTATGGGCAGAGATGGCCTCCCAGCACATCCCTTTCAAGGTGGCACCTTTATTTCCCTGCTCTGCCTGTGGGTGAGCAGCTCTGGAGGACAGCAGCATATCTGTACTCTTAAGAGGAAAAGCAGGAAAAGAGAAACTGGAACTGCAATATCTGTGGGAATCTGTTGGAGTTTACCTTACAGAGTTTACCAGACAGGTTTTGCTTGCACCTGGCCCTCAGTGTACATGAAAAACTGCTCCCTTTGAGCCATTTCTGACCCCCTTTGATGGCCTGAGTTGACTCACTTGTCATGCTAATATTGTTCTGCTTTTGTTTTGCAATGTTTGGGTATTTTTTGATTAAGAAATACTGCCTGTTTGCCTTGGCAGGGGTGTTCATTGGATTGATGTGGCATTTTTTAGATAGAGTATTTATTCAGCCTCTTGGATTCTTTCTCAGAGGTTGGGTGGGGTAGGATGATCCAAACCTGTCAACATGTTGGTGATCCAGAAGGCTTATAAAAGGCTTGAGCCAGGATCTCTTCTGATGGAAACCACCAGTTTCCTCCACTTCCAAAGGCCAGGCTCTAGGGATGAAATAGCTTAATTGATTCCCATCTGGGTGAGAAACCTAGACCCCAGAAGGAGATGGCAGAGCACAAGCAGGGGAGAGAGGAGCCTATTACCTTGAGTCAAGCATGGGTGCACTTACTCCATCCAGCTGATTGACATGTACAAATGCCCCAGGTGGATCTGACTAAAGGTATCTTAAAACACCTTTTCCTTTTTGATCTTGGCCCTGAGAACTGCTGGTGTCATGTCTTTCCACATTGGCTATTTGGACTTCTTTATTCTTCCCTGTCTCAGGAAGACAAGGGTGACTGTGGCTGTTCAGCAGGTCCCTCGCAGCCAGTGATGGGTTGACACAAGCTTTTCCCTGTTAATGTCATGGTCCTCTGCCAGGACTATCAAAACTTCTATACTGGACATTTTGTGTTAGAACCCTCACGTGCTTCATCTCAAAGTCCACATATTGCAACACCAGCAAGCCCAGAGTGCATTATCTGTTCACATTCCTTCCTCTCCAGTGCTTTGATGAGGTGGGCCAGGGATGGATGTATTCTCAATGCTATAAGGAACATATTTTGTACACTCTTATGTAAGATTGCAGAAATGCAGAGCTCCTGAGGTCCTACAACTAGGGAGCTTTTGGAGAGCAAGGCCTTCTGGTGACTCTGGGTTTGGGGAACTCTTTGTGCTTGCCAGGATTTCCTCACTCCTGCACAAATCCTTGTGGTGCCTGGAGAGCAGACACGATTTGCATTGCTGAACACGCTCTCTAAAGCTCAGCTGGTTTTCTTTGGGAGTAGCTCTCTACTAAGCCAGATACCCTTATCTCTTTTGTTTTCTTATGGAGGCATTTCACAGTTGTGATTTTTTGGTCTCTGGAAACAGAGTACTGGGAGGTACTCTGGGACCAGTGGGTGCAAGACTGACAAGATGTTTGCTAAGCTCTTCTGGCCCATCTCGCCTTGCTGTGATGCCTTTGACTGCACTTGGACCCAGCTGTCCTCAGCTGTGGCACAAGCTACTCCCAGGACCCTGGTTTTGGTGGGGCCTGGGCGTGCCATGTGCCAGAATGTTAACATGCACCACCTGTTACTAACCACCTCTCTCCCTCTGCTTTCAGAGCTGGCGTATGACCTGGATATGGATGACATCTCTGCAAATAAGCAGCTTCTGAATCATCAAAGCAAAGATGGTGGTGCAGTCCCCAGCAGCAACCCTGGGAGTGCAGCTGCCCGCCCCAATCCTGCTGCTGCCATTGCCCTGGTCCTGCTGTTATTGCTGGGCCACTGGCCATGAGCAGTGCTAGTGGCATCAGTCTGTGTCTCTCCATGCCTTTTTTTAATGAGGAAGACAATTGGAACGTCTTCTGAAATATATGCACATTTCCAAAGACAGGACAAATGACTTGAGTTGCTTTTATAAGAGAATAGGGTATCTTCACACACACACAAAAACAATCCAACTAAAAAAGTGTTGGTTCATGGCAAACTATTAAATACATAACAATGCTTTTAAAAGATAATCCTGTGTAATATAAGCAGGTTCATATTAAATTGTGCTCCTTGCAGTTTTTGAAGACTGAAGTCTCTCTTGCTATTAAGGTGAAGACCATATTTCGTCTTGAGTTGTTCGAACATGCATGGGCTACAGAACACCTACAGTTTATTAAATACTCTCAGCAAATAAAAGACCCCTGATCCTAGTTGACTTAATACAGATTTTTTCTGTAGTTCAAGCAGTTTTTGTACTTACTCCAAATTCAAGTCTCAACCCTAGGAATCTGGCAAAGACATAATACTGAGGGTGTGCGAAGACAAGGGACAGCAGGAGGAAGAATGCTGCAGAGAAGTTGTCATGCACTGAGATTTTCACAGAGATGTGCTCCCCTGGGCACAAAACCTACTTGCATCATAGCAAAGTTGCAGGTGATTTTGCTGCTGACATCCCAGCCAAGTCCTGAAGCCCGTCAATGCAGGTGGCTGGTCCCCACCAGCATCCTTCTGGCCCATGCAATGCCCTGGTTTCATTCTTCAGAAGTGAAGCACCTCCTTTCCCACGGGAAATCTGCAAACACAGCTCCAGGCAAAGGACAGACAGTGGGGATGTACACGCTGTGCTTTACAGGGATGAATAACGGGCGTCCAAAGTGTTGTGCTATGAAAGAGGAAAAGAAGAGGATTTACAAGAGCCTGAGGCAGATGAGACTCTTACTCATGTGTTTCTTTGCATGTTACTTTATCTAAGCTATCTCTAAAATAAAGATTGGTTGCTCTATAAGCAGTGCAGTGGAAGTCACCTCCCATGAGTGTGAGACGATACTCAGTCTTGTACTGGAGTGGGCAGCCTGGGAAGGCCAACTGTGCCCGGCTCAGGGCCACCATGGAAAGACTTGGCTTAGTCTGAACAAATGGAAGGGCTGGGGCCAGGGAGTGTTTGGTTTGGTTTGGTTTCTGGCCAAGATGGTTACATATTTCTGTTTAACATGCTACCTTTACTAGAGCATCTTAAGCTCCAGCGTGTGCATGTACATGTGCATGCACACCCTCACATGCACATGAATGCCTTAAGTATTTGGGTGCCCCAGGCCTTTTTTACAGCAACTTTATGTTTAGGAGAAAGTAGGTAAATTCGAACCATGCAGTTGGATGGTTTGGAGAGTGGAAACTTGCCTCAGTCTAAGGTGTGGAGATGATCTGGCTGACCCTGCTTTGAGGCCTTGGGACTGCGTGACGTACTTTGGGGTCGTGGCAGAGGGAGAGATGGTTGCTCACCCACTGCTCTGCCTGGAGATGTTAATTCCCAGTTCACCGCTCCTGATGGAAAAGAGCAGATCTGGGCTAAGCCTCAGCATGATCTGCTACATAATGGGTTTCAGAATCCTCATGTCCCATCCACACTGGGGTTAAGTGCTGGGGATGTTTGGGCAGCACTGGTGACATGCAGTGTTCCTCTAAGGGCTGAATTTTTACATCCAGGCAGTGTGATGTTTTATATTTTATGTTCACAAACCAATCTGCAATTCTCTCCATCTCTTGGGATCACACTTGCTGAGGAGCCCTCGGGTCAAAGGGGTCCCAGTGCATGGGGTGATGCAGGGGAGAGCCATCGGCGGTGCCGTCAGAGGCATTTCTTCACCCTCCTGCTGGTTCACTTTTGTTGTGGCCCAGCTCTCCCCATCACCCCAGCTCTCTGTGCTGCAGCTGGCTGAACCCATGAGCCTCTGCTCCACCAAAGGGAATATTTTATTAGCACCACTTGCATTTCCATCACTTCTTCCCTTCTGATCATTTTCCTTTCATCCCCCGGGAGCGCCGGGGGTGGGAGCAGCCTCTGCATTTGATCGGAGATGGTGTGCTGCCTCTGCCCCGCCAGGTATCGCTGATACCAGCTCAGGGACACCCTCTCCTTTAATATTGTGTCAGAAATACTCTGTGTGCTGCTGCTTTTTGGTACAAGTCTGGCATTCTTTCTCTCTGAGGGAGCAGGCAGAGCCTGTGCCTTGCTGTGCGTCTCACAAAGCCCGATGGGTTGTCCTACTCTGCATCGCCACAGCATGATGCTGATGCTTCTCAGCAGAAGACACCTCTGAGCCCAGTTTCCCATTGCGTGGACTGCTGTTTAGCAAACCTGTGCTTGATGGAGATGATGTTATGATCAGAGATCACAAAAACCAGCCTTTGAGCACACTACCTGCCGAGTTTATAAAATAACGGATTATAATTTGAAAAAGCAGCTGTTGAATTTTCTCCTGCTGTGGGTTTGTGCATGTTTTAATGTGGTGCCATGGCCACCAAGGTGGAATAAAGCTGATGTTCAGTATTGGGCAGTGTTCAATTCTCATGTCATGAGAAATAAGGAATAATTCTTCCCTGTTTGTTTCTCTGCACCAGCTCTATGTACTGTGACCTGTGTAGCCATGGGATGGGACCCCTGCATCAGGAGATGGGCACTGTCACCTTCCCTGTGCATGTGTAACTAGAACTCCACACTTTGTCCCAGGGCTCACACAGCTCTGCTAATACAAAGTTGAGATTATTTCAGTTTTTATTTTTGTCATTATTTTATTAGTATATTTTATTAATGTGTATACGTATCATAGATACGATAGTATATTTAAATAAGTTTAGGAGAAGCAGGGTTTGAGGTAATGGCAGGTGACAGGGCAGCAGCTCAGATGCGCTCACAACACCATGATAAGGCACTGATGTGATTTTGGCACCAGCAGTGGCTGCTTCTGGCTAGCAAGGTGTGTCACCATAGTAAATACCTGGTTTTCTGCAACTGGGAAAAGCAGCTGAACAGAGAAGTCTATGACATGGAGATGCTTTTGAAAAAGAAAACAAACAACCAAAAAACCCACCAATGGAAAGTATCCTTTTCTAGATAATTTCTAGCTCTGTGGTGAAACCCAGAGCCAGCCTGAGCTGTCTGACTCCCTGTGCAGGGCCATGGGCTCCTTGGTGCAGCATGCCTGCCCTCCATCTGCCAGCACTGTGTCCCAGAGATGGCTCAGCACCTTGTGGTGGTGCCATCTAAAGGTCCAGCGACCTCAAGAAGGTTTCCAGTTTCAGGTGATTGAACCATCACTCCTGCCAGTTAACCTTAATGCTTCCTGACCAGTTCAGCAGCTCCTGCTTAGCTCTGGTGGCAGCAGCCTGCTGGCCCTGTGCACATCACATGTGCAGGCAGGAGTGAGCAGCATCATGCTGTATGTGAAGGCACTGTATCCCTGGGAGGGTTTGCAAACAGCCTTGGAAAGGTGGTGAAGCTGGTGCCTTTCCCTGTGCCTGAGAGCGGTGATGAGATGCTAACATGTGCTTAGCATGTGTAATATATTTCTGCACTAACCATGCATCAAATTATAATTTAAAACCAAAATATTTTTGTTGGATGGAAAGTCCTAGTTAATTAATCAATCGACTAATAGTTTAGTGCTGGAATGGCAAAATCTAACCCACTGAACAGCTGCTGGAAACAGCTGGTGCTTACGGCTCATGCTGTTTGGGGAAGTGAAATCTAGAGTGTCTCAGTTTCATTTTTCAGGGAGATTTTTCAGAATTCCCCATTCATCTCCATGAGCAAAGCCTTCAAGCACTCTTGGGTGTGGACCCAGCGGGGATGTGGGACTGGATTCACTGAGGCTTCCAATGGAAACAAAATCCCTATTGCACTGAGGATGCAGAGAGCACCAGCCATGCCTGCAAACATGGCAGCTGGGGGTGTTCCTGTGGGTCTGCATGGGGAAGATGTGTAACACCATGCTGTCAGGTATTTTCATTTGCTTATGAATCAAAACGGGTGCATTCTGAACTATGGGTGCAGCAAGGGAGATGCCACCAACCAAAAGGGCAGTTTCCAGGTGATCCCCAGCTTTGGAGGGCGCTTGGTTGGTGCACAGGTCAGGGTCCTGGTGGGGTGGCACACTGGAGACTGCTGTGTTGGGAAGGGAGAAGGTAACTGGTTTGCACTGCCTCCTGCTCTGCTTTCTCAGCAGCTGCTGGTCCATGGTGAGACTCCACAGCTGCACAGGAGGTGGTGGTGGTGGGCAGTTCCCACCAAGAGACACAGGGAGTAGGGGAGTAGGGAGACCAGCAGGCTGCTGTCAGGGACCAGATGTGGAATGTTGCAGAAGTGTCTAAAGTAAAATATATGAAACCACACAAAAGCCTGAAGAGGCTCGAAACAGCCAGGTGTGCTGCTGAGACACCTCCTTCCAAAGTTGGAGCACAGAGCTCAGTGGCCATGGCCAATCCCACCAAACAAGTCCTGCCCTGCAGGTGCTCCAGCTCACTGCTAAAGCAGCCCAGAAATATCATTTGGCTCCCTAACACTTAGATGCCTTGGTGGGAATTTCCTTGACCTTTCCAGCAGTACTGCAGGTTAATGATTGACAAATGCTGCTAAAGCTTTACCAGATCACACACCACATGCCCTAGAAACAGGTGTCTATTCCCAGAAACCCAGGGATTTTTTCAGTTTGACCTCCACAGCTGGGAGTGACTCCGCTGGGCACCAGCAAAATCACAAATCCTCCCAACATGCTCCCTTAACAAGGAGCCAGGTATGGAGGTATCAAATGGACAAAATCTGCAGCTGGAGGGCAATGAGGTGAAACCATCACAGTGGCGGAGGCTCACTGGTCCTCAGTGTGTGGGAATTTGGGTTTTCTGTTAGGGTGAAAATCTCTGTGAAGAGAAGTGGTGTTTTTTGTACAGCAGCAGCCTGTGGCTTGCTCATAGGAGACTTCCCTAAGAAGTAGAAGGAAAAAACAGCCCAAATCCACAAACAACCCCCTAAATAAGCTTGTCAAAATGTTACTGAGGACATTCCCTGGAGATGAGGTAACTGAAATTTTGGTATAGGCAGACGAAGTGGCTGTGCGGTGTTTATAGAGTCAGCAAATTTACTGCTGTCAAAACCCCCACCCCGAAATGCAGTAGGAATTAATCAAGCGTAGTTTATTTTGTCAAACATTGTATCCTTTTGAAAATAAACATGTTGGTGTTGTTTTGCCGAGAGCGTGCTAGGACCTGAAGTACACATTCATGCCTCGTGGCTGCAAAGCGATGTATCCCACAGTCTTTCCTGATGGCTAACACCATTCCCAGGAAAGCCATTGTGCCCGGCTCCTGGCGAGGCTCCCAATGGAGAATGTGTCAGCCCTGCAGCCCAGAAGGGTTGGAGAGGAAAATAACATGCTTGTTGCTGTGGAGTTTTTCTTGCTGTGCACTATGTGGTGGAGTGGGAGCTGGTACCCGAGAGCACTTTGTGAGGAAGGAAGGTTCCCATTAAGGACTACTCAGGATTTTTACAGATGCTCCTTGGTGGACACAGGGACACAGAAGATGTCTCCCAAATGATCCAGGACATTATCAGTGTTGAAAACCAGATTTTTCATAGCAGAAATACAGATTTAGCCTTAACCTCTCTGTTTAGTGGCTGTCTCCTCCCTTGTAGGATCCCAGCAGGGACTTCAACAACTTCTTGCAACATTTGGGGATCTCTGCCAGTAGTTTCTGTTTGCTGTCTTTGCTGTTATTATTTCAGCGTGCAAAGATGCTGCACATCCAGAAAGGAAATCACCGCTGGATCGAAGCAGCACAACCACCCTTCTCACCCAGCTCTCTGCAGGCAGATCACTATAAAAAAGTCAAGAGCCCGCCTGTAGCAGCCTGTATCCCTTCAGTGTCATATTATATTACCATCCACCATGTTAGCAAATGGGAAAATAAACATGGGCTGGATAGCAAAGCAAGAGGCTGTTTAATTACAGATGTGAAGAAGAATGACGTTTGTGTACATTCCATCCAGAAGTGGATTCAAGTGGTGACCTTTCCCGTGGTGTGAAACGGGTTTGTTGTGGAGCACAGGCATCTCATGTCACTTCAAGATCTGCCAGGCATTTTGTTGCCCCTGTTGTTTATGGTTAACATTGGATGATGTCTCTTGAATCTGAACCTCAGCAGCTGACAGCATTTTCTGAGAACTTGTCATCTGGACTCTATCTAGCAAAATTCCCGGTATTGGGTGTATTTGTTCCCATTTGATGGAAAAACAAAGTTTTAGGGGAAAAAAAAAAGTAAAGGGAGGATGATGGCATTAGTGACTCATGATGTTGAGCTGGAACTTGTGGAGTAATCCAGGATTTAGCCCAAGGTGCCAGAGTTGTGGCCTAAGTTACTGCTATTGCCTGTCAATGTGTGTGGGGTAAACATCTCCTAAGCATGGTAGACAGCATAGACTCTTTGCTGTGGTGGTGTCACAGAGGCATCAGGGATGGCTCTGCTATACTTGGCCTCCCGTGACCACATCAGAGGAGAGGGATACTACTGCCCTTGACAGCATTTCCAGCAGATGCTGGTGGCTCGGACAGCCAGGCCAGGCAGCACGGAGCAGGGAAATGCTGTCTGATGGAGAAGCAAAGGTGCTAATTGGCCTGGTTAATTGCAGAGAGGGTCAGCCCAGGTCTACGGGTGGACACTGGTTTGTTAATGAAGGACTAATGGTTGCAAGGGGGCTGCTCTGTGTCTTTGACCAGCAGCTTTTTCCTTAATTGCTGCCTCTGATCAAGATACAGCGCTGAAAGGAGCCGGGGTGGTGCTGCCCTGAGCTGCCATCAGCCAGCATGCCTGGTCTTGGGGAGCCAGTGGGTACTTTGTTCTGAGCTGGGTGAATTTCAGTGACCAGGGCTAGGGTATAGAGCAGCTCTGTCTTCTGCACGGCACTGGGATGAGGGGTTGCAGCTGCTGCATGGGCTCAGGTTCTTGCCCTCTTACTACCTCCCGAAGATGCTCCTGCAGAGAGTGACGGAGGCCTGGGCTAGGAAATGCTGGCTGTCTTTTCAAGCCATGGCAGAGGTACCGCCTTTTGGAGAGGCACAACGGGAAGGAAAGCCATTGCTCTGGGCTCTGCTCTGCTCTGCTCTGGCTGCTCGGGGCTGGACCAGTCCAGGGGGCCCCAATGCAAGGCTGCTTTGAGAGGGAGAAATTTCATTGGTATAATAGGGATTGCCTTCAAACTAGGGGTGATCCAGCAGGAAGGTCAGATGGGGAAATGAGCCAGGCTGCATGGGGTGTCCCACACTTGGAGACAAATGTTTAGCAGCAGCATATCTGCTTGTGAAAGAATAACTAGAGGCATGGGCCTTGCATCTTTTAAACACTCCAAGTCTGCGGACTGAGGATGTGGAGATGGGATTTGCATGCTGCTTTATTTAGTATTATAAAAGCTGTGCTACATTTACGGAAACCACCCTGCAGACACCAAATGTGTGACCGCAAAAAATAAAATTTTAAAAAAAAAGGTAACAAAAATCAGAGAAGTGGAAAAAATCACGTCACCAGTGCCCCAGCTCCAGGTCTGTGGCCAGTGCTCAAGGGGAAGCTATTGCTTCCCCTCATGCTGTTGCTGCGTCACAAGGTTGAAGGATTTCCCCACTGTTAATTTATGTCTTTTCCAAGGACAGACAAAGAAAATCCCTGAAGCTGGGGACTAACTTGTCCCCCTGTGAGGCCACTACTTAGTGGGGTGCAGGTGACAGGCACAGGGGAGAGATGGCAGTGTCTGCCAGAGGTGGCATGAGCCGATGTCCCCATTTCTGGGGGGCTAAGCAACGGATGAGGGAGAGGCATGAGCACTGGGAGGTCTCAGAACAGGGTGCAGGCAGGGGGGACCCGAGGGAAAGAGGACCCTGAACTGCTCTGTGTGTGGCTGTTGGACTGTCTTGGTGCCACCTCCCTCTGCAGAGACCTCCACAGCAGTCTGTCACTCCTGGGGAGGAAGAGAGTCCTCGTATGTGAAGTCATTATAATAATAACAACCATAATAGGAATAACAGCCATGATAATAACAGTAGTAATAATAATAATACCAACAACCACTGGTCTGTAACTTATCCTTCATTCTTACTCAAACCTCTTTGTGGTTTCCATGCTTCTTCCTGAAAATTTTTTTACAGTCTTTGAAGAGTGATCATTTTAAGCAAGATATAGACAGGTCATTTAATTATTTTTAAGGAGACTGATTGATCCCACTGCCCGATTGGCTTCCAGACTCCAGCTCTGGCGACTGTCTGGCAGAGGCTCCTGGTCATTGTGGTCTTGACCTGTTAATCCAATCTCTAAAGGAGTAACTCAAAGTCCTGATGTTCCTGTCTGCTGACTGTGGGATAAGTGGATTCCCCGTTTAGACGGCTTTTACCACCTCTTTTATACAGCCTCACATGACATTTTGGTTAACGCTCTGCTCTTGATCTTGCTCCTGACAGCGTGGGATGGGCGTGGGGATGGTTCCCAGGGCTGCTGAGAGTGCCTGGATGGGCTCTGGGCTGCTGGAGAGGGACTCGCTCCTGAGGCCCTGGCTTGTTCTCATTACCACAGTGAAACCCAAGGGAAGAGCTGATTGCATGAGCAGGGACAGACACGGCTCAGGCAATAAAATCACTGCTACCAGAGGTTTAAAAGAAGGTCAGAGCAAGGCACAGCCAGCATGTTTTTCAGAGGGTGTCTGGAGCACGCAGGAGAGGGATGAGGGGATGCTGTGCATGTCAGTCTGGCCAAACCTGCTCTGCCCCTTTCGAGAGGTCTCCACCAGTGCTGCTTTTCCCTAGGTAGTGTTTGGCCAAGGGATTTATGAAGTTTGTGTTGCGCTATCCCAATGCAGTCACGATTAGACAAAGTGTTAAATAAAAAATAATTTTCTTGATGTTCCCAAGTGTGATGAGCCCTGAAGTGCTCACAGTGTGAAAAGGTGCTGATGCTTTACTTCCCATGTTCCAATGCCCTTTTTCCAGTCAGCCTCCTACCTTCCATTCATACCATTCTTTTCAGGGGTCCTGAAAAGGTACATACACCAATGTTGATGTCCAGGCTAATTAAACCCTTTGTTTTATATTTTTTCCAATTGAAAATGTCCCTCTGAGGGAGGACAGATGCTCTTGGTTTTGAACCACACGTCTCCCTCCCCACACCCTCTGCTAATCCAGCTGCAAGGTGGACATGCTGTGGAGAGGAGAGAAAGCTTGTGGGGCCAAGGGGTGGAGAGGAAGGGACACAACCTCTTGTTTGCTAGGGATGGAGAGAAAGGCAGAGGTGAACAGGGTTGGGGCTGGCAACTTGCCTATAGGTTCCAAGCCAAGCCTCTTATCTGCATAACCCACCTCTGGCAAGACACAGACAGCAGCTGCATCATGTCCCAGCAATGGAGGAGCCCATCCTGTGCTGGTCCTGCAGTTGAGATGTGGCTTAAGTGACTTGGGAGTGTGTCTGTGTCTCTGGGACATGTGTGCCAGCTTATGGGTTCCGGAAAAAAACCACGCATAGGAACTGAAGTTGCTGTAAATGTCATGGTATCATCATCCCAGCAGTGTTCGAGCTGGTGAATAAGCCAGGCCTGCCTTAGAAACTGAATTAAAAGAATTTTTAAATTAAGAAATAATTAATTTGGATTTCCATTCCTGCCATCTGGTTTTGCATGGTTTGGGTGTGAGTTTTCAGTTTTTCCACTGCAGCCGTAGGACTTGAAAAAAAACCTCTTTAAAGAGCTGAGACAACAATTTCAAGTACCAAGCACTTACATTAAGTATTGTGAAATCTAAATTGCAGAACCTCAGCATTGCTTAGGGTTACTTTCAGACCTCTGTCGGAGAAGATGAGCAGGCACACAGCTACCTGATGACTTGCTTTCCCAACCAAAACAATGATGTGAGTCACAATGAAATTTTCCACAGGGAGCATTCTTTTGTCCATTAATACAAAAAAATGCTGAATGTTTTTTTTCCCCTCGTAAAAGATTCTGTGGTGAGCATCTCTACCACGGGCTCCACAGGGGCTGGTTGTTTTTTGGGGGGAGACAGGGTGGTGAGGGTGGTGCAAAGAGGAGAGACAGTGACTTTGCACAGAGGAGGTTTTGGAAGCAAGACAAGAGCACAACACAGAGGAGACATCCCTGAAGTTGCTGTTTCGGACCAAGGCAGAGCCAAGAGGGTACAAATTGTGGGTGTAACAGCCAGTGGGATACCAGATCCCCCAGTGAAGGTCTCTGCAGCTGGTGTTTTGCAGACCCATCACCTTCCTCAGGTCACCTTTCCCCTGTGGAAGATGTAGATCTGTGCCCAGCTCTGCACTGGTCATCCTGGAAGGTTCCTCTGCCCCTGGGCGTGCTGAGCGCTGCTTCCATGTGGGCTCTGGGAGGTGGAAAACGGTAGCAAGAAAATTCCTTTCTTCTTCTCCTCCCTCCCCACCCCTCTCTTTTTTTCTTTCACCATCCTGCCCTGGATGTCCCTGGAGGCCAAGGGCTCTCCCAGGATTTCCAGCCTTAGCCACGCAGCCTTCCCGCACGCACCCCAGGCACGGTGGGGCTCCCGCCGTCCCCGTCCCGTGTGGGGCACACTCCGGGCCCCGTGGCGGGGGACCACCCACACGGCCCGCACATCAATCAGCCCCGGCTGAATCCCGCCACTGGCCGCCTCCCTGACCCCGCTATCTCCCTCCTTTCCCCTGGGATTCAAGTGCAAATGCCTCGGGCCGTGGGCTGTACGGCCCCTACCGCCGGCCTCGGCCCTCGAGGGCTGCCCGGGGTTCATGAGGGATCTCCCTCCAGCTGCGAGACCACCGTGTCCCGGCTGATTTACAGCGGGAAACACCGACCTGAAGGGGAACCAATGGCTGATTTATTTTTTTTTAATTATTATTTCTTCCCCCCGATCAGCTATTGCAATAAAATGACTTCCATTTTTTGACTCCCTCTTTCTGCACGATCTATGCCCAAACTGCAATATCGGTTAAAAAATATCATCTGTGAGAGAAAAAAGCAAATAAATGAGCACATCAAAGCCAGCAGCCCGGGGCTGTTGGGTTGGGAGAAGAAATAGGGCTAGACCCTGGGCCCATTATCTGGCTGATATCTAATGCCACCACTTCAGTGTGAGAATGGAGCCTTTTTTTTCGGCAGCGGAGCGTACTGGCCTCGCTGGTGTTTGGGAGCACAAAGGCCGCCATCCACCCCAGGTCTCAAGACAGACTGTTGACATGTTGCTCTCAGATTTCATTCCTGAAAATCTGGAACGTTATGCTGAACAAATAACATGATCTTTTTCCTTCATCTGGAAAGGATAAAAACAATTGCTGGCACTCTGAGCAGATCGCTCTTTCTTTTCCTCCCTCCTCCCTCCCGCTTTCATTGCAAGCCCCAACTCACTACCCACAAGTCACAACTTGCATATTTTCATTTGAAAACTTTAAACCATGGGGGGTGAGGGGCAAGAGCGGAGGGGAATGAAAAAAGATCAAAAAAGATGGATTTCAAGGAGCAACGATATAACCATGAACGTCTGGCAGCCCATGTGCTGCCTCAGCCCTGCTGGGCAAGGAGAACGGAGCCAAGGACAAAGCATTTGCCATTTGGGGGGCACATGGGCAAGGGATACACATCCCTGCTTAGGTATGGATGATGCTTCATCCATTTAGGGGTGGGATGGTGGTGAAGGTTGCACCCTCTGGGACCCACATTGCATCCTCTGATGGGCATCAAACCTGGGACGAGGACATAAGCCGTGATGACTTTGGTCCAATGCAAAATCTGGCACATCCTCCTCAAACAATGAGGCTTGAGCTGACACTCATCCTGTTCTCCTGGGCTGCTCCTTCATGGGTTTTGTTTTCAGAATGGTACTGCTGGGGGGAGGAGCCACATCAGCTTGTCCAGCCAGCCTGGTGGTCTGGAGGGCAAGTGAGGTGTGTGCTGCCTGCACCAGTGGGCATTTTAAGGAGGATTTTTTCCTTTCACCTTTGTAAGCACATACATTTCCCACCCTGTGTTTACAAATTCTTTTGACAGACCCTTTAAACAGAAGTAAGAGAGTGCCTGGGGGTTAAAAAAAATTGCTTAATCATTATTTATTTTTATATATCATATTTTATTGATACTGAAGCCCAGTATAGAGCAGGACTGGGACACGTCCTGGTCAGAGCTGGTTCTCCCCTTACTCTCTTTTGACCTGTTTTGCCTCCCACGTCCCAGGCTGACCACTTCTGCTCCCCTCTAATGAAAACCTCAAAGGCAGTGACGTGCATCCCTGCTGGAACAAGGCAGAGATCTACAAAGGAAGGGCTTGCTGGACTGGTGCCCAGGTAGAAACATTTCAGGGGATTGAAAGGCCCCAGAGGAAGTGCTGGTTGCAGTAATTAGGATCTCTGGAGCTCCACCTGGCAAGCTCACACTGATCTCCCCAAGTTCTCAGAAACCAACTCTGATCTCTCTGCTGACCATCAAGGTGCAGCCCATCTCTGGACAAGCGTAGCTTGACCTGGAGCATCATGGAAAGCAGCACTGCTGGTGGAAACCAGCCTTCTGCCCAGAGGTAGCAGCTGCCATGAGTGGTAAAGCCCAGTGTCAGAGGAGACTGGGACATCTTGCTGAAAATTGTGGAGCAACCAGCTTCCCTCTTCTCTTGCCTCTGCTCCATGGTGTTTTAGCTGGCACAAGGAAGTTCAGGTGATATATAGCTATTACTCATTTTTAAGTAGTGCCAGCTGGCTGGGCTATCTGCTGTTCTGAACATGCCTCTCTCCCTCTCTCTCATTTCCAGGTTGGAGAGTACTTCCTCCTGCTCCAAACAGTACTTGGGGTTGTCCCCTCTGCCCCAGGTCTGCAGGGACCAAGGCCATGCAGCCAGCAGGGCCACTAACAGAAACAGGGGGCTATCTTCAGGTATGCCATGCTGTCCCAGCCACACGTGCCAAGAGCTCTAGGCTCTGCCAAGAGCAGGGTATGTTTTCTCCATGTACAGGTGATAAGAGGAAAAAGATATCTGCCTTGAATTGTGGCCAGGGAGGTTTAGGTTAGCCATTAAGAAATGCTTTTGTGCAATAAGATCCCATGTTGGTAGCTGGGACAGACTGTGCAGTCTTGATTGAGGAGGGATTTTGAGAACAGACAGAGAGAGGACAGCTTGAGGTTGGTCCTGCTGGGCCAGGGAGTTGTCTGAAGCTTTTTCCAGTCCTACTCTCTGCAGCTCCAGGGTTTTGTGATCCCCCCAGCATGGTGACGACCTCATCTGTGGACAAGAGGCTGCACGTTCTAGAGCATGTTGGCTGGCCCTGCCACTGTTCATAGCACCCACAAACCTTGCTCTGTTCCTGCCCTGCAAGCACCCACCCAGTCCCAGGCTGGCACTAGCATTGAATCAACTCTTAAGAGGGGAATAAAAGCAAAATAAATCAGCCTAGGCCATGATACCTGCTGTAAATATAGCCTAGAGAGTCCAAGGGAGGGCTGAGCAGCTTCAACTGGATGGAAAAGCAAGAATGACCTGTGGGCTTGTTTCCTCTGTCATCCTTGAATTCTCCCCTGCTCTGCAACCACTGCTCCCCAGCCGGTCCCCTGTCCCATGCATTCCCCACTCCCACCCCTCTTTATGTCCATAGGAACATTATGTGAGTGTGGATGGAGAATTAAACATTGTGGCTGTAATTCACACTGAGAAAGGCCTGGGTTCAGCAGATGCAGGGTCCCATCCTGCCTCCTGCCCTTCTCAGTGGCAGCCAGACGTAAGGCCACCAGGGGCAGGGAGGATGGGAACATGTCTCCAGGGATGCTGTGCTGTGGAAGGGATGCAGGTGAGTCAACATGGATCCAGGATTTCAACCCAGCTGCCAGCATCAGTCTGGGCAATCATGTGGCAGCCTCGGGATTCTGTTTGTACCCCTGGATGGGGGAATGGGGAAAGCCATGGCCAACTCTGGAGCAATGGTGACTGACATTCACTTGCCAGGAATCTGTTGGGGAATATTTTTATCTGCTGGGTGTGAGTGTGCTGCACGTCAGAGCCATCTGCCACGCAGTCATTTTTGGGAGAGCTAGGAAGTGCAGGCATCTAAATCTGTGAAAGTGAATGCATTCCTGTGCCCTTCAAAGTGGTGTCTCCCCAGGTCTCCTCCTGTGGTGCCTAGGGACAGAGCTGGAATGACTTCTTGTCCTGCTGGGGGAGAGACAAACTCTTGCACTCCCTAAAATGGAGATGGTCTTGAGTTCTGCACAGCAAGCCTGGTGCACTGCAGACTGGTTTGGACATAGGAAACAGAGTGACACCCTGGCAGCAGCCTCCCTGCACACCTGGCCTGATCTCCCCTGTCCCTACAGCGTTTTTCCATCTTGCTTCAGTGTGCACAGCACCTCAAACGCTGCTGTACCAGAGTCTGGCTGGCACTGGCTCACCTGCGGAAGGCAACAAGAACTAGCCCACCCCTTACCCCAGAGCCAAGCAGTTACTGCAGGAGGTTTCTGATTGCTGGACGGGGTGAAAGAGCCCTTGGATAAAAACAAGAGATAAAAATCAATGGAGACATCAACCCATGCTGAACCATTGGATCTGCTCACCCGAAAATATCAGGCTGTTGACATTTAGAAACCAGATTCAGAGCATCATTTTGCAACTAGCAGAATCCTCCATCCTCATGACAGATGCCCTCAATTAGACACCCCTGAATTTGTGGTATCTGGGGTTTTATCAAAGGAGACTGTTTCCACTTGAGCATCCCCTCGTTCCAGCCTGGCTGCTCTGCCGCAGGAACGCGCCTGGTTCGGGTTTACAATGAGCCATTTCCTGCTGATGAGATGGAGCTGGGAAGACGTGTCTGTCCAGTTCCCTTTCAACACTTTCTAACCTTCTTGTGGCCCAAACTCTCCTACCAGAGAGTAGCATTTAATCATCCTTAACGATAGGCAGGCCATGGATAGCATTCAGCCAGATTTTCCTAAAGGGCTATATCTGAAATCTTTATTCAAGTACAATCCTCCAGTAAACTCCCTGACAGGCAACTGGAAACAGTGCAGGGCCGTGATAGACCTCTGACCAAGACCAGAATTAAATCAAACCAAAATCTTAAGCCCTCATAGGACCTCAGAGGGATTTTTGGATGTAATTGGTGCTGCAGCTAGGCTTGGAGTTCCTCTCGACTGCCAAGATTTGCCAGTGCTAAAAGACTGCCCCACTCCTGCCGACTTAAAGCTACAATTCATCCAGGGAATCCCATGCAGGTGGCAAGTATTTGTATCAATTTTTAGTGTAAGCCAGTCCATCACTGATGTGGTCTCTGTTGATACCAATAAGATTTGTAGTGTTTTAACCACAGCCCCATGAAGGATTTGTGCCGATTCCTCTAGAGCAGATTCAAAGTGGTTTTAACTGAACCAACATAACTTTGCAGTGTGGGAGAAGGCTCAGGAGCAGTGTGGCTGGAGGTCTGAGCTGGAGAGGAGCGGTGGCACATCGGAGGCAGGTGAAGAGGAACTGCAGAGAAACGCATCTCCTCTGGCTTCTCCTTCCCTGCCCTTCCTTCTCTTTGAAAAGCTGGCAGTGCTGCAACTTTTCCATTCAATGAGATGAAGGAAATTTGAAATGCCAAGTTGTGCAAGGCCCGTGGCATATGCTGGAAGAGGCTCTGGGTAGACGCAATGCGGGTGATGTCACCTTGTCTCCATCTCCTGCATCAGGGCCAGGGATGGCTGTGCCAGCAGGTCCTCGCTGCAGCTGGTCTGCCCAGCCCAGGGTGCCTGCACCAGGGATAGTGACACACTGGGATCCCCCCAAATAACAGAGGAAGCCAACTATGAGTTGGCAGAGCTAAAACAGCTCTGAAAGCCCTACAGGCCACATGAGAAAGGCTCTCTGCCAGGTAGGGATGGGATCATGATGCAGTAGGGATGGCATCCTGTGCCATCACAGCAGGCTTTGAGATGTCTTGTAGGAAAAAAACACAGAGTCTGGGGGCAGAAACTCCTAATGGAGAGAAAAGAGAGTTTTGGGACATGTGGGAAGTCAGAAGTTTTTAGCCTTTTAAAAAGTAAACCACAAATTTTTCCCTCTGCATTTCTCCATCTTTTTGTCCTGGGAAAGGGAGAGAAGTGGAGAAGGGAAATCGCTTGAGCGGTTTGGGATAAGGGGGCTGAGGAGGGTCTGCCAGATGTGCAAAAATGCTGGAGAAAGCAAAAAATGCAGAGAAAAATTTCCCTTTTGAGAGAGGCTACTTTTCTGTTCCTTAAAAAAAAAAAAAAGGTTTTTTCATGAAAAATTTCAGGCAGTCCCATTGTCTTGCTGCAGCCTTTGATTTAACTACTTGAGCAAGTATTTGACAAAACCCTCCGTGTTTTTCAGGAGATTTCTTAAATCCCGCCGAGGTATGGGATTATGAGAAACAACAAATGGCAAGCTGTCTCTAACCCACAGACTTTCTCACTCTCGTTTTCTCTCTCACTTTGGAATAAAAAATGCAGTGCTCCCTGCTGAGTTCTCTTTAAAATTCACATTGTCTCTTCAAATAAAGGCTGGGAGGGTGAGGTAGTGCTTTGAAAACCAGAACTCAGTCATACATTGCAGGGCCACATCCTAGAGGATTATTCTCTCTCAGGACACTTTATAACTTCATGAGAACTTCTGGCCTGGCTTGTCTCACCAGCTTAGTGTGAGTGGCCCCAGTGGATGGCAAGGTGACTGAGGTCCCTACATGCCTTTCCTTTGGAATGGCTGGATTTTTCTCAGGAGACTTTTTGAACCATGATAAAATAAACTACCGGGTTTTTTTGCCATGGGGATGGTGTGGCCATTTCCTGTGCAGTCAGGGGATGCTCCCTGAATCCCTGCAGAGGGAAGCCCTGCTATAGCAGAAGCCTCTCCATCGTGCCTGGCCCAGGCCAGGCTGTGGTTATATGATTTTCCCCTGCTTTTGATGTGATTCCTCAACTGCAGCAGCCTGTGCTGCCCCAGGGTTATGGTGACCTGCCAGCATCACCACTGGAAAGTTCAGAGCTAGATGAGTATCTTGCTCCCAGGAGAAGTGCCTGGTGGGACAGCATGGCTGTGCTTTGCTCTCACACAAGAAATGAACAGAGGGGCTTTTCCTCCTGACCTGCCCGGAGTTTCAGTGGCAAAAGCTTGGGAGTAAGGGGGTGAAACTGGCAACTTCCTTTGCTGTTGTTTCAGCCTGTCCTACCCTAGTGCAGCAATGAGAGAAATGAGGATAACAAAGGAATGTATTGTATCATAAACCGCTGCACATTTGGTTCTTAAATGATGCTATCGCCAGGCCACTACACTATCCTGGGGCAAATGGCTCTGGGCTGAGACGCAGTACTGGGCACGGACATGGATGCTGCAGCAGGACAGAGCTCCCTGCACAGCACCTGCACTCAAAGGACAAGGAAACAGAGACCTCACAGTGCCAGACAGGGAGCAAAGGCTCCTTGAGCAGCCCCTTTAACTGACATTGCAGCCTTGTGAAATCATGATAATGCCTGTCGTTCTTGCAGTACTATTGCTGTGATTTTCAGTAAGCAGAAGCAAGGAGCAATTATTGGACTCTGGTTCAAGGGTTCAACAGGGCTTGTTTACATCTATGCAGCTGTCTGTGAGCGGGGCCGGGGTACAAAGGAGAGTGATCAGAAGACCTTGGTGTATGGATTCCCAAGGCCTCTGTCTTGCTGAAGTCTTGAAAAAACAAGATTGGTGAAAAAAGTAGGTTTTGACAAGTGTTTTGCGCACATAGTTCAAACCTGTCACAGCGATGTCAAAATTCATCAGCTTAGTGAACCTATTAAACCTGAGGCAGAGCTGAACCATCTACAGCTCCAGGAGGGACAGCCAAGCCAGCCCTTCCAGGGAATCTCTCTTTCCCTCGCGGGGCACTTCGGGGCTGGGGTGGTTGGGAGCGTGGGTGCCAGGGGGGAACTCCCCAGTCTGAGCGATGCTCTGCCCCAGCTACGGGACGGGGGGGGCTCGGGGTCCGCGGTGCGGGGCTGCGGGAGGGGGCGCCCGCGCGGGGCCGGACGGGCGGGCGGGCAGCTCGCGGCTCCGCTCCGCCTCGCTGGGCGGGCGGATCCCAGCTCCTGATTTTCCCGGGGGCTGCAGAGGCTTGTCCCGGCCCTGCGCGATCCTGCTTGGCTGCCGCCCTCCCCGCCTCCCTCCACCTCCTCCTCCTCCTCCTCCTTCTCCACCACCCCATGTGCTTCCTGCCGGGCCAAG
>VXBA01000671.1:313341-474769 GCA_013399895.1 Serilophus lunatus | reverse complement strand
CTTTCTTTCTGTTTCTTTCTTCCCTCCACCTTCGTCCCGAGGTACTAGCGCATCCCGGGGACAGGAGTGCTCGCAGCCGGCAGCAGTAGGAAATGGTAGCTAATGTGCTCACACCCAAAACATTTTATTCTTTTTGTTTCATCCTTCATCTCCCTCCCAGGGCCGCTGCTTTTATTTCCCCTTCTGAATGACCTACTGGACCGCATTCTCCGCGGAACAAAGGAAGTGCCTTTTTAGCTGGAATCCTCGGAGACCACCAAGGACTCCAGCTCATGCACTGCAATTTCGCACTACTTTCAACAATAACAAAAATGCATGACTGAATGGCTCAAAAATGTGGAGTGTTGGAGGCATTCATTTCGGTCTGGGACACTGTCACAACACAGACAGACCCCAAGTAAATACCTTTAGACGGCTCAGATAGAAGCTGGGGGTAATCTTTACCATTGGTGTGCCCTCCAGATATGCATACATTATCCTTTTCACTGACAAAATTAAAATCATTTCAGTCGCTTGTGCTTTTATATTGTCAGACTAATGATATGCATTTAGCCTACATCTGTTTGAATAAAATTGCAGGCCCTTTTACTTCTCCAAGAAATATTTTAATGAGAAACGTCTGACTGGTTGCAGTTAAAATACTCTCTCCACCCTCCCTGCTTCGTAAAATGGTCTCTAATAAATAGTCTTGGATTTGATTTGAGTCCAGCTCTCATTGGTGTAGGATCGGGACGTGAGCAGGCTTCCTCATAAGTCCAGTATTGTGAAGGTTAGACCTAGTCCTTATTTTATATATTGTTGTTTAAGATGACTTAAACATTTGGAGAATGTCAAGAGTAGATTATGCTGACAAGGCTTCCATTTGAGGCTCTAAAGCTGTTGCCTGTTTGACCCAGTCCTTTTGAAATAAGTGGCCAGAGAAATGCGATGAGCAAGGTAAGATTATTGGACAAAAGAAGGGCTTTCTGCAATAACACGCTGAAAATATGGGCTGGGTTAAGTTGCTGTTCCAGGGGTGCAGGGAGTCTCTGTCTGGCCTTGCTTAGAAAGCAACAGGTCTTGTAAAGTTGTATTTTAAATGTAATCCTGCTCCGTGGGTGTTTCAGAGAGGGTGGTGGAAATCTTTAGAGGAGATGTGCTGTGTATGGCTTTAAAGTGTGGTGTACCTCAAGTGTGACTGAACTTAAACCTGGAGTTGGGTGCTACACCTGCTGCAGTTTCACATTCCCCCTGTGAATTCGTGTGGGTTTGGCACGGGTTGTGTTTGGAGGCTTTGGATCTCTGCTCTTGCTGCTCAGCTGGTGTATGCAGATGGTAACCACCAGTCCCACCACCAGTGTTTAACTTTCTGAGAGCAGGGAGCTTCACCTGCTGTTGTGTCTGTGGGATCAGCACAGGGCACTGGTGTGCCAGGTGGGAAGCACTGCTTGTGATAATGCTGGAAACAGGTTGGACACCAGGGCGAAAAGTCTGTGGTGTGTCTGGAAAAAATGAGCTACTTGCCAAACCTTTGATTTCATTTGGTGTTTCAGGTGATAAGTGGTGTGTTTTCTGTAAGTGAATTAGAAAGGCTGTTCTCCTGGGCGGGCTATCAGTGAGAACCGGATAAATGTGTGTGAGGGAACGAGCCATGTGCTTGGACAAGTATCCCTTTGAGGGGGGAGGGTGTGGAATCTGGTGATTTGTGCTTGGTAGCACCTCTGCTCACTAAAACTGTGGTGGAGGGCAGGTAGGGGAAGGTCCAGTGGGCTGTGATGCTGATGGGATGATGCGTGGACACATGGTTCCTTTTGGCATGAACTCTGAAGTCCATCAGGTTCTTTGTTAGATTTTTGTACTGGTTTGATGGGTTATGCTCTATTCTCATATTCTCTTACAGAGTTGCTTTAGATCACAGTGCAGAGACAGAAATTTTCTAGCACCTTTCCAAAAAGGTGTCCTAAAAGCTCTGTCAAATTAATTTCTGTAAGTGTAGTGACTTCTTTCCTGTTAGGGATTACTGATCCTACAGAACACTGGCTTTGAATTGTCAAAGTGAAGCAGCTGGATGGTGCCCCTGCACTGAGCTGCCTGACAGCAAGTGAAACTCAACCTCACTGGATGGGCACACAAGTCTTTTGTGGTTTAGTATGTTGGATGGATTTTCTTGCCACATTTACATTCTTCTGGAGCAGTAGGTATGTACAACTTCTTTTTCTTTCACAGACATACCCAATCCAGCAGGCTTCTTATCTGTACCATGGCTATTTCTGTGGCATTAAAAGGCTGTTCCTTGCCTATAATTACCCAGGAGTTCACTTTAATATTTGTTTAGACCAGGGTTAAGACATAATTAGAATATGCAGAAATAGCAGGTTATATCTTGATGAAAGAAGTGTGCAGCTGGTCAACTCGCTTCATGCTTGATAAGAGATGTAAAATGTGTTATTTGTAGTGTGGGTCATAGAAAGTGTTTAATTTTGTGTGCCCTTGGTGTTAGAGGTATAAAGACACACTACTGGTATTAAATGCTCTGTCTGGAAGCATTTCATAATTCCTGGCCCTTTGGGTGCCTTGTTACCTGAGTGATCTTGAGTAGCTTCTGGCAGCCCTGTGATGTGTGTGTACTGCAGCTCATGGTAGTGGTGAGATGCAATCTTGCTGTTGCTGGAGAGGTCAGTGCTTGCATAGATCTGATGTATACATGGTTAGTTTGTGAAACCTGACTCTTGATAGTGTGTAGATAGTAGGTGGTGTGGGGAGAGCACCAGCCTGTAACTGCTTTTACAATGACTTTGCAGGTTTCCAAGGACGGGTCCCATCTCGGGAAGGTCTGGGTCTAGCAGTCTGTAGCTGCTCACTTTGTTCAAATGCCACCCAGAGTCTGTCGCTCCTTATTGATCCCGTGTGTCTCTGGGCTGTCATGGTGATGGAGCAAAACTCCCAGGAGTGACCTTCTGCAGGGGCTGGTTGGTGTGGTGGGGCTGCAGAATGAAATGCAAAGTGAGCCGGTGTAGTGGCATCCGGAGACCCACAGTAGGAGGCTGTGATTTAAAAAACAAAAAACCCTGACGGTTCTTTCAAGAGGTTCCTTCTTGCCCTCAGGTGTTAAACAGATGGAAATTCCTTCCCTTTCCTGCTAATTGGAAGAAGTAGATGTTTCTTTTCCTGGACTGAAAAGGAAAAAAACCCTTCATCTTGCCTGTTGGTGGAAAGTGTAGTCAGTTAACCTGAAAGTTCCTGCAGCACTGTAATCCCTTCTCCTGCTGGCACTGCTGTTCAGGCTCCATGGTGACTGGGAGGCAGGATGGGGTGGAAGGTGCCCTGCTGGGGAGCATGGAGTGAACCTGAAGCCTCTCTATGCAGGGAGCTGGGCACAAGCAGGACTGTTCAGTCTTAGTGAAGATGCTCGGTGTAATCTCTGTTTAAATCAAATTACCAGAATTAATTGGTTAGCCACATTTATTTGCGAGAGCGATGGAGAGCAGCTCTTTCACAGTGACAGAGGAAAACAGTTGGCCCTTGAGTTTTGGACATGTGGGACCATGCCTGAAGTAACTCTGGCCAGGGATGCCCCAGCGTCTTGTTGCTCACTTGTCCCCGGTGTGTTTATGGCTGTCAGTGGGTGCTGGTGCATGACCCAGGTGGTTTCAGGGAAGCTGCTTTGTTGGCATTGCTGTTTGTTGTGGTTTAACCCCAGCCAACAACCAAGCCTCACACAGCCACTCACTCAGTCCCCCACCAGTGGCGTCAGGGAGAGAACTGGAAGGGTAAAAGCTAGAAAACTTGTGTGTTGAGATAAAAATGGTTTAATAGGGAAAACAAGAGCTGTGCATGCAAGCAAAGCAAAACAAGGAATTAATCCACTGCTTCCCATGGGCAGGCAGGTGTTCAGACATCTCCAGGAGAGCAAGGCCCCATCATACCTAACAATTACTTGGGAAGATAAGTGCCATCACTCCAAATGTCCCCTCCTCTTCCTTCTCTGTCCTCCCCCTTTATGTACTGAGAGTGATGTCATATGGTCTGGAATATTGCTTTGGTCAGTTTGGGTCACCTGTCCTGCTTGTGTCTCCTCCCATGCACCTCCAACTTCCTCACCAGCACGGCAGTACGAGACACAGAGCCAAGGTCTTTTTAAGCCCAGCTTAGTAGTAACACAAACATCTCTACATTAATCAACCCTGTGTTCAGCACAAATCCAGAACACAACCCCATACTAGCCACACTGTGAAGAAAATTATCTCTCCTCCAGCCACAACCAGCCCTTTGTTTTACCTGTCAAGTTCAGCAAATACTCCTTTAGCTTTTCACATGCTTCTCTTCCATGTGGCCTCTTCCAGCTGAGAAACGGTTTCTGGATCCCGTCCAGGACGGTGTTACTTGTGCTGTCTGGCACTGCTGAGCTTGTTGCAGTCAGTTTGCACAAGGCAGCTCCTGGACTCACTGGGTTATCAGAAGTACCAGATAATGCCTGGTCCTCCTCGCTGTCCATTTGAAGGTATGGAGTGACCTGTCCACCAGCTGGACCTGTTTGCCATGACTCCTGCCCAGCGAAGGCAGTGGTCCTTGGCAGGCAGAGGGTTCTCCTTCCTGGCCACCCCTGGGTGGGAGAAGTGACCGTTGGAGAACATCCCCGTGGCAAACACAAGTGCTGGCATGGAAAAGTAAATAAGAGAATCGCTTGAAGTATTTTTAGCTGCTTCTAATGTCATTTAGCAACTGGAAACAGCGGGAGGGGGGAGCTGGCAGCATCCAAGTTGCCCGCAGGCCACCGACGAGCGCCCTGGTGTCCGGCACTGGCGGCCGCGCGGCTCGGTGAGCATTGGCAAGAGCTGGCGGTGGCTCCTGGCTGAGTCAGAGCTCCGGCCACTCGCCTGGGACGCTGTTTTCTCCCTGCAGGTCTGCAGAGTTTTGTTCTGCTGCAGCAGCGTGCTGTGTCCTAGCAGCCGGCAGCGTGAAGCATGTGGTTAACAGCAACTGCTTGCAGTGGTCCGGGCTGAGTGGGAGTATCGTTTTCCTTGGCAGACACTTCATAGAAAGTTCTGTTTTTTCTGCCAGAATAAGCAGTCATTACATTCCATACAATTCATAGTCAAATTATTATCTATTGTTAAAATTGCCTTAATTATCAGATGTTTCCTTAGACATGTAGCTGTTTTTTAAGAGGTTGAATAGGCGTGTGTACATTGTGCAGGAGGCCTGGGCTGCACAATGTTTTCAGTGCTGTTTTGTAGTTTCAGGGAGATTTTCTGTGGCTTTCGTATGTCAACAGGCTTTTTATTCCCACTGAAAAAGCAGCAGAGCAAGGCCGACACGACAGCGAGGCACTGTGGGGTTTTTTGGGTCTCTGCATCTCCCCTCTGCTGTGGTATTTCCTTGATACCTGTGGAG
Source organism: Serilophus lunatus (assembly GCA_013399895.1). Classification (NCBI taxonomy): domain Eukaryota; kingdom Metazoa; phylum Chordata; class Aves; order Passeriformes; family Eurylaimidae; genus Serilophus; species Serilophus lunatus. Next base: position 469,396 of record VXBA01000671.1, on the reverse strand, counting down.
CCAAAGAAGTTCGGGATGAAGCATCGCTGCTCTGTGTGGATGGTGTGAGATGGCTCTGATAGGAGAAGGTCCAGATGATTATCTTCTGTCTTGGAGGTGCAGGTAGTATCTGCTCAGTAGTGCTGGTACCTCTCACAGGAGGCTGGAAGGGTCCCAGTTTTTGAGGTGGTGATTTCCGTGGTCTTAGCTTGCTCTGTGGTGTTCACTGGTGGCTTGTGCAGAGTGGAACCTGCATGGATGGAGATGGTCTGCCAGTGCTTCTCAAGAGGTGTCAGACATGTGATACTCGCCTCCTGTCCCCTCCTCCTGTAGCCATTGCCCTGATAAGCAGAGGGATGCTCACCACAGAATTCTGTGGGTGTGCACACCGTTGAGTTGCACAGGCTCAGCCCTTGACATCTGCAGGTTTGAGCAGCACAGGATGGAGCACCAGAATTATCCTGCTGCAAAATTCTTTGCCTCCTCCCTGAAGAGGAGCAACCCTCAGGGACCTGATTACTTGCTTTTGTTCTGCCTTTTTTTTTTTTTTTTTGGAGGGGGGTGGTGGGGGAAGGAAATTCTTGTTAGGCAGAGAGGTCAGGATGTGTCTCCTTGCCGGCGGCCAGGCTGAGAGCAAGCTGCCAGTCCTGGTCTCCGGGGCAATAACCTCCTTGCATTCCTGACATTCCTCCTGCTTTCTCTTTCTTTTGAGATTATGAAGATAACTTCCTTCTCCCATTGCTAAGCAATTCGAGGGCCCAGCAAAACTTAAATTTCTCCCTTGCTCCCTAAATTACCTGGTGTGCTCCAAGATGCCCCGTGGCAAACCCCTCTGGTGCCCTGAAAGGTGCAGTTTGTCCTCTTCTTGAGGGTTTGTGCATCTTGGGAAGAAAGCTGGTGTGTGTATTATTTTTTTTTAATTGCCAAGTGTTTTAATTAGAAGGGATTACTACTTTGTTGTAGCCTGTCTTACCTGCTTCCTGGTTTGTAAAAGACCTCCCTTAGTGTTTCATGAGACTATTTTGCTTTTCTAGCAGAGATTTTGGTCTGTGTTTTTCTTTGTCTCTGCAGAATACGTGCAGTCCTGCAGAGGCTGTGGCAGAAGCACCATGTTTGTGCTGGAGGATATTCCTCTTTACATCTTTCTGGTCTGGGAAGGTGCTCGGATAAAAGCAGCTTGCTGGGAAGAGGGGACTTGATAAGAAGATGTTGGAGGGTGTTTTCTGTTTGAAAATGGCTGTGGTTGGCACAGTTGTCTTCCCCACCAGTTTATGCCTTGTAGTCCATCTTAGGTCTCTGTGGAGCCTGGGAGAGGGATGAGGTGGGATTGGGAGGGGGTGGTGGTCCCCAAAAGCTGTAGTGCATCGCCTTGCTGGCAAAGTGCTCGAATGGGTGGAGATTGTGCTTAAAAAGTGTGTGTGGGTACCTACTGATGGGGTCAGCCTTTAAGTGCTGCCCTGTGTTGATTTTAATGTGGAATTAGGACTGTAGTGCCTCTTTCCCATTGTAAAGCTTTGCCTGATTTCCTCCCACCTCCCAAAGCACTCTTAGAAATACTTTTTGTTGTCGTTCATCTTTTAAGCAGAAAAATAAAATCTGTTGATTTCCTGCCTTTCTACTCCTGTTTTCAGTGGCTTACACAACCAGTGGCTGATGGACTTGGATTTGTGGGAGTTCTTTGTGAGGGACTGCAGGCTTTGGTGTTGGAAAGGTACATGGATGGTGATGAGGAACTGCTCTGAGCAAACGATTTTGAAGGAGTGTTTCTCTTAATGTTTCCAATTTAGAAGTTGAGAATTGTCTGGATTTTAAGCAAATTCAGATGGGAGCAAACAATGATGAAATGTTTAAAATATGTTTCAACATTTTTGTGGGAATAGGAACTGTTCTTATACAGGCGAGCTTTCCGGAGGTGAAAATATGTGGCCCTTACACATTGTCAGCATTGTTGCTGCTTTTTCCCCCCCTTCTTTTTCCTTTTTTAAAAATGCTCATAGGAAATTGGCTTTGGTAATTGAGTTTCTACAGAACCACAACATCCAATAGCTGCTCTTTTCCAGGGGTCGCCCTTAGGTTAGTTTAAGTAATGTGCAGTCGGTTTTAACCTCTTGTGGTTTGTAGTGCTATTCTAGAAATTACTGGTGATTTGGGGTGTGTTAGAGTAACAACTTCACAGGAAAACCCCAAATGTCAGGGTGTCTGGTTTCCGGAGAGCTCTGACCGCTTGCCCTGTGAAAACCAGGCACCTCGAGGTACGTCCCTGGCAGGGACCTGCTCCTGTTGGAAAATGCAGTTAAAGCCTTTACGGCCCGTTGACTTTCCTTTTGAAAGAAGCCGAAATAACCCTGGGTGATTTGTTTACCTACATTGACTTACAACATCCTCTGCTTCCAAGCATGGTGCAGAACCTGTGCTGGATGCTCGGTGTTGGTTTCGTCACCCCCAGTGGCTCTGATGGAGGAGCAGCAGTGCCCTGGACCCCCAAATCCTGGGGTTTAGGGGATTTGCTGGCAGCAGAGGGCCAGCTTTAAGAAATTATGAGCTGGGGCTTTAGCTTGGTAGCATTGACAGTTTGATATAAAAAGCTCTGTGTTGCAGGCTGTGATGACAGGGGGTGATAAATCAGTCTTGGCTGGTGCTACAGGTTCTAATAATGGTGTTTTAAAAAGATTACATGGGTTTTAATACAAACTTTTTCTTCTTTGTACTCTTTTTGAAGAGCGGAGCCTGTTTTGATTCAACATTCTTGGAACATAAAGACAGAGCCAGGATTTTCACCGGGCTGAAATGCAGTTTTTTGCTTCTCCTACAAACATGAGGATCTGGTTTGAGTGTCTTTATAGCTGACTGGCTGGCAGTGTCCTCTTTACAAGGAGCTGTCTTGTTTGTTTGTTTTGAAGGTAACTTTGCCACATGGAAGATTAAAGAGCAAGCAGCTTCTCCCAGTTGTGGTGGGTGTCTCTCCTATCACAGATTTCTTTCCAATTGCAGCACCCTGGAAAGAAATCTGTGATAGGAGAGACTTGCATGGTAGCAATAAGGGGGATAAATAACCTCCTGCATGTTCCCTGGCTTTCCTTGGCCCATTCCCATGACAGGACAGGGCATTTCTGTGATCAAAGAAACAAGCACAATTAGAAGCCTGATGGAAAATCACTCCCTTGCCAGGTATGTCTGAGCACCCAGACAGGCTTTGCCTTCACTCTGAGTAGTGTAGGGTGTACTTTTTTTGCTCACCTTCCAACCTTAGGGTTTCTAAAATGCAGCGTCAGGCAGTTCTGGGGGAACACAGGGGGACTGATGGGCCAAGGCAGTGGGGCACTAGTGGCCATGCCCCCTTGGCTGGGCAGAGACACAGGGAGCAGACAGCTGGCAGATACCTGGCGTGCAGATCAGGGGTCGGAGTGGTGCCACTGGTTTGGTTTGGACTGGAGGAAAACAAATAGGCTTCCTCCTGAGTTTTGGCTCAGCTGAGAGACAGAACTGAGGGTGCAGTAGGGCCATATACTTTTCTTCTCAGTGGGGGAAAAAGTGGCTTTGATAGAGTCTGCTAATGATTCAGTGCTGTTTACATAATAATTGTGGTTCACTTTCATTAGCTCTCATAATGAGATTGCTTTCTTCCAGTGCAATTGCTTGCTGGTTTGGTTTTACATGCTCCTGCCTTTCCTGCTCCCCGAGATTGAGAGAGGGGTGAGGAGGCAGCACAAGGGATCTGTGCCTGACCTGGCTTCCCTTACTCTGGGCATGGAAGAAAGCTCACAACTTGTCATTACAAAGGAGAGGAGGTGAAGAGGGTTTGTATCACTGGGACAAGTTCTGAAAGGCACAGATGGTGGTTTGGAGCGTCATCGTAGCAGTTTGGAGCGTCATGGCATCTTAGTGGAGCTGGGTTTAAATCCACTTTGCATTTCTCAGTACAGTGCTCACCTTCATACTGAAAACTCTTGGTCTTACCTATTTGCAAGGAAGGGAATCCAGCAATCTGCTTCTACCAGGAGGAAGAATCAGGTCCTTTTGCCTCCCAGTTCTACCATAACAGGACGAACCTGTGTCGGCTGATGTGCATCATGGACATTGTTTGTGTATACAAAGCTACTGGATTAGCTGCTGCAGCCTAACCTTGATGTAGTACTTGTTTGCTTTTCATGTCTGAGGAGTTATGAACGGTGGTGGTGCTGCTGAACAGGCTGCAAGTGCCTGCCTCCTGCAGCACCCTGTCGCCGTGCCAAGGAGCTGCCGGGAGCGCCGGGGGATAACACCCACCCCTGAGTTCTTATTTAATAAGTAATGCCACTGGGAGGACAATACGATAGCCTGAGTGCAACCTTCTGAAAAGGTAAGCTTGGGTGTTGTTTGGTTGGGTCGATATTTTTCCTTTATAGCTTAAGTAGCAGGTGCATTGGGGTTTCAGAGCAGCCCTGATGGCAGAGCCAAGTGCAGGCAGGGCATGCCCAGCATAGCTGACCCTGCAGCACAGCCCTGATCTGGAGCAGGGTGGGCCCCTGTGGGGCAGTGGGTGCTCTCCCAGGGGTTCTCTAGGGAGCGTGGGGGCTCTGTGTGTGGCTTTGCAGATGCCACTGACCTGTCCTGGAGGATGCATGCCCTCTCCCGTTTGGCTTCAAGAGACCATTTCTTTAGAAATACACCTCAAACAATTTGCTGCCAGTGGTTGATTAAGGGCTCTGCTGCTGGAGGGAGGGCCTGAGCAGAGGATGAGTTGACTGTGCAAAACAAAACACTTCTGTGGGGGAGTTGGGAAAGGTGGCACTGCTCTTTGGCCATGTGGCTTCTGCTAATTAACATGAATTACTTGGGGCTGATTGGAGAGCTGTGGCTTGATGGGCAGAGGAGTCTGGAAGAGACAGGGCTCAAGTCTGCTCCGTCCCTGTTGAATCCAGCCCACCAAAGGGACATGGAGGTCCTGATGGCAGGCGCCAGGCGAGTGAAAACTCCACATAACTCAACCTTCCACTTTATTAAAGGCTCCTTTATACCTCTTCTTGCTGTAACTCCTGTGAGAACAGCCAGCCTTTTCAGCAGCCTAAAACCTTCCTTACCGGGAAGGTTCCATGCGGGGAGCCGCCTGGCTGGCACGATGCTGCTCCAAACCAGCCCCAAAACTGCTGTGGAAGCAGTCTGGGAGCAGGCAAGGATGCCAGGCAAGCCTGGTACTCCCAGCCAGCCTTGCTGAAGCAAGGGCTGGGTCTACTCAGCCTACTCCCAGTAGGATCCTAAAAAATGGTTGTGGAAAGTAGGGGTTAATTTCTAGGTATCAAAATATGCACAAAAGGTTAAATGAGACTTCCTCTTTGTCAATGAGTTACGGCTTGAAAATATTTGCATTCTTTCCTGAAAGATTTAGGAATAATTATATAGCACTCAGGGGCAAGGCATTCCCAGATAAACTTAACAACTCTATAATTTGTACTCGAGGCAGGGTTTCCTGTAAATGATAGCTTTGTTTAATTTTACAATACTGCTTCCAAATGTTTGCCGGGTATGATTTGCCAGCTAAACAGGACTTGTGAATCTGGAAGAGTATTTATTTGTTTGTTATTGTAGACAGTAAGAGCTGTTGTATTAGGCTAAAACTTGGCATTGCCTTTACAACTTTTAGGCATCCTTCTCCAGGCAGGTTTGGTGGGGTGGGCAGCCACTGTAGGGTTTGAACAGCTTTCCAACTTCTCTGCAGAAAATTCCTGAGCTGCTCTCAGATCTCCTTCTGCTCTGCCTTTCTTTTTTTCTGGGGTTGGGAAAGGAACGCTGCAGTTGCAATGCACATACTTTATTTCCATTACTCAAAGCCGGAGTCATGCATAGTTACAGCCAAAGACACTTCAGCAGCTCTGGGGATAACAAGATAGCTGACAGACTGGAATGCGGATTTATCAGGGGTAAAAACTGGCAAAATTCCTTATTTCTGATTCTTCTTTTTAAATAGGCTCTTCATGCTCCTGTTGCATGACCCCACCACAAATTTAACCCCTTGTGTTCTCCCGGTTCTCCCAGGGGTGACCCCCCAGGCTGCTCGTGTGTCTTCTGGGATTATATAATTCAGTCCCATTTAGTTCCTTGGTGTTGTTTTTAAACTGCAAAGCTCTTTCAGAAGTGCTTTCAATGGGTTTTTATTTTAAAGTGGAAGCCTTTGCACCAAATGTCTGTCTGAGTGACCACAGAATGTAAATTTTACTGTATGTTGCCTTTGGACTGGCAATTTGGAAGACTACTGGGCAGTTAACATAGGTGGATTGTGCCATGAAATCTGCTTCCTTGGATTTGATTCATATTAATTTCGGAGCAAATCTCTTTATAGGCTTCAGTTTCATTTTGCTGTATGGCTACTTTTACTGTGCCTTTGTCAGGACCTGGAAATAGTTATATTGCTATGAGAACTAGGTTGTATTCAGCTCTGTGGCTTTTCACTTATATATATATATATATTAATATTCCAATACATTAAGCAATTTCTTTTTGGAGAAATAAGTTATGGCAAAAGGAGCCCACTTGGAAGTTAAATAGATTAAGTGAAATCCCTCAATTACAGGAGCGAGGTTCAGAAGACAGAACAGGCAGTTCAGGGAAGGAGTTTCAAGTTAAAATTTAACTTTTTCCAGTCTTCTGTGAGCAGTGGTGCAGCAAGATCTGCCTGGGGTGAGGGCTCTGACGTGGCTGTCTGCAGGGTGGATGGATTTGGAGCTGGTGGTTGTGCCTGTGGTTGTGCGTCTCGACCGGCTGAGAATGAAGGGAATTTCACTTTTTATTGGAAAAGGAAAGGATTGCTCAATGGTTGCAAAACACTTTGTTTTGGAAAAAGATGTCATTGTTTGAAAATAGCACAAGAGCAGGAGGGGGCTGTCACTAAGCCTGTGGCAGTCTTGGAAATCTTACCTGGGGGCTCGAAGTCTTTAAGTGTTAGCTTGGACTTTGTCCCAGGGTGTCCAGGCGGGAAGACTATGCTTGTCCCATCTCTGCCTCTCCCTTTGATTAAGGATGGGAAGCTTTTTTTTTTTTTTTTCAAGAGTGGGTACAATTTAAAAAAGAAAGTAAGTTCTTGGCTTGTTGACAGAAACACTGATGGAGTGGTGGCCAGTACTTGGTCTCTCATGGGATAGTTGCTGGCTCCTGGTTTTCTGCCCTCTGTGTCCTTTCTGCCTCGTCCCTGCATTTATCTCCTTGGCCCTGAGCCCCAGGCACATGTGTTTGAACCAGTGTGGCTCATTGCTGCTTTGCTGCAGGCACTTGCCTGGGTGCTTCTTGGCCTGTTTTGTCTTGGTGCATCCCCAAGACGTGTCGTGGTTCCATTCCCACGTTGGGAAGCTGCTCTGGTCACAGCACAATCATTTGCTGGAGACACCCAGCCCGTGCAGATTTGCCAGCAATGGCAGCCCTCATGCCAAAGCTTTGTCTCAGACTTGCCAGCATCACTTCATAACTGTGGAGGATTTCTCAGTGCCCCCCCACTGCAGGAACTGCCCATCACTACTCCAGGCTTTTTTTAGTTGCAAACTTTTTATAGACTGTTTTTGCTGATGAAGGGCACCAGGACAGCACAGCAGTGGCTGTGGGAGGGTGAGAGCCCCTTTCCCTCTTTAGGAAGGACTAACACAACTGGTAAATCCATCCCATCTTTCTAATCAGCCATCCTTTCCCTGTGGCTCACAGTGTACTGGGGCTGTTTACTTTCTTCCTGGTGTATTTTGGATGGTACCACCTGGGAGGTGGATGGCAAAGGTCCTGTTTGCACTTGATCCTCTCCCCAGGTTGCTCAGGGCTGTGCTTAAGACGAAATAAACCCCTTCGATGCTTGCCAGCAAAACCTTGGTGCAATTGTCTCCTCATACAATTGGGTGCTTTCAGCCCAGTGTGTTGTTTTCCCTCTCCATGAAAGCTGTTTGCACAAGCCCAGCTGCTGTGCATGAGGGAGGATCAAAAGTGGGATCTGCAGGTGGACAGTCTCTGCAATACCAGGGCTGAGGTCTCCCATACTTCCTTTTTCCAGAATACCTAAGAAAATGGGACCCTGTGCCATGTTCCTTTGTGGAACAGCAATGAGAAGGCATGTGCCCACACTGTGAAATGTATTTGGAAGGGGGATAGGGAGCTCAAAAAGAAGGTCTCATTGCCTTGGGAATTGTTGAAAACATGCTGGGATTTATCTATGCTATGGTGAGGAGGAGTGCCCATGTGAAGCTGTTGTCAGATAAGGTTGGTGTTCACAGCTGCACCAAGGGGAGCCAGATAGATATGACATCCTGGAGAGGGGGAAAAGGAGGAATTTTTAATTTTGTGGTATCTTTATCTTAATCCTTTCTCCCCTCTCTCCCACCCCTCTTCTTGCCTCTTCCAGGGTTAAACTAGTCAGTCTCGACTCTTCCACAAACACTGGCAGGCTGGTGGTTCCAGACCTGGGAACACATTGGGAGTCTGTTCCAGCAGTGGGATGGGTTTTTGGACGTAGGTCGTGTTGTGCTGGTGGAACACAGTGCAGTGCTTGTGTGAGCTGGGTGGCTTCTGCAATGGATACCTGGCTGTTGGAAACTAATGCTTGGTGGGAGTAGCAGGCAAGGGCTTAAAAGCGTGTTTTTCAGGTCAAAAAATCTTAGAAACTCGGCTGTGGTCTTAGCTCTGAGGTGGTTTGTCCCAGCTGAGATGAGAGTGGGGAGTTGCAGGGATTGGTTCTAAATGTCACTGATGCTGGGGAGCTGTGCTCTTGTCCCAGTGCTGCTGCTCCCAGCATGTGCCTCTGGGTGAAGTCTACAGCAGACAATAAAAGCTCTAGGTGACCCTGCCACTGGGATCTCTGGGGGATGTCCTGCCCTGTGCCATGGGTGAAGTGGAGCTGGGGGTTGATGCCTCTCGCCTTTTTGGGGCCTGGAAGGGGTCTGTCCCCTTTTTGTTCAGGGAGACTGAACCTGGAGCTATGCCTCTTGCTAGAGGGAGGATTTCCACTGGCTGTTTCTCTCTTCCCTCCCTCCCTGTGCATGGTGGCCCAATTTCAGGGGCATTTCAAAGGTCTTGGGCAAGTTGCATGTTGGGTTTTTGGCACTGGACTTCCCCTATCTCCTGTTGTGGTGCTTATTTGCCTTTCTCCTTGTGGTCCTTCAGCTTCGGCCGTGTGTGTTTTTGGAAGTTTGTCTTATTTACATGAGCAGTTCTCGGAAAGTTCAGCTGAAAAGCAGCTTTTCTTCCTGGGAACAGCCAGGAACCACCAGTGTGTGATCTTTGTGTATAAAGTTGCCTTTCTCTGATTATAAACAGTGGCCCCAGGATGGATGTGCGGTGGACCTGTTTAGATTTAAACCTGACCCACCTCCTTGTTTTCAGTTCTGGCGTCCCCTTTGAGCAGTGTGTTCTTCCTGCCTTTTGCAATAACCTGGTATGAGTTTTTTAATCTTAAAATTGGAGTCCTGTCGACTTGCAGTGTCCTGCTGCAGGCAGCAGCATGTGATTGTTTTTTAAAAAGTTATTTTTCTTTCCTGATACAATATCAGATACACAGATTGCTCGTTAATTTTCCATATAGGCTTTCTTCTGATGGCCTGGCAAACCAAGACCTGATAGCTGCAGAGCGGCCGTTGTGTGTCCCAGTAGACCCTGAGAGCTCTGACCAAGAGAGGTGAGGCTGGAAGCACAGATTTGTGCCTTGGTCCTGCAGCTGTAGTGGAAGAGGTGCTGTGAGATCAAGCTCTGCTGCATGTCCCTCCCAGAGCCTTTCATCTGGGCTTGTTTCCCCAACCCTGCTTTGCATCAGATTGATGCCAACTAATTATTTCTGAAAACTCCTCTGGTCCAGCTGAAATTGGGAAATTGTTTCTAGTCATGAGCAGAGGGAGGACATAGGGCAGAGCAGCATCACCTTTCTTCCTGGGAAGGCAGGCTGGAGCAAGGGGTTAGCAGCATTGCTGGAGTCATCAGCCAAGCCTTTGCTTGGTTTTGTGGGCAAGGCTGGAAAATGCAGCATGTCAGAAACTTGCTGCTTTGCTGGGTGTTTGTAGTGTCCAGCTGTGTACTGAGATAGTATGGGTTCCTCAAAACTGAGTTATGGCTTCTGGAGAAGCATCTCTGGGGAAATGGTTCTCCCAGACTCCTATTCTGAAAAACTGCTCTGCAGTAGAGTTTCTCATCTGGAATATTGGGCCCAAAACTGGCTTGTCCTGGGAAGGCCATTGGCCGTGACTGGGCTGAGAAGGTCATCCTGCGCTGAACTAAACTGGGGGAACAACCAGGGAGTGGGAAGCATGGAGCAGCTCAAATGCTCTGCTTTTCCTCTGCTGCCAAAATGGTCTCAATGTTGCTATGAAAATGTCTTGTGGAAAACTTTCCACTTAAAACTGAAGTCTCATTTGTGTCTGCCCAGGACCTACTCTTGGACTGAATTTTATTTTCTAAGCAAATGTGAGACTTTTTGGTCATGGAGGCGGTGGAAATAACTGTTCCACCAACTTGCAGCCCAGCCACTCTTGTGGGGCTGGGAGCAGTGGGGAGTTTTGGCAGAGAAGGTGGTTTGTTCACCAGGAGCAGTGAAGGGGCTGAGTGGGGCAGTGGGTGGCATACCTGTCTTGAACTGTCTTAGTGTGTGACCTCTAAAAAATTAATTTCCAGGGACACCACAGCTCCCTGTGTTGCAAGCTTCAGACTACTCCTTAATGTGAGTGCTCCCACAGACCCCTCCAGTTGGCCCCCAGACTGCAGGCTGCAAACTGAATATGAAATGCTTAATCGAAGCCAAACTGCCTAGAAAAATCTGTGGATGCAAAGTGCATTTGAAAAATCTGGCCTCTTGTGTACTTTCTTTTTTTTTCCCGGAGTCTCTTAACCTGTTCTAAATTCTGACGTTATCTGCACTGTTACTCTGCTTGGCATGCTCTGCAGACAGGGGAAGGGGCTTATTAATGTGGGTTTTTCCGTAGATAAATGTGGTTTTGAAGTACTATTGACACATAGAAATGTTGGTGGATGCTTAAAGAAGGATCAGTGGCTTTGTGATAGCCCTGTTCCAGTTCCTTTGTTTGAATATAGTTACGAAACCCAGTTGTAGCAAAGCACGTTGTGGAAAAAAAAAATGCATATTTCTGTGGCTTACAAAGAAGTAAAATCAAATCTGAACCCACACACCCCCCTCCTTAGTAAAAGTTTTGCGCACATCGGAAACAAAGGCATCAGCATTTGCTTGTCAGAGCTAATAAAGTTTGCTTGGATCTTAATTTTTCTGCTTGATTTCACAAAGTAATTGAAACTTCCTTTTTGCTGCGAGCCCTTTTTTTCCCCCTTTTTTCCTCTCTTTTTTAAAATATTCTTAAAAGAACATCTTTTGGTCAGTGAGTTGATGGAATTTTGCTCAGGAGGCAGGCGCAGTTTGAGTGTGCTTTGCAACGGGTCAGTCAAAGCTTATAGGACAAATAACTTGTGTCTGCAAGCCATTCCTCCAAGTTGAAAACCACCTAGACCAAATAAACCTTGAACTAGAGGTTTTATAGGAGCTTTTGAGCATGTAAGTGAAGCTTTTGTAATCGTAGTGATCTGATAAAACCTTAAAAACCAGGATTCCCATAAAAAAAATAGTAGTTCCACTTGAGGTGATAAAAGCCACATCTGGTAAGCTTTGCTTGCTACCTCCCGATGACCTGTGAAACAGCAAACAGTCCCTGCTCTGGAGGAGAGGACACCAAACTGCTGGTCCCATGCCCTTGTTGTGGAAGGCAGGCACCAAAATAAGTTGATTTGAGAGCAAAACCAACAGCTTTTGAAGAAGGAGCCTCTTGTAGCTCACCCTCCAGCTTACATTTGATATTCCACGACTGTGGTGTCTTGCCGCCTGCCTCCCGGCCCGCACGGCACAGGGAGATTTGGAGGTTAGGATAAGGAGGAGCCTGCATAATTGAAAGCAAACAAACAGCTAAGACAAAGAAAGAAACATAAAACAGCAAACCCAAAGCCACAAATAGAAAACAGACTCTCCAGATTGATTAGTTCAAATTTGTTTATTTGAAGTCCCAAAAGTTTGCGTTGTCGCTCTTTCGGGGTGTCTCTCCAATTTGGCAGTATGTTAGCCATGTGTTTGCAGATCAGTTTTTCACAAGAAAGATGCTGGATTTTGGTGTGTTGGTGTTGCCTTAGACTTTAAATTCAAAGGAGGATGGCGAGCTCCGAAGACTGGTTTGTAATCGTGACATGCAGGTATTGCTTTTGAGGGAATTACATTCTGTAAAACTTCTGTTTCATGGAGAATTTTCCTGGGGTGTGCTAAAGAGCACTGAACATTAAGATGTGTCACTGATCAATTTTTTTCCATGGCCCTGCTGGAAACAAATTTAGGAATACTGATGTACTTACTGGCTTTGGGAATTAGTGGAGACCTGAAAAAATCTGGTTTTCTTTTGGTTTCCAGAGTATTTTGGACTGAAAGGTGCTTCCCACCATCAGTAACAGATCAATAGTGCAGTTGTAATATATATTTTTTACGGATTTGTTTTAAACACCCCCAAGTCCCCAGACAGAGGAATTACAGCTCCAGCCTATTAACTGGTAACCATTAATGAGTCAGGTCTAAATACCTTGATTGTGCCTGAGATTTCTAAGCTGAATCCTTTGCCTAACATTAGCATGGCAGGAATGCCTCCTCAGGACAAGCAAGAACTTCCCAGGCCCTTCCCATGCCTCTGCAGGAAGGAGTAAGTACATTTTGGGTCATGCTGATACCATCTTGTGCCTTGGCGCTATCAAAGCGGGTGGAAGCTCCCCGCCGCTCTGGCAGCCTGGCTCTGATGTTCTTTCACATCCAGGCACGTTGTTTATCTTTAACCAAGGCTTGGATAAACTTCCAAAATAAATGAATGTAGTAGTCCACCTCAGTCTGCTTTGGCTTAAGTTTTCTGGAGTGACTCAAATGTTATGAATATGAAAATAGCTAGACTTCAAACGCTGCTTTTGGACCAGGTTTTCAGAGTTGTCTCCTAGAGCAGCCTTACGAAAATCTTTTTTTTTTCCCTCCTATTTAGCCCCCCTCCCCCTTTCTCTTTTCATCTGCACCCTTTGTTCACGTCTGCCTTCCTGATTAAGAACTAATCAGTGGAGATAGATTAGTCCTGGAGCAGTGCAGCCCTTGGGACCTGTGCAGCTCCGGCGGGTCAGGAGCCGGGAGGCACCGTGGGGTCACCGTCACCGCCGCGGAGGAGGCTGGCTGAGCCTCGCTCCAGTGCACGTAGGAATGTGGTAACAGGATTTAAAGGAAACGTACAGAACTAACGAGGATTAAGGCTAATTGTCCCTATGAGGGGCGGCAGGATGTGGCCATGTGGGGAAGCAACTCAGTTCTGCCAAGGGAGGGTCTGCTAGTTAGGGTCTGTACGCAGAGGGCTCGGCTCGGTGTTGGTTGGTTTAGTCACTTTGTGGAGAAATGGAAAATAGTGGATTGGGAAGGAAAATAAAATACTGAGTTCTTCCTTGAAGACTTCAAGGCTGTTAGAGCAAATATTTCTACAGTTGGTGGGAAGCATCCTCCAAATGGACCATTCTCGCGGTGCCCAGGCTCTGTTTGTGCTGGCTTTGCACAACTGCTGCTCTGTGCAGGGAGCTGACATCCCCCAGTTGCTCATTCTGGGCTTGGCAGGAGGCTCTTGCTGACAGACTTTGTGTGCTACTGAGTTTGTTTTGAGCAACAGTGTGAATACTGTTGGAGGTATTGAGAGGACCTTGCCTCCCCTTTTAGGTCAGGCTGGTTATCAGGTCTTGCAGAAAGGCCACGGGTGTCTCTAGGTTTGAATAAGGGGGGATTTGGGAAGCAAAAGCCCTCAGGCTTGGTCCTCAGTGAGCCAGTGTGTGTGAAATGTTGGCTGGAGCCAGCCATCCATCAAGCAGGACCGGAGGGAAGTGGGCAGCCAGACCAAGGAAAGAGTTAATTGCATTGTATTCCTGGGAAATACAATGTGATCTTTGTGGTAGATCAGTCTCTGCCTGGAAGAAAGCGAAGTTTGCATGTGTCCCAGCCAGAGGATGGAAAGATGATGCCTTTCAGTGCTGCGGGTACCAGCAGGACCCTCTGGGCAAACTGCTGGTTACTTGCCTTGGTTTCAGGGGAGGGGGTCGGTGCTGACAGTGGGGTCTTGTTGGGCAGGGTCTGGGGAAGCACAGAAGGGCCTGTGGCTCTCAGCAGGTGTGGGTGGGCAACATGCCCAAGTGAACTCGTTCTTCCTTGGCCCGTGGATTTTAGCTGTTCCTGATGGAAGCAGTCCAAAGCTCACGGTTTTCTGTCATGTACAGAGGTGCCTTTGGGGACATTTGAGATGTGCAGAGACAGGAGAGGGGACAGGTTTCCCAACTGTTAGATTACAGCTGGACTTTGCTACACGTGAACCCTTGAAGCTTGTAATCTTTTTGCTCATACTTCTAGTTACCAGAAGTCATGTCCTGCCCCCAAAACACAAAGCAAGCAGTACTTTTGCAAGTTGAGAAGAGATGCAGTGTTTCTCCTTGGAGCAGAGCTTGGGCTGACTTTTGCTCCCTCCCTGAGCAGGACTCCTGGGATCAATGGCACTGGGTGCTATGGTTGGCAAGCAGGAGAAAGGAGATGAGGATTTGGTGTTCTGGTCCAGCGTCCAGGCTGTCTGTGCTGATGGGAAGTGAGCCTTGCTGATGGCAGCTGTGTGGAGCAAGGGACTAACATGGGGTTTGCCATCTAAGCAAGGGAAGCAAAAACAGACCTCCTGTCCATGTCACTTAGGACTTTGGGATGGCCCTGGCTGGTCTGCTGAGCCCCTGCATTCTGTTCACTGTTCTCCCTGCCCAAAACCACCCTAGGCAGGGTGAAGTCGTAGCCTTAAGGACATGTCCTTATGGATGGAAAACATTGTCCTGCTACTTCCAGGTATTTGTGTGTTTATTTGTACACTGCCCTTCAATATAGTTGTTTGCAGTTGGTCTTGTGTTTTTGTTTGCAGGTTTGTTTATTTTTACCCCTCTTTTTCTTCCCTTCTGTGCCAAGTTGGTCTCAGAATTGCAGCAGGTTCTGCAGTGCCCATTTTGGATCCTGCAATAGAGAATTAATCTCTCTGGAAGTTAATTAACATCTCTTGTGTTCCAATTTATAGATTAGATTATTGTTTGTATAAAGCCCGGAATATTTTTTTAATTTTATTTTAAGTCGAAAACAGGAAATTGTGGCTGAATTCCATGAGCTTTGTTTCTTATTTAAGGAATTAAAAACATCTTTAGGTTTTAGGCCTTTTTTAAAATTTTTACTTGGGTCATAGCTGTGAGTTTGCATTCCCTTAGTGCTCTTACTCCTGTGGAATTCATGGAAATGGTAGCTCTGCTTTGTCTTGTGGTGTATGTGTGGTTTTGCTTTTGCAAGCAGGAAAATTTCACTTCTGTTTAGCCCTTGTGTAGCTGGTAACGTCAGAAAGGTGTGATGTTCAGGGGGATTGATGACAAAGCCACAGCACTAGTGCCTTGGGTCACTAGTCCTTGCTTTAGAATGTGCCAGTGCCACCAGCTGGGGTAACTGTGGCTTCCCATGGTTGTGTAGCTCTCAGCTGACATCTCTGTCTTACAGAATGCCTCCACAGAGCCATGGATGTCTTACCTCCTTCTGAGGTTTTTTTGTAATTTTGGGTGGTTTTTCCAAGTGAAGCATGATCCTCAGAGCCTCAGGAATCATCTACTGCCAGATCTGAGGCTTGCCAGTGGATGACCAGTCTGCTGGCACAAAGAGGTGAGCCTGGGTGCATCTTACAAGAACCTACTGTGTGGCTCTGAAACACGTTTTTGTGCATTGACACTGGAATCAGCCAGTGTTTGAAAAGGAAAAGTGAAAAAACCCACAAAATTACTGGAAAAGTGGTTGCTAGCAGCATATTCCTGCTTCTCCTGCCTGCCCATGTGTGGTGCTGCCCTGCGCTGGTGAACATTCCCAGAGGTGCTTGGTGGAGGGTTTGGAGCGTGCAGAGGGAGAGAGGCTGAAAGTGGAGGGAAAAAATGCTAAGAAGGAAAAATATTCCAGTTTAAATGACAAGATTCGTGGTGGAATCAGTTTTGGTTAAAGGCTGTTTTTTTGGCAAATAGCCCAAAGCTAATAGCCCCCGTCCCCTCCAGCAAAAAGGCGGATTTTTGGCTTTGTTTTGCCTTCTTAATGGGAAATTTGAGGAAAAAAACTGGGAAGTCTCACAAAAAAAGTAACTGTCTCCCAGCCAGATCTCTTCTATGTGCTGTTCCTTGTTCCTGAGACTTTGGTAATTCTGTGTATTTGCTGTTCCAAATGGATTCTTTTCCCTGCTGCCCCTTTTACGCCCTTTGATTGCATGAAATTATACTTGCTGAGGTTTTTTGGATTACCCCTGTAAAATCTGACGGACAAGCTCTCTTGAATTTTGAAGTCTCACCTCTGGCTGTCTACAACATTTTTTTTCCCCATGACTCTTGTTTTTACCTTTGTAAAGGTAAAACGGTAAAGGTATTGGCTGCAGGTGTTGGGTTTTCCAGCTGTTCTTTGGTTGCTGATGGAGGGGCAGGGGCATGGGCATGAGCATTACCTGTTTCAGTTATACACCTTGTGTATCCATCCTTCTCACTAAAGAAGTGGAAAAAACTTAGGGATAATTTTCAGCATACCTTGTCCATTGTGTAACACTGCTCACTTAGGGCATATAGGCAGAGGCATGTTATGAAAACTTATTTCATGCCTAAAGAATTTGGTGATAATAAAGAGAATTTGCATTTCCTAAGTTCTCCCTCAGCAATGTCAAGTAGGAGTTTTTGTTGGAGTTTTTTTTAATTAAGAAACAACTCTTGGTTTTCATTGAAGGTTTCTGTCTTAGCTAGAGCCAAGGAGAATCCTCTAGTTAACCAGAGCTATTTTCCTCTCCAAATTTGCTTAAATAATAAGTTTAATTACGTAATATTGGAATAGTTTTTTCGCCCCTTGCCTTATTTGTATATTCAGGTCTTTGTGTGGTTTCTCTCTTTTGATGTTTGCAGAAATGCATTATCTTCATCTGTCTGGTTTGTGTTTGGTGTGCCACTAATTGACTCAAAATCCTGTTTGTCAGAATGAAAGCAAGCTCTATCATGGCATATTTTTCCAGGGTGTAAAACCTTGCAGTATTCAGGCCACCCTGTTGGATAGGAAGTTGTTGGCTGTGCTGTGGAAATGAAGCAGTGATGGTATTTTCCTCAGGTGAGCAGGGTTTTAGCTTTTAATGAACTCTAAAAAACGCCACTCAGGGTGAGGTCCTGCACCCTCCTTGCTTGGACATCACCTAAAAAGGGCAGAGTACCCAACCCAGATGTGCTGCAGAGACCTTTTGATCCTTGATGGCCTCCACCTGAACCTCTCCATTGCCCCAAACTCAATGTGAGAGCCAGGCAGGAGGGGATCGTGGTTGACCACTGATGCTTCTCTGGGCTGATGTGAGGAGAGACAGATCTTTGCCTTTTGTTTGGGGCTGAAGAGCTGTGTTAGGATTGTGGGAAAGGTTCTGCTGGTCTCTCCCTGTTCAGGAGGAATGTCCCAGAATCACTCTGATTGACCTCAGCAGGCAGAGTTTACCCAGACTTGGTCCTTCAGGGACCTGGCTCTGTCATCATCTCCAAGACGAGCTTTGTGATGGTGATTTGGACCTGTGTGGGTGAAAGGCAAGAGCCCTCTTTGTGTCCTAAGTTGCTCTTTCCAGTAGAAAATTAAGGTTCTTAATATGTGTTTGGCATAATGTACACACGTGGATATAAATCTCTCTTGTTCTCTTCAGTCCCTGACCCTCTTGGCAGTAAATCTGGGAACCCAAAGCTGTCAACAAAGCAAAATGGAAAAACAGAAGCCAGACAGACCTTGGTTGTGTACAATATTCTAAGTAACTGTAGGTACACACCATGGAAATAATTAGGATTATTTGTTGTGTTGAAGGGAGGTATGTCACTGAGGTATTGTGTGCACTGGCATTCCCGTGCCTGCAAGATGGATTAGCAGCCGAGTTAACAGATGCAGTTAAGCTCAACTGAAAATAGTTCACTGTTGTTAAGCATAGGTGAAAGGGCTTTGGTTTGGGTATCAAAGGGTGTATTTTGACTGCTTGACAAGTTTGCCAGGGGAAGAAAAAAATCATTTCAATATTATAAGCTTTCTCTGTGAGTCTGGGGAATTTTTCTGTGCCATTAGAGTAATCAGCAAAAACCTGAAATGCACATTGATTAATAACCTAAGTGGAAGCGCAGGGGAAACAAGTGGCTTTAACATTAATAAGGCAAATAAACCATTTATATAAAACGGTTGCTAATTGAGTGGGATGTTAGATATGCTGCACAGTGGCACATGCTGCCAAATTGTGGTACTTCCATCACCCCACCGGTCAGCTTTGTGGAGCTGACTACACGTGAAGATGTATTCAAAAATCCTGGGTGGTTGGAAAAAAGAGGTTCAGATGGGGATGAGAATCCATGGTGGTTGAATCCAGGACTGAGACCTGTGACTGTGGAAGGACTGGAGCCCTGTGCCTGGCTGGAGAGTGATGTTGGCTGCTGACCTTCACAGTGAGGACCTGGGTTAGGGTACATGGGCTGTGCTCTCTCTCTTTTGGTGCCTTGTGGGCTTGAGATCACAATAGGAATTACAAATGTGTTGAGGAGGGAAGAAAAGAGCTGACTGTGGTTGAATGATGGTAGCCTTTAGAATAGGAAATAATTCACATTGCAAACGGGGTTTTTTTGAGTCTGATGACAGATGTTGCACAAAGTTCTTGTCCTGGAAGTGTGCAGTTGAAATAAGGGTTTGGGGTGGATGTAACATGGTACACACAGGAGCACTGAGAGAAATATGTCTCAAAATGTGCCAGCCTGATTTGCCCTGCTCTGATCAGAGGGTACCAACAGTGCTGCATCCTTTGCAGGGTGTGAGCTTAGGATTCTAACTTTGCTGCCCTCCGTGGATGCGTCACCACTGTTAACAGGACCTCAGTGCTGCTATACAGTTCTCCCTTCCTGGCACACAACCATCTCCACAGGAGCGTTCTTCCTAGTAAAATAAACACAAGGCCAACAGCAGCACAGCTTTAAAGCAAGTGGAGAGCACTGACCATCCAGTGAAAAAGGAGAGCTCTGATAAGAGCCATCAACTAAAAACTCAAGTTTGCTGCTTCTGCCAGGCAGAAAGCATGCATTGAAAGCAGCATGTGTGTGGCAGCCGGGGAGGAGGTGGCGGGGTTGCTTTGGGTGTGTGGTGCAACCCAGAGCCAGATTTTTTTCCCTCCCTTTGTTGTTCACAGCTTAGTATCATTTCACCTGGAAAGATTTGTCTGGCCAGATGCTCTCTGCGTTTTTGTAGTGCTCTTTGTTAGCAGAAACCTAAAGAGCCTGCAGGGATTACGACAGCACCGTTGAAATTAGTCCATTCCCAGAGGTGCTGAGCATCCCCAGATCATTTTGTAGCCAGGAAAACTGGATTTTTTTTGTATTTTGGGTAAATTAAAGGTGATCGGGTTGAGTGGACAGTTCGGTAACCATGTCTGTCTCAGTGACTCCACCGGAGTCAAACACAAGCTCATGCTTTTCTTTCTTCTTCTTGGCCCTTGTTAATGCAGGGCTGAGCAGTGGAGCTGTGCTCAGGGGTGATGCTAGTGTTTCTTGTCATCTTTGTTGGGGGTTTTGTAAAGCCTCAGTAGCATGTCAATTATATATGATGGGTGGAAGCCTAATATTCTGTGATAATTAGAAGGCAAGTCTAGTGTGAAATCGGATTAGGGCCCAGCATTACAGTCCAGGGTTCCTTTGGTAGTTGGTTCAGAGGAAGTCATAAAACTTCTTCAAAGATGACACAAGCCCATGTGTGCTATAGGAAAGAGACGGAGCACGAGCCCAAAATAGTGGCCCCACTCACTGGTCCGTCAGCAGTGTTTACCTTGTGCTCCTCCACCACCCCACCTTACCCCATCCTGATTTCTTACATGAGAGCAAGGTCCAACAGTAGCAACTTGGACCATAAACAACTTCTGGCTTGTTTACTGAGCTGCAGTGAAGGGCTAGGCTGTGTACAGGAGTTTTAAAGAAATACCCAGACCCCACCTCACAGCAAACTGCTCCTGAAAGTTTAGCTAGTTTTGCAGTTAGCTGGACTTGAAATATTAACTTGGCCAAGGTGAGGAGAAGCAGGCTGGGGAGGCATTTTAGACATGCAGAAACAAGATTTTGAAAAGGTCTCGGAAAATTGTTTAGTAACAAGAACTGCTTTTTAGTATCATTTAGTCCCCAAGTTTACACTGCTCACTTATTCATTTGATGAAAACTTGTTTTCCAACACATTACAAAATAGTTACTTGATTTGGAAGAAACGCTGTGTGCCCAGAGTCTGCTAAATATGCCGTTTCTGTAACGACTTAAATCGTAAGTTTGCAAGATTACCTTTCTGAGCTCACTTCCTTGGATGTAGAGATGGTAACATCATGTACCATCACATTTCTATCTTTAAACCACCACTTCGTTCCCCAGAGATGTGCTGTTAACTAGCCGAGGAGCAAGTTTCTTTCCTAATTTTTGGTACCTCATTTCTCCGCCTGTATTCGCAAGTAGCGTAAAATAGAGAAAACGTCTTGTTGCAGCAGACCATGGGAAAGATCTGCTACAAATCCATGACAAGCTGTGGTGATGGTGTACATATGCTGTAGATGTTTGGAGTCGATGTCTGCTACTTAAGCTCTTCTTGCCATGCAGCCCCTGATGTGATGATTGCACACCCTGCCAAACAAGTCAATAAAAAGCTTAACTTGAAAGGAGGCTGTGGTAGAGTTATATTTTTGCTGTGCTCACATGGTGATAAATTACAAAAGCTGCCGAGCTTTTCACACTCAACAGTAGATGAAGGGTTGCCTTGTATGGGCATTATTTGATGAGTTTTAACTTGGGAAATAATTATTGCCGAATGTGTCCTTGACATGAATGTTCTCTACATAATATACATAAACATTAGATCTCTAAGTATACTTAATACATGTGTTTTTCACTCTTTTCCCATAGAGGAGTTCACTGCCCATTGGACAAAGGGTGTTGGCTTTTATCTTGGCTCCAGGTCAGTGTTTGTGTTGTGCATGGCTGGTCCACGCTCACATGGGTCACAGGCAGTGATGGCTCTCCAGACTTCATCACTTCCATTCCCATGGTTGTAGCACTGTTGTGCTGGGAAGCTGTTGTCTGTTGATGTCTTGATCCTTTGCCCGTGGAGGTGTGAGCAGTTCCAAACACCACAGCCACTCGCCGAAGGGACGTGCGATTTATCCGTCCTCCAAGCGCGCGACGGGACAGTGGGATGTTGAGTTGTTCTCCTTGCAAACTTAGGCATGGGATGAGTCCTGTGGATGGATTCTGAATGGAGAAACTAACTAACTGATTTAAAAGACCGGAGAGAAGAGATTTCTCGCAAACTGTGTCAGGTGCCTGTTGGTTTGGTCGAGTGAGGATATATTCTCAGGGATGTGACAGTGCCAAGGACAAACCTCCCTGTGGGAAAATTGGGGCCCCCAGTGTCTTCTAGTGACTTTCCATTGACACCTCCCACGGTGGTGTAAGAAAACTTCTAGAAAAGCAGCCCACAGACATAAACTTGGTGTTTTTTTAATGTTGGGTAACACAGTGTATCGTTCTATGATTGGCACTGAGTAGCCGGAGCTCCTCAGCTCCAGACAGAGCTAATTCTTGATCACAAGCCAAGACCACATAGTGCTGACATGACTGAGAAATATCTTCCATAATTAGATTGCTTGGTCATTCATTTTTGAATGTCTGAGTTGCATTTTGGAGCATAATTTCTTAATGATCAACCAAATGGGATCCGTGCAAGCTTGACTTACTGCTGGTAGTGTTCCCCTCGCTTGGCTTTGCCCATGCCCTGGGGAGGCACCTTCAAATCTGGGACAAAGGGGATTAAAGAAAATGACTTTGCTTGTGACATTAGGTGGAATGATAAGTTTAATAGTATGAATAGATGTAAGACTCCTACTTGTATTTGTGAAATATATCGGGCTTTTGGGCTTTGTTGCCATAAATAAATTGGAGAAGTTGTTAAAACCAGTGTTTTAGGGATCCTAGGGCATCTGTGGACAACTTCAGAAGTGTCTGCAAAGTGCAAGTAGGAGAAGAAATCCCACTGTCAGTAAGTTTTAATTTGCTTTGCTGCTATTTATGATTCCTGTTGTGTCAGAATCCCTAGTCCTGTATTGCAATCGGAGAAAAGAGATTTGAAGTGAAATAAAGCAGTGGTGCTTAGGTGCTTTCTTTTTTTAAGGCTTGCTGGTGAGGCAGGCTCAGAGAGGAGTGCTCAGGTCTGCTCCAGACAGGATCTGAAAATCTGGGTACGTCTCTTCCTCTCTCTTAAAAGACTTATGAAGCTCACTGGAGCTGCATCCCTTGGTGCTGCACCCCTTAGTGCTGCTGGAAGTGCTCCTCTGTGACAGAATGAAATTGTCCATGAAAGAAAAATGTATCTGTGAGGAGACGGCAAGATTTTTCTATATTTTCTGAGGGCTGTGCTTAAGCAGTGCTGCTTCCCGTAGCAGACTTTGAGCTTTCTGTAATTGAAGAGCAGTGGATGGTCTTGTGCAATAAATTAGCTGTGGTGGAATTATCTGCTGGTCAAGGTCTTTCTGTAATGCCACAGAAAACAAACAAGCCCTGTAGCAACAGGGAAGTAGATTTAGGAGGAGAGGTTCTTAGGAACTATATATATAGATATGAAAATACAAAGGTTCAGTATCTGGGCAAAAGATGTTGAGAAATCTTGTACAAGGCAGGCAGAGCTTCAACCACTCATGTTAGCTGTGGGCAGGCTTTGTTTTGCTCCGTGCAAAAACCGCTTTTGTTTCTCTAAACGCACTTTTCATGCTCTAGCAGGTAGGATGGATGGCTCCTTGGTAAGTGTGTGCTGCACAGCCTGTCAGGGAGAGGTTATTTTCTGCATGGGGGCTGACAAGTCCTTTGCAGCTCTGGCAGTAAGTCTCTCAACCTCCATGGTAGTTGGAGGTCACTGGTAGTTTCTAGAGTGTGAGCAGGTAGGGAAGAGCCTTCTCTTCTCCATCTGCTCCCTCAGAATAAAGGGTAAGGTTTGGCAGCAAGGTGTGAAATAGGAGAGAAGGCAGCAGCTTACATGTAGGCTGTGTATTCTAAAATACCATCTGACTTGGAAGGGTGTTTCTCATCCTGACTGCTTGTTTTGATCGTATCTTCAGTGTTGACAAAGATTTGCACAGCTTGCCCAAATTTGAACTGCTTTAGCATCAGCCCACCTGCCTGTGGTGGTGCTGGGTTGTGGGGCCTGTCAGAGAACTGGAACAGAAGATTCCTGTGCCAAAGGTTTACCTTGGCCCACAAAACTTGACATCAACATTTTACAGGTGATGTTGGAAGGGGACATCTTCATCCTGCACTGCTGTGAGGCATCTAGAAACAAATTTTATGGGGCCAGGTCCCATGTCCAGACTGTCTGAGAGATTCTGAAATGAAACTCTGGAAGATATTGAAGCACTTGATGTTCTTTCTGACCAAGCCAGACTCTTAGGAAAGATGATTCTTAGGAAAGAATTATCTTTCAGGGTGAAGGAAAAAATCTCATTGAAGTCTCCAGAAACAAACCTCCAGTTTCACCCAGGATGATGACAGAAAACTGTAAAATTGGGAGCTGGGAAATATAAAGCATTTTTTTGAGCCATTCCATGAAACAGATGTATGAATACATCAGTGATAACTGTGCTTCTGAGAGATCACTTCTCTGTTAACTGGGCAGGGGAGGGGTCAAGAGAAAAAGCACTTGCCTGTACAAAAAGTGCCAATGCCATTGATGTTGTGTATTAACTGAGTGAATTGGAAGTAAATAAAATACTCAGCAAAAACTTCATGGAAGTTATCATAGTGTATGCAGGTGAATTTTCTGGTTTATACTGTCCAGGATGAGCATTTGTTTATTCCGTTTATTAACTGAATAAGTAAGAGGACACTTTTTAATGTTCTTGCAGAAATACAAGGTTTTCAGATGTGTTGCTATGAATTTCCTCTACAGAGTCAGGTTTTGATATGCCTGGTCCAGCACTCGTGGCAGGGGGGTCTCCCTGGGAGGAGATGGTGCTACAGGTCCTCACACCCCCTGCCTCACGAGCTGACCTCTTTGCCCTTGCATAGAGAATCCTTTTAACCTGGGATATTTTCTTCTCTGCTTTTCAGGTGACCACTTGAAAGTCTGCTCACAAGGTTACACATGCTGCTCTCAAGAAATGGAGGAGAAGTACAGTCAGCAGAGTAAACATGACTTCAGAAATGCTGTCGTAGAGCTTAGCAATCACCTACAAACCATGTTTAGTTCCCGGTACAAGAAGTTTGATGGTAAGTGCAGAGACCTTGAACTTGCTCTCCTTTGGATAAAAATGTAAAAAAATCCCCATCCTGTTGTTTTCTATGCAGTCATTCTGCTCTGTCTGCCCCTTTGCTGGGAAAGTTCATGAGTCGTGGCTCAGAGGGCAGAGCATGCCTTGTTTTGCAATCACGTGAGAGAGAAATATTTGCTGATTATAGCTGCTTGTTTCCCAAAGAGAGAGATCTTTCTTTCTGATTAATCTTCTGAAAAGCCATTTTGCTCTAATGTGAGATTGCAGTTGGTTTTGTTGGTACATCCCCGCAGTGCTTGTAATTGTAACGCGCACATCTTGCAACCCTCATCCACAACAATGCCGATCTTTCCCAGCATGTTTTGAACCCACAGGATTTGTATCCGTCTTGCTTTTAGCCTTTGGGGCTAAGCAGAACAACAGATAAACACAGAGCTGATTTTGTGCAGAGGCTGAGGGTTCAAATGTGACACAGGGGCAGAACCAAAATGAACAAGTCTCGGCTGCGTTCCCATCGCTGGAGTGATGTGAACTGCTGACAGATAAGCAAATGACTGGCCCAGGCATTGCCCTCAGGTTTGCAGTGTGTCCTGTCAAACTGGGTCTCCACAGGGCATTTCTGGCTCATGGGAGCTGCAGGAAGAAGCTCCCTTGGCAGGCAGCTGGCACACAGCCTTCCAGCACTGCCCACCTTGCAGCCAGGTGCCTTTTTTTTTTTTTTTCCTTTTCTCTTTTTTTTTTTTTTTTTTTTAGACCACCTGTTGCAAACAGCTGCAGTCAGTGCCCAGAGATTGGCCACAGCACCCGTCTGAGATCCAAGCAGCATCTCTTGGTTTGCTGCTGAGCTCTTGGTCAGTTCTTGCAGGGCTCTGCAGGTGCCTCAGTGCTCCTGGACACTGCAGCCCTTGTGTCTGAGCATCCCTGGGAGGGATGAGCAGGGTATCAAGCTGCTGCTTAGGTTGTCCTTGCTGGCTGGGGGAGTGAGGTGACAGCCATTTGCACACAGAAATACCTGAGTAGTTGAGTGGACTGGGTTGCTCAGTTAGTTGTTCTGCTTGTACATCACCATCACTATCTGGCAGTAGAGGATGATTCTGCTGTGCAGCTTCTTTGGGCCTTTTTCTCCCTTGTTTAGACATTGGTTCAGTGTGAGTTTTCTATGAATGTCCCAGTGACCTCTCCTATGCTACTGCAGGAGATAGCAGTCTTTTTCTTTCCAAAGGGACTGGCACTAGGGTGAGAGAAAAAATCCCTGGGTATGAAATTGCAGTGAGTCAAAGTGGAATTACGCAATCATTTTGATAGCATCTAAATCTGCTAGCTAAATATTTCCCTCTTAACCTCTGTTGTCTCTACCTGCTAGTACACCAAAGGGGTGATAGAGGGAGAACCAAAGTGTCTAGACTTGCAAGCTTATTAAATGCAGAACAAGACACTTAATGAAATCCAGCCCACAGATAAGCCCTTTCAAAGAGACCAGAGGAACAGCATCTGCTTCACCTTAAATGAACGACGAGGCTTTTTGAAATGCTGCGTTGAAAACAAAGAGCACGCACAGTTTGCTGCATGAGTATCCCTGATGTAGAGCAGACATACTGTGAGGTGCATCTGCCTGTTTATGGGATGAGAGATGGCTGCAGGGGCTGTATGAGGGCATGGAGGTATTAAGCCCAGCTGAACTGGATACCTGTTGAAGCACAAGGCTTAAATACGTGAGCTTTGTGAAGGAGTCCTGGACAAGCTGTTCTGTTTATGCTCTGTATTTCTCCTGTCAGCACCTCACAGTGTCCCCTGTGCTGGTCCCACTCTCATTTTTGCCTGAGAACTCTATCTGGCAAGTCTGGGAGGGGATGGTGTTGCTCAGCTGTTCCTGAAAGCTGGATTTACTGTGCCCAGCCTGTCCCTGAAGGGTGTTTCTCTGCCTCGTACAAAACTAATGAAGGAGAATTAGCAACCTCCTCAGCCTGTCCCAAAGCCTAATGGCTCTGTCTTTGAGTGTTTGCTAATATCAGATCTAAATCTTGATTTGCTGCAGACAAAGCTGATTTAGGGATTTTTTTAATCTTACCTGGAGTGGAAGCAGAGATGAACTGATTACTACCCTTCATCATTTACCTCTTGGAAGACTTCTAATTAAGACTGCTTCTCTTCCTCTAGCCCAGCCACCTGGAGGCTGGAGGCACACCTTCAGTGGTGCTCCTGCTGCTGACTGAGGCAGGTTGACAAGTTTCCCCTCTGAGGTCCTCAGACTCTTCTGCGAACATTTCGGAGTCCCATGCCCTAGACTGCTGTGTTTTGTTTGTTTAAGAGCGTGCTGTTGTCTGTCTGCTTGTGGAGTGGTGTTTCCTTCCTTTGGTTCTGGTGCTTGATCATCAGGTCAGCTGTGTTCAGTGCTGCTTTGCACATTTGAGTTCTCTTTGCCCAGCATAGTTCATCCCACACTTTTTATGTTATGTGCCAAAACTACAGGAAGGAGAGGCAATCAAGACCCATATATTTGTCCTGATCTCTAGGGATGAGATGGGAAAAAGATGATCTCTTCCAGAGCTCTTTGTCTGCATGGACCCGTGTTCTGATTTTGCATTTCCAGCTCTTCAGGGCTTCCTCATTACTTGTAGCTGCATCCATTCAATTGAAAGTAAAGCTGACAAAAACAAGCTGTGCACTTTCCTCTGTTTAATATGAAATTCACTGTGCTACAGCTGTGCAGAGTGACTGAGCAGGCAAGATGAGTTACTACAGAGACCAAATTCACTTCAGCAAGTGGAATGGACACTCCTCTTGCAGGGCAGTAGATCCCCATGCTAGGAATGGCCACTCCAGGATACAGCTCAAGCACCAAACACTATCCTCCAGCCTTTTGGAAATCTTTGTTGTGGGTTTTTTGGCTGCTAATCTCTCAGCCTTGACATTCAGGTCTGAGAAGAGAGGCAAACCTGTCCTGCCTCTGTTATGTACTTGACCTTTGAAGCAGTTGCTGCAGAAGGACAGTCCAAGTGGCGGCGTGTCCTTTGGATGGAGGCTGGGATGCCCTGTGGCTTCTGGAGTGTTTGCATCAGCTGTTGCCAGAGCGCTGTGTGCTGTTGGAACTGTTGCCAGAATTGCTCTGATCTGACACCAAAGCTGTACAGAAATGGATTATCTCCTCTTAATCGGGGGCATGGAACAAGCTGCTGATTATCCATCCCCACAGGGCTGACCAGAAGCCATTTCGGCTCCTAGTGCGTAATGTGACAGCGTCAGATCCTCCTCTGTGTGTTTGGTTTGCAGGCACTGGGAGAGCTCAGGAGCTTTGGACTCCCATATCTTACATGTCCTGTCTAAATATTTGCTTACAGACAGCTACATATGCTTCTGGAGGTCTCTCCTGTTGTAATTTAAGCCACTGGTCTGATCCCAGGGTAGCAGTGAGGTATGTGTTTTCAGCAGTAAGGGAAATGATTTTTTTGCAAAATAACAAACACTTTGTGGGTTGTTGGATTTTCTGTTGCTAAATGATTTTAGAGGTGAAGATTTGCTGTTTTTTCCAGTATCATCTCAGATACATTTATGGGCTTCATTGAGAAATTAGTGGGTGAGATTCTCTGTCCAAGTAAGTGTCTCACTCTGTGACAGTGACAGTCATGGGAAAGCCACTGATGACATCTCATGCCACAGAAGCAGCTATAGCAGCCAGGGCTTTAAGCACCCCGGGCCCCCCCCCCCCCCCCTTTTTTTTTTTTTTAAATAAAATCTCCTCTGTCTTATCTTTACAAGTTAGTGCCCTCCTCTTCTCTCCCTCAGGGATTAATAACATTAATAGAATTAATGGTGACATTAAGACTCCATAAATGCTTGGTCCCATTTATTAAATTCAAACTTTCACCTCTTTTGCCCTTTGAGGCTGAAGTTTTCCATTCCGGGGGTTGTGCTAGCCAAGCAGTGCTTTGGGGAAATTGCTCAGCTGTTTTGAGGAACTGGAGCCAGGACAGGACATAGCCCATAACTCTTCTGCAGTGTTTCCGCTATTCCGTTGCTTCCTAGATAAGATGTTCTTGCTTTTTTCTTATTAAAGACACCTTCTGAATCTCTTGGAAGATGTAACTTGTGCCAAGCCCTTTTCTGAGGAGAGAAATGATTTTTTTATAGGCTGATTGCAGAGTGACTGGGCAGGCAGAGCCCCAATCCCCAGCATGGAGTGGCTGCTGACCCCCACAAGCTCCTGTTTCTCCTGTCTCTGCATTTCACAAGCACTTTTGCTGTTGCACTTAAAGTCGAGTCTTGTTCCTTTCTTCTGTGTGCCCTAGATTTAGGGAAGGCAGCAAACTTCTACAACTCTTGCTGTATGCCCCCTTGGCAAATGTGAGATGGTCCATCGCTGGGCTGGCAGTAAGTTTGGTGTTCCCAATGCCCAGATGACTGAAGGATTTCTACAGAATGGTACAGCCTGAACCAGCATCTGGGAAGCTGTTAGGTGTCTGATACGCTCCCCCTGACTTTTTCATTAGCAGTTACACTAAAACAAATAGAGAAGTGTAAAAGGAAACCCCTTTGGGACAATGAGCAGAAAGAAACCAAATCCAAGAAGAGGGAGCTGGGCAGGGGTCCCCGAGTCCATGGTACACACAACCGCTCTGCTGCACGAGTAGGGGGCAGAAAGGCTGGAGAGGGATTCCTGTTTGTGGGCTCCATGTTTGTGTTAGGCAGGGTAGCTACAGGTACAAAGCATGATCGCAGTGTGCATCTTTGAAGCATCCCAGACCTTCTAGTGTGAGAGTCCAGTGTTACTCCTGAGTGCATGAATTACTTCCAATTACTGGCATATTGCCGAGTTCAAGACACTGGTCTAAGGAACATTGGCCAAATACCTCCCAAACTGTGCTGAAACTGGAGCAAAAAAGCCCAAAATCTCATTTCTGAATTTGGGTTTTCTTGTTCAGAAACCCTTGGCTTCCAACTGCTGTCTCCAGGTAAGAGTTAACAGGGAGGTGTGCTGATGCATCAGGACACATGGATGGGATGTATTAATAACGGAGGGAGACAGAAGGGAAGAGGGAAAGCTTTCAGTGGTCTTCTTTCTGCTGCTTCAGGCAGTATGGAGGCAAACAGTGAAAGACGAGCCCCACAGGTGCCCAGCCTGCTGCTCCTATAGTTAGAATTTGGCAGATCATTCAGGGCACTCTGCCTTACCAAAATAACTGCCCTTTGGGGACCTTCATCTCACGTTAACTCTTCTATTGGAAACTGCCTGTAAGAGCAGACCTGGGGCCTCGTCCTGCTCCTTTGGCAGGGTCCCCCTGTGTCCCTGGCACCCAGGACTACAGGGTTAGTGCTGGCTGCCAGTGCTTCCATCTCTGCAGAAGGCATCACCAGGTGTGTGGCACTGCAGGAGCACTAAGGAGAGACCTGGTGCACCTTTGCTGAGCCAGAGCTGCATGATATTTGAGCTTCTGAATAAACCTGTGTGGTGGAGAGAGCTCTCCCATTGCAGCCCACCCTCAGGTGAGTGTGCTGATGATGGCTGCATCCTTAATGTACAAATAATAGAGTGGGTTGGCCTATCTGCTGCTGCTGACGCAGCCTTTTTCTTCCATCTCCAGAAAGTGATGGCATCAAACCTTATGACAACCAGGGCAGAAAAGAGTGAAACGATCCATCAAATTTTGTGGAAGAAGGAATTGTGGAGAGGGTCCTTCAGACATGATTTTGGACAGATGCTCACCCAGGGTGATGTGAGCAACCACCAACACACTTCCTTTAGAAAATCTCACTTGTGGGCTTCTGTTTGTATTTTCCCACTCACTGCAACAGCAACGAAACATTGTCTGCTGTATGTGGCTTGGAAGTTTGTTTATTCTTTGTTTTGGTTCTGTTTGCTGGTCTCCATCTGGAGGTTTTTAAGGAGGTACATAAACCACTGTGATTTTTAGTCCTGTTCTTTGAGGAGGGTGATACTCGTCTGAAAGGGACAGAACTAGACCTCTCTTTTGGGAGGCTTGGAGAGATCCTGAGGCCAAGTTATTTCAGAAGGAGGAAACCCCAAAAGGAGGGGAAGCTCCTGCCCAGTGGGTTATGAGAGAGGAAAGAAAAAAGATACTAGATCTTATAACTGAGCAAAGACTTTAGAAATGGGCAAAAGCCTTTTGTGTATGGACGTGGAGGGATCAAACACTCTTCTGTGATTTCAGATCCAAGCAGTTCTGCTCTTAAGGTCACAGATAAACTGCTCTTACTCATTTGGGGTTTTTTCTCAAAAGCCAAGATGAGGGCAGCAGGATTTGTACTTGGCTGCAGGAAACGTGCCTGGTGCTCTCTGGTTACTAATTGCTGTAAACCAGTCAATGAGCTATTGTTTGTCTGTTTAAAATTAACTCTCTCTTCCTTCTTCCCGCACAGAGGAGCCACCAAGCCTGTGTGCATAGTCCTGGTAGCTGCTCCTCTGGATGCCCGCTGAGATGGTGGTGTTTTTTGGGTCTTGTGGTGGACTTGGGGGCATAACAGTGCAGAGCTGGGGCTATTTTGTTAGTGTTTAATGTACTGCAATGTCCTAGTGTACGGCCATTCTCATGCTGGCTGAACAAATAAGGGCAGCCCCAGCTGGAAGAGCTCTCAGTGCAAGTGTAACGAGATGAGGGCAACTGAGGTAACGGGAACAAGAAAGCCTCCCCACCATTCAGTAGCATGAGTCCTCCTCACACTCTCTGACAGCAGTAAGAAGGAAGGCTTGGGAAAACATGTACGTGTGAAATACCTTGGTGAGTGTCCCAGAAAGCTCCTTTGAGTTGAGGGAATGTGGGAGGCAGCCTGAAGGAGCTCACTTCCAGGTGAAGGTGTGTTTGATGTTTGGGGTGGTAAGTTGGTGTGTTGGTACTGAATGGATGTGGGTCAGCAGGCTGAAGCAGCTGAGAAATGAAAAATGTGTCTGAAAGGTCAGTTGAGGAACGGATGCAGTGAAAATAAGACATGGGAGGAATGGAGGGAAGAGCAAGCAGTGGAGAGAGAAGCAGCAGCAGCAGCAAGGGAGGTGCATTGGGGAAGAGTACCGTTGAGTTGTTGTCATAAGAAGGGGGATGGAAGAGCTGGGAATGATGGACCTGCTGCTCGGGGAGGAGGCAGCATGGGAGCCGTGGGAGAAACTCACTGTAGCTGACCCAGAACAGGATGCATGAGCAGTGATGACCCCTGAAAACAGAGAAGGGGAGGCTACAAAGTCTGGGCTCATCCTGCTGCATGGGATATGGCAGAGCAGGGTGGACCAAGAGGGGGACTAAGGGCATTTCTCTTCTTGATGTTTTCCTGATTTGTGGGATGACTGGTATGTGCAGCAGGTTGGGATGTACTGCTGTTTGTTTCTCGAATCGCAGACAGTAGTCTCCACACTGTTTTTATTCCTCTTTCATTGCTTCTTATTCTCTAACATGCTCAGTCTCAGTGTGATGGTGGTATCTGGCACTATGTGTTTTCTTCTGCCCTGCTCTTTTGAGCTCCTACCAGCGCTATGGTGCTCTAGAAACAAGAACTTCTAAAAATCCTAGTGTTGGGTGGTTTGTTTGTTTTTTTTCACCTATGAGGTTGAGACCTGGTTCTTGCTATTGTCTTGACTTTTCATTAATCAAGCAAAGTTTGTGGGGATGTTGTTGTTCCTCCCAGCTCTCCAGGGTTCACATGTTGGGGCTGTTGCTGTGACACTGGCAAGATTTAAGCCTGTACTCCTTCAAACTCTGTGAAAGAGTTCTTCCCATGTCAATAAGTGCTAACACATGTTTGAAAACAGGACACAGAAACAGCTTGTGGATCTGCCCTGCCCTTCCTGAGTTCATATTCCATAAATGTGTTAACACTATGTGTTCATCAGTTTCTCAACACTTCCGGAAAAAGGTTGTTAAGCTACAGTTTGTTTTTCCCTGGTGTAAATTACAAATGTGGTATATGCAATAAAGGAAGTGAAGGCATATTAAAAATAATGAAGCATATTTAGAAAAAAATAATCCCTCTTCTCCCTTTGGACGAGGTGGTGTGGCTGTGGATGACTTCGGCTCCAGATGAAGAGAGCTGTGAAACATTTGTCTTTTTTCCTCTGAATTCCTTTTATCTGTCTGGATTGAGTTTTGCTTTGCATGGTAGGAGCAGCTGCAGGGTGGAGTTTGCATCCACAGATGCACCTCTGCAAAAAACACTGGGGTGGTGCTGGTCCCTTCCTGGCACTGGCACAGCCTGCAGGGCCTTGGCTTGGGCAGGAGCATTTGTCTGGGAATCCATCTTGCTGTTGTGGGCATTTTATGAATAAACCATATAAAGAGAAAATATAATTAATCTCTTTGTGGCAGTGTTCTCCTGTACGCAGTGGAAAGCATAATTGTCTATACAGACAGGCAAATTAAAGGTTTTGTAAAACAGGCGGTTCTTAATTAATCATAATCTGGACAGTGTATTAAGAGTATGCCTAAAACGCTGGGTGCCAAATTATCTGAAACTAATTAATTGTGCCTGTAAAAATTCAGCATGTTCCACCTGTGTGCTTGAACCTGCTTTTATTTATTTTTCAAGGTGTGTTGAGTAATTGCATGTCTACCGGAGATCTGTTTGTGTAGTTCATTTGCAGGCCTCAGAATAAGAGCGGTTGAAAACACAGCTCTAAACTAAGAAAATTCAGCGTGTCTGGTGTAGAAAATTCAGCGTGTCTGGCGGCTTTTGGGAGTAGAAAGGTGTGTGTGTCAGCCCTAGTCTCCTTTTGGAAGGGCACCAGCACAGCTGAACGTGGCCAACAGATGGGAGTCTGTAGTGAGCACATTAGCTCAACAGCCTTGCTGAGCTCTTGGATAAGCCTCTACCTTTTTTGCACCACAGTTAAGGTTTCCTTTGCTCTATAAAATGTTGGGGGTTTAGGTGCTGAACCCTGGGTCACTGATGGTTTGACTCTTTGCAGTGGCCAGAAGAAGAGCAATCAAGGTGCCATGGAGCACTGTGCTTCTCTGTGTGAAATTATTCCCTGAAATAAATGTATTTTATTCCCAAAGTTCAAGAAATTTAAAGAAAAACTGCACTCGTGCAGTGCTTAGTTACGGATTCAGCCCTGAGGACTTTGCCTGGGGCAGGGCTGGAGAGGCAGAGGACACCAGTGCTCAGGTCCTGACACAGGGCAGGTGGTGGCAGGAGGCACATCAGACCAGGCAGTTTTACTGCTCCTTCCTTTGTCACCAGCACTAATACAGAAAATACCAAACCTGCCTGTGAGTGGAGGGGAATGTGCCCCTTTGATGTGTTCATCTCATTTCCAGGAGCTGCCTTTGATTTAGGTGGGACTGTGCCCTACACCACCAGGCTCTGTCAGCAAAAGCCGTCTTGTATGAAAATCCCACTCTTAACATACCTAAAAATGTTAGCACAAGGAATAGGAAAACATGGCATCTCTTCTTACTTAAAAAAAAAAGAGAATATTTTCAGATGAGACCTATGAATCCAAGATCAAAAAAAAAACTGGGTTCAAAAGTCAAAGGAAGTGGATGTGTTGTCTGGAGATGGGATTTGCTCTATCTCACAGTAGGTGGAGTGATTGTGTTTCTTCAATTAGCTCATGTACCAGCAATTTGGAAGAAAGATTGTTTTGAGTTATTCTGGCAGTGCAATCTGATGTCATGTGGAAGCACCTTGGGGAGATGTGCTTTCCTGTGCTGGGTTACTGGCAGGGTTGATCTGCCCTCCAGCTGCAAACAGGTAATACATCTTACTACCTGAAAGAAAGGAAATTGCCAAGTAACTATGGTTATGTTTCCCACTGTGCTCTTTTATAGAAGAATTTGTTCAAAAGCAGAGGCTTTTTTTCCTCAGGATTTTTATTGCAGAGACACCAGAGATGTCGCATCCAGTCTTTCCTGCCATTTCGTGACATCTCTAGACCCTCCACAAACGTTGGGCGTTGAAATTCTACCCTGAAGTTCCAGTGTGTTAAAAGAATAAACAGGGCCTAGAGCTGTAGATTGCCCGACTGCAGATTACTGCCTTTTCTGTCTCTAAAGTTAATCATCTTCCTTTGAGCCCCAAAGTCGGTAGCATCCACAGGATTTATTTTGCAATACAGACAATTTTTAAACTTGGCGTTATGAAGTTTTGTGGCTCTGGTTCCACTGGGCAGCTCAGCAGTGTTGGGACCCTGACCCCTGCACTTGTCCTTCTGAGCAGCAAACTGAGTGAGAAGGTGACTTTGCATCAGCAAGACTTGACAGAGGTGTGTTTAAGCAATACGATGTGGACCTGCTCTTGTGTCAGATTGTACCAGAGCTGGCTGTGCCATGTTAGCCCAGTGCCTTGTCTGTGGTCCATCCTCTCTGTGTAACCCAGCCATCACTCCACATTCTGCTCTTCGCCAGGAGAACCAGGGAGACCTTTGAGCCATGTGCTGCTTCCGTGGTTCAGTTTGTGAAGCCCTTCCCAGCCATGTGTGTGTGCTTGTGCCTGTTTGTCGACAGAGGGGCCAGCCCTTGTTCAAGGAGTTTAAACAAGATAACTGGAGG
This sequence comes from Serilophus lunatus, assembly GCA_013399895.1. Taxonomy (NCBI): domain Eukaryota; kingdom Metazoa; phylum Chordata; class Aves; order Passeriformes; family Eurylaimidae; genus Serilophus; species Serilophus lunatus. The sequence goes on along the minus strand of VXBA01000671.1, from coordinate 434,577 downwards.
GAAAAGAGAGCCTGCCATCCCTTCAGATAGCAATGTCTCAGAAAGCACTGGCAAAGTATGATTTGTCATCTGTGAAAAATGTTTGCATTTGACAGCTTTTCACAGGAAGCCTGTCAGAGTGATAATTTAATGAGTACAGATTGCTTGCAACACAGCTGTAAAACGTGCTTTTACAGTGCTGTAAAATAAGCAACCGAGGCCTTTGTGTGTTTGCTTTGTTTGAGAACAAGTCAACTTCTAATACAAATGAAAGGTGGTCATTTATTTTACCCAGCAAACAGTCAAGACGTAAGAGAGGAACCTGCTATTTTTCTTCTTGTGGTGGCAAGGTTAATGCTGAGTTATGTTGCTGTTTGCTAATCAGCTCATTTCTGTGAAGGGGAGAATTAATATCTAATTAGATGTAGGAGTTACTAGTCAGATCAGCATTTAACTCAAAAAAAAGGATTTTTGGGCTTTCTTCTTTTCATTGCAGACATCTATGCCCATGGTTTGCATAGAGAAAAGATTAATGTTCCTTCCTGCGCCCAAGGTGATTTCTTGACATGGAGATAGAAAGTGAGGATGCAGACTTAAACTATGCCAATAGCTAGAATAAAATATACATGTATGTATCATTTAGTTGCTGCTGCTGACCAAGTTAAGAGTGCTGTGCATTGCATGGAGAAAGATGCTGTGCATGTTCCACTGCTGGGTCCATCCGTGCTTTCTGGTGTCAGGTGGCCTCTCATCATGGTGCCATCCCTCCTCCCCACCATCCCAACATCATCTCCACCCAGGAGGACAAGCCATTGGTGTCAGTCACCAGGGCATCCTGTCTGGCACTGTTTGGGGATGCAGGTATGTGATGGCAGGGGAGCTTTGCAGGGCAGGAGGGTGGATGCTGACTCTGCCTGCTCCAGTGCCCTCCTTCCCTTCTTGTTTGGGAAGTGACACTTGAGAACGGCCAGGGACGGCTTTGTGTGTGCATGCTGCCTCCCTCAGCAGTCTTGTGTTGAGCTTTTAGAAGTGCCTTTTTTTGGTGGGAAGTTTTCATTTCCTTTATTTACCCTCCTTTCAGGCAAGGAAAAGCTGCTGGCTAGAAAACTGCAGGTGCACAGGTATTTGCTGCTAATTAGATTGCAGGGTTTTTTCAGGATAATTAATGAACTTACCTAGTTCTAGCCCAGATGAAAAATTGCTAAGAGATGAAGAGCTCTAAAGCCTGGATAGTTTATTCAACTTCCACATTGGAGACTAACCAATAAAATGAGTTTGGGCAGGAGAATAAATTGGTTACAGTAATAGGTATATATTACTAAAGGTAACTTTTTTGGCTTAAAACATTGCTTTGGGTTCTTTAAACTGGTGGTTAGAACTATCTAATAGATTTGCCATCAGTATAATTTCAAAATCTAACTCTTTTGAAGAGTTTGCTGATGCCTCTGGCAGGTCTTGTGCCTGGCACAAAAGTATTTAAATAAACAACTTATTTGGTGATACTAAAAGGTCTGAGCACAGGAAGGAAGTGAGCCTTCAAAATGATTAAGTGAATTAGAAATTAATATACACCAAGCTAATCTCTATAGTATAAACTGAACAGAAAAAAATCTGCCTGGAGAGGAAATGCCAGTCATGGGAACGAAAGTGGAGGTTCCTGCTGATATTGGACAGAGGACGTGTTGGGTGTTTGAAATCAATCTCTTCTTCCCTGGATCATTTCTCTTGTGCTCCTAAGAGGCTGCATTATATACAGTCATGTCAGGCACTGAACCCCATGACTTTGTTCATCAGGAACTTAAGGAATGTTTCAGTTTTTCCAGAAAATGTTTTCTGCGTTAGGCTTTGTTTGTACTGGAGCACTTTGAAGACGAAAATCTGAACTTCAGCATACTTTTAATGTCTTTTAACAAGGTTTAAATTCACACTGGGCCAAAATATTCCACCTCCCCCTCCTTCTAACAACTTCTGGTTCTAAACATCGCTCCTTTGAGGATTTAAAAAACCGCAGAGGCATGTTTTATTAAAAAATATTTGTTGAATATGACTCACAGAAAAGCAGAGGTCAGAATCCTTAATTGCTGGTGGCATGCATAAAATAATACGCTCCCTTGCCCTCACCATGTGTAGCAGCGGAGAGGCTGCGCCTGTGCCCCGGGGTGCCGGTGTTCCCGTGGGGCTGGAGCAAACAGGCAGCAGCTGGGTGTAGTACCGCCAGCATGGGATGCTTTGGTCCAGCAGCACCCACACTTGCTCTCCTTAGTTCCTTCCTAAGGCCACAAAGCATGGAGCTTTGTTCCAAAATAGCCAAAATGCTCTTGACCTAGAGGATCCCTCCCCTATTTTTTATTTTAACTCGTCTATGCCAAATGTCCAAGGCAAAGGCTTTGTGACAGGGTAGTTTGTGCTTAAATCCACATGCTATGACTTTGGTGGCACGGTGGGGTGTGTTCTTTAAACTGTGTCTGACAGCCCAGACATCATCAGATTGACTTGTTATCAGTGTTGGAGACATCTGTGGCACTGCCAAAACACTTGGCACTTTGGCAGCGGCTGCTTTCTGGGCTGTCCAGTGCGCTTAGAGGGTGAACCAAAGTGAGGTTTTGCTTTTAGAAAGTAATAAAAATCCCAAGAGCTCACATCTGTCCTTTGTCATCTGAAAAATCTGTTGTTCTTGTGACAAGTGTTTTGCCTTGGATTTTGAGCAAATTCTGATATAATTGTTGGGTTTTTTGCTCCACCACAAAGATCTGAAGCCCCATCTGTAATCAGGACCTATTAGGTAATTACAGACAAGCTCTGAGAGATGACAAACTTGCAAGATGGGAAAAAGAACCTGGAGGTAGATTTTTTGTTTCTAAAATGCAGTAAAATTTGTTCATTTTTGAGGCTTGTTTATGGTCATTTTGGAAAATGAATTGTCAAGAACTGAAAAGAAACATCCATTTGTGCAAAACATCTGTTTAACAAGACCACCTTTTTTCTTTCTGATGATCTTATGCTTTGTAATGACATCTTTTAAGATGGCTGAATGGAAGTCTAAGAAACTGGTGCCTTTTTTATGTCTCTTTGCTTACTCTTGTCATGGTATTCAGATTTGCATCAAAAGAGATTTCTCTCTTACAAGTCCTCCAATCTGGAGAAATGTTGGGGGAGTTGGTTTTTGAAGAATAGTCAATAACTTTGAGATATAGAAATCACTTCAAAATTTTTAGGGGGTCTTTTAACCTTCCATTTCATTTGGACGATGGTCTCGCTGTGCTGAATTTTCCAGTTGAGCAATGGCAGTGGTTGTAGGAGTGTGCAAACACATGACCCGATGCCCGTGTTTTACCATATCTTCTCTTCCTCTTTCCCAGAATTCTTCAAAGAGCTTCTGGAAAACGCTGAGAAGTCTCTAAACGACATGTTCGTGCGGACGTACGGCCGGTTGTACATGCAGAACTCGGAGCTGTTCAAGGACCTCTTTGTGGAGCTGAAGCGGTACTACGTGGGCGGCAACGTCAACCTGGAGGAGATGCTCAACGAGTTCTGGGCGCGCTTGCTGGAGCGCATGTTCCGGCTGGTCAACCCCCAGTACCACTTCACGGATGAGTACCTTGAGTGTGTCAGCAAGTACACGGAGCAGCTGAAGCCCTTTGGGGACGTGCCACGGAAGCTCAAGCTACAAGTGACACGAGCCTTCGTGGCTGCCCGCACCTTCGCGCAGGGCCTCGCCGTCGCGAGGGATGTCGTGAGCAAAGTGTCCGCGGTGAGCTCTGTCTTGATTGTTGCCGTGTCCCATGGATTCATGATGGGATTCATGAATCGTTGTCCTGACTAGCACCTAAAGGTGTTAGTGGTAGCTGAGTGCAGGTGGGACCAAACTCCATCTATGTAGGCTGTGCTGTTGTGTGGTAGAGTCACGTTTTGGGGACACCACCATCTAGTGCTGCCACCTGGCAGCAGGGGTGCTCCCCAGATGGATCCTTTGCTCCTGTCTAAGGAATGGTAACAGCAGGAAATTAAATACCTTCTGTAGTGGAAATAACCCTGTTTGCTTGTGTAATGGCCATATCATCTTCTTAATATTGCCTTTAAATTACAGTGAGTCATGTGTGCTACAGGCATCTATTATGGAGCAGCTGATGACTTGCTCCTCACCCCTGGGCACAGGGAGGCAGTTCACTTGAGCAAACAGCACTTCTGTGATAACAGTAAGCTGGAGCCATATGCACAGGGCAGAAGCCAGGTGTACTTTATGCCACACACAGAGCACAATTTAAACCTCAAACATTTATGGTAAGGTCACTTTTTTGGGGGCTCAAACTGCTTGATGTGTATGTTACTTAAATGTTTACCTCTCTATTCGTATAAATCGCTTTAGAGTTGTTTAAGTGGGGTAATTTTTTTTGACATAAGATTTGTCTTTTAGTCAGAGTTGTATAATATAGGGAACAGTCAATAATCCCCTTAAAGTGATTATGTAAGATAAAAAAAATATAAGTGATTTCCTTTTAACAAACTCAGCTCATTTCCTGTGAGCTGTAGAAGATTTATTTTAATAATTGGCAAAGAGAGATTTGCTTTCTCTCTACCTGGTTACAGAATAATAAAACGCCAGGCTGAAAGAACAGGCAGGAGTTTGAATCACCCTAAGTGCCAGGAAAGGAAAAAAGAAGAAAGAAGTAAACCAGAAGAGCTATTCAGATACTCTTATAAGCAGAATGCAGTTTTGTAGGAAGCACAAGCAGCATTGTTAAATGAGATAATTATTCAAATTTCTTGGACTTAAATGGATAGTATTAGAATACTCTCTCTGTGAATAGGAAAAAAAAAAGTCTGCTTCTACATTAATTTTTCCTGAAGAGAAATGAGAAAAACAGCCTGCAATGAGTCTGCATATGTGTGGTAGAGCAGAAAATATCAGCAAAGAAAGAGTTGCCATACAAATATGTCCAGGTTCCGGGAGTGAGTTGTAAGTTAGTGGTAACAGGTTTTGGTTTTTCAACCCTTTGACTCTCCACCTGATAGTAGTGACTCAAGTTGGACGTGTCTGATGCACTAGATGTGTGCTGCTTGTTGAGGATGGGGGTGTGGAGCTCCATGTATGATATGTGGAGTCACTCTTACGAGACCACAAAGCCTTTCAGCCATAGGGATGCTGTCCTGCAGTGGGAGGCCAAGTGTCTGTGTGCCAGGTCACTGGCCAAGCCTGCTGACCTCCTGGTTGGGGGTTTCAGATTTGATGACCCTTGTTTGTGGCTGTGTAGCAGATCTTGTGGTCAGGGAATGAGGTTTTTGCTGTTGTAGAGTCCAAATGAAATATTTGAGAGGGAGGTCTGGCCGTTAAGCCCGGTACCGTTTTGGGAATGTGCAATCACTTGATAGGCAGTAAATGTGCATGGGTGAGGGATCGTGTTTATGCTCCATCTGCTCAGAATTCATCATAACGTCTCCAGACTTGACACAGAACCACGAGGGCTACGGTCCCCGCATCTGTTACAAATCAGAGTCGTGAACCCGAGGTGGCGTCGTGATTTCTCTTTCCCTTTTGAAGATCCTAAAGTGTAGAGTTGCCTTCAACCCTAGAATTAATTGCTCAAGTGTGGAAAGCTACCCATAGTCCCACGCAGCTGCAAAAATAGCTCACGTGCCGTGGACGATCACAGTTGCTGCACTTTCCACTTTACTTTCACAAGTTGCACAGGAAATTCTACAACAGATTGACTTTTCCAAGCAGTAACAAAAGTTCCTGCTGCTGAATACATAAGCCTTAGTTGCAGCAGTAGAAGGAATAATGATTTTTTCTGTAGTGTTTTAATCTCATTCAGTGGAAATCTAACATCACATTTCTCTAAGACACAATGGGAAATTCTAGACGTGAGGGTAAAAGCTGATGGTTTTGTGCCTGCTGCTCTGTGGTTGTGTTTTGGGGCTTCCCACATTACATATAGATTAGACTGGTTTTGCTGAGCTCTGTATGATTCCATTGACTTTGCTTCCTTGCTCAGGAGTTGGAGTGGAATGACTGCTTAAACGAGGGATTAATTTAAGGGATAAATCTTCATTATAAGAAAATGTCCAAAGGCATGCAAATTAGTTTTATTTTTAAAGCTTTTTATAACAAGTAAGTCAAAACTACTTAATGGAAAATCCTCAGGAGGAGAAATACAAACTACTGCAAGACCCAGCTGCATACTTTCTTGGGATACTATCAGGAGACCAAAGGGCACTTTACATTAGAATGGCCTTCATGGCTGTTTAATGGTCCTAGGTATTTTTTCACTAGGAAGATTGCATTTAGAAGGGTATTATTCTTGCTTGAGTTTGAGGGTAAAGGGATCCATGCCACTGTGCTCGAATACTCAACAGAGAGAAAGCTATTTGGTTTTGAGAGAAACCATAGACTTTTTTCATACTATGTCTAAACCTCACAATTTTGATGCTCAAGTTTTCACTGGCCAAATTCCCTCCTTTGGTTTCAAGAAGTACAAAGTTATCCAGATTCATCCTGAACAGCAGATCTGAGAAGAAAACTCAGGACACTTTCTGCTTGTTAGAGGTGTGCCCTGCCTCTGAGGTGGGTGTGAGGGGCTGGGAGCCTCCAGTACTTCCCTCTGTTGTCTTCTGACCCTGGCTGCTTTCTCCCTGACCTTCCTGGCCCTGCCTTCAGGAGACGGAAATCTGCCCATCCCCTAATCACTCACCTGCTACTCAGTCCTCCACAAACGCTGAAGTCAGCCGGGTTAAATTGCTGCCAGCCGTGACATTTCCTGCCCCAGCCAGGGCTGGAAGAAAGGAGCAAATACAAGCCAGAGCCCTGAGTGACAGAAAAAGGATGAGAACCTGCAACTGGGCAGTTCTCAAGCTGCAGAGATGTTCCTGTAATTAGTTATATGCAATTGAAACCACAGCCTGGTCGAGGGTTGTGACACCTTTGAGGACGAAGTGCAGTGGGGCTTGTAGGGTGCAGATGAGCTACAAGTATGAAGTGGAGGTCCCTGTTTGTGGGGGGAAAAGTGAAATCAAGGACTGAGCTCCCTGACAGCATTTTGTAGGGTTGGGGGAACTGAGAAGGGAAGTCCGGCTAGAGGTCAGAGACACATGAAGGATGAAGTGTGCAGCCACATGACATCAAATTTCCCTGCAGACCTGCAAACAGGGACTTGTGAATGTTAACTCCTGCAGTTACAGTGGTGGTGAGAGTTTTCTGGAGCACCCCAGGAAATTTATGCTGATGAACTGTTGCTTTGGGTTTCTTTTACCACTTTTCCCTCTTGCCTTTATGTCCTGTCATTTGAGGCAGAACTTCTGGGAGCTCAGGAACCTCCTCCCCAACAAGCATTTGCATACTGAAGGCCAGATGAGATGCAGTTGCCACCAAAGCATTTGGGCTGCTGGAAAGAGTCCTCCAGCCTATCCTTGGGAACCCTGGGAAAGGCAGCAGCTTGAAAATTGTGTTCAAGAAATGGTGTTTAGTTTGGAAGCACAGATATGAACCGTATGAAATAATGCACAGCTTCATATGAGGAATAAACCTATCTCCTCCTCTGCTGTCCTCAGGAGACATTGGCAGATGAGAGTAGGGTGCTAGAGATGTTTACAGCAGATGGAGGAGGCTAGTTTTCTTGATATTGGCATTTCTTCCCTAATGAAGTATAATGATAGCAGCCAAGGAGGGAAATGTCTTCAAACTGTGTGAAGAGAATTGCAGAGGGGACAGGTGTTTGCCTTCCCTTCCCTCTCCAAAGCTGCAGTGGGAGCTTGGTAGCTTTTTAATCCCTTTTGCTCTGAGCTGCCTCATCTCTGATGAGGCATCTGTGGAGCACAAGTTGAGTTTAGAACCTGTGTCAACCAACCCACCACTGGCCTGTGTGAGCTCCCTGAACCACAACTCCTGCCCTTTTTGTCGTGGATGCTGAATGTGGACCACACATTGCCTTAGGAGAAGTGGTGATGAAAACAAAACAATGAGGCCTGTGCCATCACAAATAGTAGCACATTGTGATCTTGTTTTAGTGAAAGTTATGCCTGTTATAACTGCCATTTGAGGACTTAAAAATTCAGTCAGAGATCCAAGGTCCAACCTCCCTCTGTGCAGTCTTTGCCCTTGGTTTGACTTAAGGGGAATGTGCCTCTAAACTTCTTTCAGGAAGAAGTTCATGTTCCTATATCCAGTGAAGCTGGGCAGCCTTCAGGCAAGAGCAAACCTCGCCAGGGAAGTGACAGAAATGGAATGTGTTGCTTGTGTGCGTTGGGAGGGGACAGACGGACAACACTTCTGCTTTGTGGGCAGCTGAGAAGTGACCAGAGGAGTCAAGGAGCCCTTTTAGTGTAGCAGAGGGTCCTCCAAAGAGGAGGCAGCAGGTTGGAGGCTGTGGGGCCAAACCGAAGGGCTGCTGTGCACAAGGACGTTGCCTTCCACGTACCAAGGGCAAACATCAATGCAGAAAACAATACCAAGCACTTCTCCACATCAAAGACGACCCTGAGAAGACTTGCCAAGAATGCGACTGCATCTGCCTCAGCTCCAGCCATCTGAGGGTCTGTGCTAGGCACAGCCTTCAAAGCATGCTGGAGCAGCAGTCATTGCACATTTAAGGGGCTGGGAGCACGTGGATGAGGCTGTGGGTTTGGGGCTGATGGCGTCATGCAGAAGCACTTCAGTCCACTGGGCTGGTTTTGTTCTTTTCTTTGTTTGCCTGCCCCCACACTGTGGTTCTGCTGCTAATTTTAAAAGCAATGTGAAGGATAACTAAGGATGTTTCTGGTTGTAACAGCATGGATAAACAGTCCTGCTGTTTTGTTCATTACACCAAACAGAATGTTTCTCGTGATCCGTGGTGTCTGAGACAGGGAGAGGCAGGTCCTGCAGAGAACAAGCTTGGTGTGAAAGGCACTTTGGTTCCAAGGGTACCAGGAACAGGAGATGCTGACCCTGGTATCGCTACTTAAGATTTTGGAGGGAGAGGCATCCACTTGGCACCCTGAGGTCCCCCCTTCCCCTTGTGGACTGGAGATGCTGTTGGTAAGACAAGCACATTGTGCTTTCCTTCTGACCCATTAATGCTATGACTGAGCAGATTGAGTACCTAGCAGTGTGATTCTCAGGAGCTCTGCTCTTCCTCTTGGGCAGCATCACATCTGGAATGGGAGAGCAAGCTGTAAGTAGGGAATCGAGTATAAATGTACTCTTGAACTTTTCCTTGCACAAGATAAAGCTGCAGCAGACATCGCCATGAGTAGTGAATACTGACGAGACACAGGCTTGTGCAGTTCCTAAATATCACTCCTAAATGTGCTCCCTTATGCTAGACCTTGGAGGCCCAACTCTGTGGTTGAAACAGATGCTGTCTAGATTATTAATGTGCTAGCACTGGGCCAGCAAAATTGGTTAAATGCGTAGTTCATTCCAGAACACTTTCATTGGCATATTTGGGGTGGGGAAGCAAACCAAGAGCCTCCCGAGTGATCTTCTGCCTCACAGTGAGCTGAGTGTCTGGACCAGCTTGTGCCAAGATGATGTTCTTGCACAACACCGAGAGAAGGAAAAAAATGATTCAGGTAAGTTTGTGTTGGTCCCAAAAATCAATGACAACTCAGTTGTCTAAGCCAGCTGCTCACCTGGAGCATCCCACAGTCAGCTTTGGAGTGTATTTTTGAAATCATGAAATCATCTTTCCATGTCAGTCAGAAGTTACTCCTTCAGTCTCCCTTAGCCAGTATTGCCTTCATTCAGTGTTTGGAGTTTTTTTGTGAAGAAAACACCATATAAAACACAAGGAATTTCACTGCATTTATTTTCAGATCTGTTGGATTTTTGTGTTTTCTGGTGACTGTGCTGCTGGCATGGCAACGTTTGGAAAATAAGAAAGCCTGAGTTATCAGTGTTATTATAAATAGTTATTAAAGCTGACAGGATTTTAAATGTTATTATTAACATTCTTAATGTTAACTTGAGGGTAGAGTGGGAGAACGAAATGAGGCTCTGGCTGTCTGGTAGCTGGTGGGAGCTCCCTGCAGGACTGTCCATGATTGGAGCTCTATCATCCTTCCTCAGCTATTCGTTGCCTTGGGAAGGAGATGAAAAAGAATCTGGTTGCTTCTCTGAATCTGATCTGTTTGCACAGATCAATTGATCCTGAAAGTGGGTGGCTTTGTGGTAGGCTGTGACCAAGGCATTGCACTTGATAGGTGTGTACTTTAATGGTGAAGTTTCTACCAGGTGTATACATCCAGCTGCAATTGCCAGCAAGTTGGAAAAGGCTAAGGATGTAAGGCAAACAGTTTCCCATGTGTGAGACTCTGAAATAAGATGGGTATGACAAAGAACCAACAAAACCTAGATTTTTTTTATGCCAAGAGCATGTCATTTTTACCAGAATATGATTTGACCTTCACCAGTCAATATAAGTTGAGTCGTTATCGCAACGAATATAGTATGAAATGCTTGCATTAAGCACAGGATTGTTTTAATTTTCATTTAATTTTTGTGAGTTTTGTGCAAACCTGTGTTTTTAAGGGGCAAGTCTGAAACGAATGTGAAGATTGGTGCCAAAACACATCTGTTAGCAGCTTTTAATCTTCACGTTTGACAAAGCGTATAGATATGGACAAATTGTACTTTACATGATGAAACCACAGGGTGATGGATTGCTGCAGTGGTGTGGAACGCCATGGAAAGGAAATAAATTTCACAAGATAAAAGGAAGGGACTGGAGTGCATTTGCTCCTATTAGAAGTTTTTACAGGGTATGTGTACTGCAGCGTACTACTACCTGGGCTCAGATCTACCAGAGTAAATCTTCTCCAGCAAATAAAGCTTTCTTTGGGACTCTGCTTTATTAGAAAGGAGATTATTTGGTTTTGAGGGTCATTCTAGAGTAGAGTTTGAATGAACTTGAGTTGCTTTCCAAGATAAACACAACCCCAGAACAAAGCATATCTGGGTTTACTGTTACATACAATGGTGTTTTAAGAGCTTGCACCTGGTGTGGCAGGGCCAGCATTAAAAGCTTGTGAAGAATTGCCAATGCAACATATGGCACATCCCACTGACAGAGGCAGAGCTGGTCTGGACTGGGTATGGGCCCCGTGCCAGGGGTTAAGGTTCTAGTTGTAGCGATATGCAGCAGTTAAGCATTTATCACTGTTGTAACGAGGTGTAATTGCTCATAATCTTCCCTGAAACTCTCTCTGAGAGGTGATCTCTGCTTGTGCCTTCCTGTTGCTTTCTGACACCATAAAATGCCAACTCTGGACTGATGAATTTGCCCATTGTCTTCCCTTTCCACCTGTCTTAGCTGTATTGCACGCTAACAGCTTCCCTGTGGGTTACGTTCATCACTAATAGGGCTCATTTCAGCAGTCATTGCAGGCTGGAGTTTGTCTCTTCCAATCCCTTTTGTGACCATCCTTTGCTCAGCTCTGTGCAGGATTCAGAGCCACAAAGCAACATGGGGAAGGAAGCCATATCTTGTTTGGTTTTAAAACCATCCTGGGCCCTTGTTCAAAGGACCTAATCCAAGTGACCATCGCATGTCATCCGCTGTGGAACGTGGGAAAGCAGCTTCAGTTTCCCCTGCATCAGCTGGGATTCTTAAAGATCAACCCCTATGAAATATCAAAGCAGGGGATGGTGCAGGCTTGCAGCCCACTTGGTGCTCGTGGGGCGAGGGGGGAACCTAAGATGGGAAGGGGCCTCCTGGGTCATGGCTCTGCAGGATGGGTTTTTGCAACACGCTGCCGTGCAATCCCTTTCATACAGTTGCAGCTTTCCATGATAGGGCTGGGGAACCCTCCTGCTCCTCACTCAACTTCAAACTTCTCTAGCACCTGGCTGGCAATCAATGCTTTCCTAATTTTGCTTCCTGAGGAGGATGGAGAGCACTCCTTTGAGGGCAAATAGCGCTAGAATGGCCAGGATGTGCTGATAGTCCTCAGGTGTAGGTATGGAGGTCCTGGCACCTAGTGCTGAGTGGCATAGGAAGGGATTTTTATAAGAGAAAGAAGTAAACTGCTAAACTGGAGCATCCCTCAGAGCTCATCTCTGGGTGTGAGATGGTTTTAGTTCCCTCTTTCCCCCCACAACTTTTTTGTTATGCAAGGACTGCACCATCTGGATCACAGATGATACCTTTACATTTGTCTGTTTCCAGTTTTCTAACTATAAATCATCTGATTTAGCTGGATTCTGTTGCTTGAGCTCTTCCCAGTGTTTGAACCAGCTCTGCTTTAAAGCTGTGCTGTCCCAATAGGGAGCTTTCTGCTGGGCCTCCTGCTCCCACTGTGCCTTCCATATATATATATATAAAAATATAAAATGTGTATGTGCTCTGAAGCATCTGATTCCACCACCACAAACAGCCTTGTACATGGAATCTTCTTTTGCTCAGCCAAAGAGGCTCTTCATGAGCAAAAGAAGGGTAAAGTGCTGTCTGATGAGCATTGCTGGCCAGCCAAAGTCAAGCACTGGGCTCCATCAACTGCAGAAAATAGTTCTTCTGCCTCTCTAACCAGTTTGCTTGCCTACTGAACGGAAACTGTGGTCTTTCTGGAGTTGTCAGAAACAGCAGATTTTTATCAGTGATCTCTTTTCGTAGGAAATGAGGGTTTAAAAATCTGCTGATGTTATTAACAAAGCCAGCCTCATTACATTCTGCTTTTTTTCATGGTTTATTTTTGTTAAAATCTATTGCTTTCTAGTTTCATGTGTTGTCACCTAGTTTTCGCAACAGAAGGTCATGTTTATTTTCTCAGTGCAAGCAATACAGAGATGGACTCTGCAATAGTAAGGTCCTCAGCATACCTGTGGTACCAGATCTTCCTCATGTACATTCATCTCCATTCAGTCCTATCATCCTCTCTGCCGTGACTTCTGTTCCCAGACCTTCAGAGATGAGATGTGGAGGCCATCCATGTCTCCAGCTATTTAATTGAGTGACTTCCCTCTTTCTCAGGGATGTTGTGTGTGTCCTCCAACATGGTCTTGGATCACAACCTGTTTAGAGCACTTTCCCTAAATGTTTTACAAGGAGTCTCAAGTGCATCATTTAAAACACCACAGACCGCTCCTGTTTTGTCAGCGTATCTCTGATTGCATCTTAATTTTCTATTTTCATGTGTGGCTAATTAACACTTAAACTTGCTCTTGTGGGAGCTTCTCTGTTCAACACTTTAGATGGACCCACCATGTGGTCGGCACTAGCGCATGGGGAGGGAGCTAATGCTGCTCTGACTGGCTGGGTGGAAATGGTTTCAATGAATGTTTTGAAGCTGGGCCAGAGAGTGAATCAAACATGAATGACCATGAGTCACGTTGGAAAATAGCCCTGTTGAAGGCTCAAGGGTGACGTGCCTGCTGCAGAGAGCTGTGCTTGCACGCCCAGCAGTTGCACACTGGCTTTGAGGGTCCTCCCAGCTTGTCCTCAGCTGCAGGGTTGTAGCTGCCTCCTCCTTCGGGTGTGGGGAACCTTTGTTACTTAGCGTGATGAGTGCTGAGTATAAATGAACCCTGGTATCTGTCATGTAAATGTTGTGTTGTGGGAGTTGAATGTGAGATAAAGGAGCTGGTCTCTGTGCCGGAGAGCCCTGCTGGGCAATTGTCCCATAAGAGCTGAGACACAGTGTGTGCTGAGGAGGAGGGCACGCTTCTGGAGCGTTGGGTACAGGGATAGGGGCAGACATCCCATCTTAGCCACTTTTTCCTGAGAAATCCCAGCAGCATCGTCTTCAGCATGTGTTTGCTCAGATAGTGCAGCCTTGTGTGATGTCAAAATTTTGACTTGGTCACATTTTACTGCCTTTCCCCAGCTTGAGTGGTGTGTGTCCCCTTGGGGTGCCTGTCCTTGCAGCCCTGGGAGGGGTCTCACGACACATAAGGTGTATGTGCATGTAATGTTTTGCAGAGATGGGGATTGTCTGTGTGTCCTGGAGTGGCGAGTACACCCAAGGAGGCGAGTCAGACGCCTTCATCTGTTCCCCAGGTGCCTGAACCACATAAGCAGAGAGCTCTGACCAACAGTGATGGTTGACCCCATGGCATCTCCTGCACAGCTCTGTCCTGTGCACCTTGGGGTAAACATGTGGGGTTTTTTTGCTTGAGTGACAGAGTTAATTTTCTTCTCCTTTTCTGTTTTTCCCTTTTCAAGGTGAACCCCACGCCGCAGGGTACGCGAGCACTGCTGAAAATGATGTACTGCCCATACTGCCGAGGTCTGGTATCAGTGAAGCCCTGTTACAACTACTGCTTTAACGTCATGAGAGGCTGCTTGGCCAACCAAGGGGACTTGGACACCGAGTGGAACATCTTTATGGGTAAGGCAATATGGGTTAAAAGTGCATGTGAGTCTACACTACTATGTCCCTAACGTGAGTGGCTTTGTGAGTGGCTGTGCTGAGCTATAGCAGGTTTTTCAGGTGTCTCTGATGGATATTTTTTCTTTCCACACCTCCGTGTACAGCACACCTTTATCAATTCACGCTAAATTCTAAATAAATGAGACTTTTGTTGTGCTAGTGACTTCTGTTGCAGCAGGCTTTAGGAGCATGGAGCTGCCATATGCTTTTAGGCTTGGAATGTCTCTTCATGCTGGACCGAGCATGTGTACAAGCTGGTTTTTCCATATTACTTCTTATACATTATTGTCACTGTACAGCTGTCCTTCCCAAAGCCAGTTTTCTTCGTCAGCAGCCATGATGAGCTTTGGGAAAAGCTGAAGGCCTGGATTTTACATTAAAAAATCGAATAGGACATATGTCTGAGTCTGTTTTTAAGCAGCTCATTTGGCACTCAGCCACCATCCTTTTGCACTATTGATAGGTCTTGTGTGACGCTGTGTGAGTGCTTTTGCCATCCTCTTCCTCCTGCTTGTTACTTCACTTTTGTGCTTATACACAGTATCATTTGATACATGAAATTTAGACTAAAATGTTAAATTCCACCTTGGGTCAAGGCTCATCAGAATTGGCAATGCATCACGTTTTGTGGGTACAGGCAATAGATAATGTTAAATGTTTTCATTTGTGCTCCTTTTCCAGGAGGTTTGATTTATCTGTGATCAAGCATCCTTTGGGAGCAGTCGCTTCACTCCAGTTAATGTGTGATGAAGTGCACATGTAAAGTATCTGCTGCTACTGAAAAAGTGGAAGTACTCTTCCCATTCCAGTTGTGGCAAAAAAAAAAATATGTTAGAAAAGAGAACCCTTCCATTAAGCTGCAAGTTAAAAAAAGGGAATTTTCGGATAGTTGGCATTTCAGACTGGATTTACATCTTAGAATGTGTTTTCTCGTGTTCAATGCACTGGGTTTTCACTTTGCTGCCCTGCCAAGTGGATGTGTGCAGGGTGTTATTTTCAGAAGGCATTTTTTTTTTTGCATGTGTATTCCATATAGGGATTTAAATGTGCCACTAAATTGGGTTTCCAAGTCATTCTGTGCCAGGCTGACACCCCGCCCCCCCATTCCTCCCAGCCGTCTTTCTCATGAGAATATTAAGTATTTCAACTACAATTGTTGCTGAAATAGCTCAAAGCCAGGAGACTTGCAAACATCTAGTCCAAGTAGAAAAGAGGAATCCCATGAAAGGGAAGGGCATAATGCCAGAAAACAGACAAAAGCACAAGCAGCTAATTGCTGTAGGTGGTATGCAGATAAAAACGAACCTTGGGGGAAGCCGGCGAGCCCTGTCACACGAGACTGATCAGGGACTCCCTGCAATAATTAAGATTATTAAACAAAACAAAATAAATACATGTGATTCCAGACTGGAAGCAAAGCTTTCTTCTTGCAGTGCTTCCTCCCCAAGGAGCTTCTTGCCCACTCATTACTTAAATGTGGTGTTAAGCTTCATTACATTTATTGGCAGTATTTGCTTGGTTGTTCTTGTACTCTGGGTTGATGCTCACAGTGGAATACGGATACAGAAAACTTAAGCTGTCCTTTCTTTAGACAGTTTAATAACTGAACAGGTGCTGGTTATGTTCCAGATTTTGGTTTTTATCTGAATTTGCCACTCTACACAAATTAAATTAAGTAGATCTGGTGTTTAGGGCACGGCATATGCCACAAATCTCTTGTGTGTGTGTTTAAAGGTTTAAATAATTATATAAATAAACAAGACCCCCAAAAAATCCCCTCAAAACCACCATACAAAATCAAAAAATCCCACCTGCATGGGCTCCATGTGATTTTGCATCATGGGTTTAAGTACCGATTTCTGACGATGATTTATTATGAGTCAAAATCAGATTTGGAACCTAGCAAATCATTTTAAAGGTAGTTAAATGAGAGAACTTGCAATGAATGCTCCAAGTCTACATGAATTTGTGTGCACGTGCACATGAAGTAAGCATATGTGTGTATGTGTTACTTGGTCTATATGTAAGTCACATATAGTAAGTAAAGGTTTTGCAAGCTGGAATGTAAAGGTTGTAGGCTTTTTGAGACAAGAAGACTTTGTAATTCCTTATTTCTCCAAAGTACCTTTTAAAGCTGAGGAGTATGAAATAATGACTGAATTGTACTCTTTTCTCCCTTTTAACTATCTAAATTATTTCTCCCTCTATTCCTGACACAATTGTGCACCAATTAGACAGGGGTATACTTTGTTTCAAACAGGCTATTGGGGAGTTGAATCTTTCCTGAATGAACAGTGTTAATCTCCAGTGCCTTTTCATGATTTTTTTTTTCCCCACAAAGGTTTGCTCTGCTCAAAGATGTCGAATTCAGGCTCTATATACATATCTGGAGTACTACTTTGTGTGCAAAGAATTTTTTTCCCCTTGAAAAAAAAAAAAAGATTGTTGTTAATGAATGGTCAAGGTCTTCCCCCTCCTTCCCTCCCCTTTTAAATCAGATCTTGGGGTTAAGACTGAAAACTGCCTTTTGTTCTTCAAGTCAGACAGTGAGGCTGAAGATGTGGGTTTCTGATTATTGGTGGCACAATGCGAAAGAATTGCTTTCCTTCGTGAGAGGGAGCTGCTTTGTTGCCAAGGATTGTCTCAATGCCAGTAGCAAGGACAAATGTATGCAAGAGGAAAAGGGTCTTTAAAGGATGGTGCTAGATGGTTGTGGCTTGGATTCCCCCTCCCCTCCCCAAATCCACTTCTATCTCCCCATCACAGGGAGGAGAGACAGCTTTTGTCATGCTGTGTGTTTGTAGTACACGGCCAGGGGACATTTTTCACTCTGCCAGACTTTTTTTTTTTTTGAGAAGCAAAGCTGAGCCACCTCGCCGTGGCTTATAAATATCAATTACTTTGCACCAGAGCTGAGGCAAAATAATTGTTATTTATAATCAACTCCTCTCTCCCAGTAATGGAAAGTCTTTTTTGGGAGAGGCGTTGCTCTGAGGATTCGTTCCTGGTGCTGGAGCAGTGTCCTCCCCCCTGTGGGCTGCGGTGCCTGGAACCCCAGCCAGCCTTATTAACGTCAGATGGGGCTGCCAGGGGGAACTGCTGCTTGCCACCACTGCTGGGGACACCAGCCAGCTCCTGGTGGGAGGTAAAAGTTTGCAGGATGCCTCCAAAATCAAAACTGCAGATGAGGGAGAGCCCCCCACTCTCAACCCCTTTCTCCCGTCCCTGCTTTTTAATGGGAGTTTATTTCATTTAGCTCTCCTTGCCAGTATCAATCCCAGCTCCAATTATTACTTTCCTTATCTTTTCTCGCCAGCTTTGGCAGCTCTGCTGGAGGCCGAATGCATTTTCTCTATCGGCAGTCAAAGCAGAGGCTGCATTCCTGGGCTGTGATACATGGAACGCCATGGCACCCCTGCTAACAAAGGGCCCAATTCGCTCTACATTCCCATGGTCTTGTGGATGGCCTGCCCGGCTCAAAGTTTACAAAGATGCCAAACAGCCAGAAGAATTGGGGTTTATGTTTCCTTTCAGTCTTTCACAAACACTTTATTGATCTGTGGCCTTTCCTGGCCACTTGGAGAATTAAGTAGTTACAAAATGGAATGATTTTTGTTTTCTTTTTTTTTTTAAAAAAAACACCTCTGCATTTTATGTGCTTTATTATCTGTGTATTCATAGTATTTTTATTTGAAATGAGCAGCTTCCTGCAAACTGCACTGGGATGTTCTTTATGCCCGTGAAAAACCCCAAAAGCTTTGACAATGATGAACACATTTAAGTTGTGCTCCACTTGTTTACAAAAGTCTCCATTTGGTGGCACATCAAAAGCATTTTTCTCTCCTCAGGCACAATGGTATATTCATGCTAGCAGTCATTACTCAGAGATTTGAAGCATCACTTTATTGGAGCCCACCACAATACAGTCTAAGACTCTTTGTTTCATTTGTTATTACCTTCTCTCCCCTCCTTTTTTTTTTTTTAAATGCATTTAGTTTAGACCTGTTTGTAGTCCCTGACAGCTAAATTCCAGCCATGCCCTGCAACTGCTCTGTCACTGATGCTGGTGGTGTGTGCCTGCAGAATGAGGGGCTTTCCTGGAGACTCCAGCTCCTCCCGGGGTTCACTCCCTAAATACCCACACCTTTGTGGAGCTGTGTAAGTGAGAGTGGGTTAATTGACTGATACCAACACCCAGCAAATCTTTAGAATATTGAGTTGTCTTTAAAAAGTGGATTTACAGGCTAGGAAGGCATCTGTAGTTCATGTGGGAGTTTTGGTGTTGGAGGTTTTTTGGGGTTTTTTTACATGCACACATAATTTAGTTGTATATTTGTCATCAGTTTGTGGTTTTTCTAATGTAGTTAAACATGACTTGGGCACTAAGGCAGAGCTATTACTAAATTGTTCAGTATGTGGAATTTCTTTATAGGGCTTTAACAGATAGCCAGAGCCCACAGAAGTTTTCTGCTTGTTAAAAGTACCTCCTGCATTAGGAGGAGAATGGATGTCAAGAGAAGCACTTTTCAAGATTAACACCTTTTTCTCCTTAATGGAAGGGAACAGGCATATTTTAGGAGCAGGGAGGAGCTCCTTGGGACCAGAGGGGCTGTTGTGTCCAGACCTCATCACACAGGCTAGGAAAAATTAAGAATTAAATGCAACTGGAAAAAGATGAGTTTTTGGCAGAGCATTATGAAGTGATGCAGGAGATGAGACCAGCAAATGCTTTGGAGTTGAGGGACCACAGTAAAAACTGTTATTAAATTGAGGTTTTGATGGGTAAGAGGAGACAAGAGCTTAGTGCAAGGCATGTACCTGGAGGAACCTTCCAGGGAAGAACTGGAGAAAGGATGTAAATGCAATACATGGTGAAAGCTTGAATGCCAGAAATGATTTTGCAGAGGAAGTAGTGGATGTTCAGTAGCTGCTGTGTTTAATGATGCATTTGATGAGGACGTGCATGTCAGCACAGGAGGAGTGACCCCAGTGTTGGCTGAGGGACTTTCCATCTCGTCTTGTTTAGTGATGTGCCAAATACATCATGAATGCACAACGTTCACTCTGGTCTCATGCAGTCTCCCTCATGCAAATTGTTCATTTAATGCTAGGAAGTGCAATCCCTTGGCTTCTCCAGGCATGAAAAAGCCTGTAGTTGTCCATAAGGGAGAGATGGTCTCAAGGATTGTCTTGGACCTTTGCATGTTGGTGTCTTGTGCTCAGGACCAGCATGAGGAAGCTGGTGGCTTTGAAAGCAGTCCTGAAAAACAACTGACACAAGGTGACCTTTATTAAATGGGCATGGAGCAGAGGGTGTTAGTAATGCTTGTTCTTATGGGAGGAGCTGATACAGGCTGCTGTTGGCAGACTGCAATGGCTCTCCCTCTTTTAACATGGCTTTTGATGTATGTGAGGCTGTGGTTTGGGGCTGGCAGCCTGTTGAAGGTGTGGGCTCTGGGAACAGAGCAAAGTGTTTCCTGGAGGTGTGTGATGGTCAGAGGCAACACTGCAGTGGTTAATGGTCTGTGTGCTCAATCTGTTATCCTTCTTACCTGTTATTCTTGAAGCTCCTCCATTAAAACCTTTGGTTTTCTCTCTCTGTGTTAGATTCAATGCTGCTGGTAGCAGAGAGGCTGGAAGGTCCCTTCAATATTGAGTCAGTCATGGACCCCATTGATGTGAAAATTTCAGATGCAATCATGAACATGCAGGAGAACAGCATGCAGGTGTCTCAGAAGGTAAATGGGCCAAGAGGACACTTGGGATTTATTTATTCAATGTGTTTTATTTCCCTGTTCTCATCAATATGTGGTTTGGTTTTTTTTTGAATGACCTTTCAAGTATTTATAAAGCTGATATATTATTCTGGGGAGAGGCTGGGCTGGAACCTAGAGAAGGGAGGCTTTTGTGAACTTTCATCTCCTAAAATCCTTTCCTTCTCTCACATAGGTTTTCCAGGGATGTGGCCAGCCAAAAACACTTGCCCAAGGCCGGACTGCTCGCTCTGTCTCTGAAAGTGGTTTCAGTGCTCGTTTCAGACCTTACAACCCAGAGGAGCGGCCAACTACAGCTGCTGGCACGAGCTTGGACCGACTGGTGAGTGCCTGGTCCTCCTGGTGCCATGCAAGTGCTTCACACTCGTGTACCATAATGTATAATTTTCCATTTTTAATTTATAGGCTTTCTTAATATTTCTCGGCCGTCTTTAAACTCTCAGAGGGGTGTAATCTGCCCATGGCTCTAGACATGAATTACCTCAATGCTTCCTATGTCAGAGAAATGCCTATGTAAAAGGCTTGGCTTATGAGTAATATGTGTTTGAGGAGCAGTGTTTAATTCTGTATTAAAAAAGTAAATCAACCATCAAAACACTCAGCATGAAGATCTGGCCTATACACGTCTGTTGTGATAAAAAATACCTTCCCTACTTCACTTTTAATGAGCGTTTGGTATTCTGGATTATGTCTTGTGTTTCTTTTTTTCTCTTATTTAATAGGTTACTGATGTGAAAGAGAAGCTGAAGCAAGCCAAAAAATTTTGGTCATCTCTCCCTGGCAACATTTGCAATGATGAAAAGATGTCTGTAGGCACTGTCAATGAGAACGAGTGCTGGAACGGGAGCGCCAAGAGCAGGTTTGGCAATGCTGCCTCCCTGGGTTAACCCTCTCCCTCTTGCCCCAGCCTTTCCCCCTGTGCTGGCCCCTGTTCCTGAGCCCTCTTCTCCTGCAGAAGTGACTCCAGCTCTTCCCCAAACAGGCTGCTGCTATTATCCCTCTTGTTTTTGTAGATGGGAGAACTGGAACGCAATGCTAAAGGGTTGTCCAAGCTCTATGTGGAGGTTTGTTTTAGAGGAGCAAACAGAGTGTAGATATCCAGATAGGTCATCTCTCCTAGGACTTAACCCTCTTAGTGATTGTTCATGGATTTGGTGAAATGATCTGTACAAAGTCCAGTGACAGGAGCAGGGATGCTTGTGTTATCTGATAGTGCTGCTGCCCCA
This sequence comes from Serilophus lunatus, assembly GCA_013399895.1. Taxonomy (NCBI): domain Eukaryota; kingdom Metazoa; phylum Chordata; class Aves; order Passeriformes; family Eurylaimidae; genus Serilophus; species Serilophus lunatus. Next base: position 413,258 of record VXBA01000671.1, on the reverse strand, counting down.
GTCCCCCAGCTGGTGTTTCTACCAGGAACTGGCTTCTTTGTTGAGCAAGGGCAGGAGGGATGGAGACTGGAGACCTTCCCTTCTGCTGAGGTTAGTGGCACAACAGGGCCGGAGGTTTCATTCACACGTTTTATGGAAGAAAGGTTACAAAACTTTTTTTTTTTTTCTTGTAAGGAAGAAATTGCCAACACATGAGTAAGTCAAAGTTTTTCTGTCATATGGTTTATGTAACTGTATAACTTCTATTTTGGAAATAAAAGTTTCTTTTTTTTTTCCTGTTTGCTTACCAAGGAAATAATCACAATCCAAGATGTTCCATTAAAAGAAAACAGTTTTCTGGGACTTTCCAGCAGTTTTCCTAAGTAATAGCAGTTTTTGCCCTTGATATTTTTGAGCCACAGTTCTCGGCCATACCTCTTAAATTTTGCACAGTTTTGTGTGGGCCTAAAACTCTACCATGCCTGACCAGGGTGATGCTTTGGGTCTCTGTGACAAGAAATGGCTCTGCCTCCTAAAGTCTTGTTTATCAGCAGCTTCTACAGAGCCAGAACCAGTACAGAGGGGAGATGGAGACTTGGCAGCACTGGGCAAGGAGATAGAGGGGAGGCTAGACATCCTCTGTGGGTTGTGCAAGATAATTTGCTTTACTGTTACTATTTTCTCTGTGACTCCAATTGGCTAAAAGTTTGGCAGTCTTCCGTGCTTTGGTCTCTTATGTCTTTGAAACATATAATATTGATCATAAATAATAACAAAACTACCACCACCAGTTATCATCGTCATTGTCACTCTGATATACAGGACAGAGTTTGAGCATACTCTTCAAAAGTATGCTTCTATCCTGGCCTCCAGAGTCAGTAGACTGTGCTAAAACCTTTTCTCTCATAGTACTGATGTTGGCATCATAACTAAGAAAAATAATATTTTCTTCTGTTCAACTGATGTCAGGTAATTGGAGAAAGAAATATGGCCTATTCCTGCTCTTTAAGATGATACTGCAAAGACCCTTGTGCAAGAGATGCGTTCTGTTGAATTTTGTTGCTTAGTCTCTCTTTTAAACCAAGAGGCTGCACGTGTGTTCAGACTTGAGCATGCTGAAGAGCTTGGCTCTGCCTTGCTCCAGTGTGTGGGGCTACAGGATCTCCTCTTCAGCATGACAGGTGTTTCTCCTGCTGGAGTTACTTGGGAAATTGCATCTCATGTCTGCAGGGTGAGAAGCAAACATTCAGTATTCCAACTTGATGGTATATGGCATTATGCAAAGCCAGAATGACACTCTTGCCTTCAACTATAGGTTTACTGTAGGTTTCTCTGTGATAACTATGGACTTGAAGGTTGTTTTCCCAGAAGTGTCATTTAGCTGGGCATCAAGGCATCTCAGAACCTTGTTTTGCTGTGTTGCCTGTGGCGAGCTGATTTCTGCTGCTGAAAGCCATTATTACTATAAAGCCCAGATCTTCTTTCTCTTTTCAAGTTGGGGAGAAAATTGTCCTTCGTCTGCCTTCGTGGCACAGCGTAAATGAAAACAGTGTTTAATTCCATGTGCTGCGTAGATTGCAGTGAGTGCAGATGCAGTAAGAAGCTGGAGGAGCAATTTGTGAGGTTTAGTACATGGAAATGTCATGTTGGGCTCAGAATATCACCCAGGCTGAAAACAGGGGTGGCACCACCACATTCCCATGCTGTCACCCTGATGAGCTGCAGCTCTGGTACCAGCAGGAATGGTTTCTTTTCAGGTATGACTTTGCAGTGACTGGAAATGGCTTAGCAAGTCAAGTGAATAACCCAGAAGTCGAAGTCGATATTACCAAGCCAGACATGGTGATTCGCCGGCAAATCATGGCTCTGCGGGTGATGACCAACAAGCTGAAGAATGCATACAGTGGGAACGATGTCGACTTCATTGACATAAGTATGTCTGCTGTGGTTTGCCTTTTGCTTTTCCTTTTTCCCTTTTTAATTGGATTTCATGCTAACACGGGGTAGCTGGTTAAGCTTCAGCTGTGGGTAAGCGTGTTAGTAAAGAAGTGGCATCTCTTGACAGGCTGTATGAAAAGGGTTGTCTCCACAGAGTTCATAGAACAGTTTGGGTTGGAAGTGGATCTTGAAAGGTCATCTAGTCCAACCCCCCCTGGCATGACATCTTCAATTAGAACAGATTGCTCAGAGTCTAGTCCCATCCAGTCTGACCTTGAGTGTTTCCAGAGATGGAGTACCTACTGCCTCTTTGGGCAACCAGTGCCAGTGTTTCGGTATCTGTACCATAAAAAAAAGTCTTCCTTATAGCTAGTATAAACCTTGTAGTTTAAAACTGTTACCCCTTGTCCCATCACAACAGGGCCTGCTGAAACGTTTGTCCCCACTTTTTTTATAAGCCCCTTGAAGCACTGAAAGGCCTCAATAAGGTCTCACTGGGGCCTGCTCTTCTCCAGGTTGAACAAGCCCAGCTCTCTCAGCCTGTCCTCATAGGAGAGGTGTTCCAGCCATTGAGCGTTTTTGTGGCCTGCTCTGGACTCGCTCCAGCAGATCCTTCCTAGGTTGGAGGCCCCAGAGCTGGGTGCAGTACTCCAACTGGGGTCTCATGAGCAGAGTAGAGGGGCAGAATCCCCTCCCTCATCCTGCTAGTCACACTGCTTTTGGTGAAGCCCAGGACATGGTTGGCTTTCTGGGCTGCAAATATGCGTTGCCCAGTTGTGACAGGTGCACACACAAGTCACATTTAACCAGAGGACCCACGCTCACGTCTTATAAATATCAAAACGGTCACCCTCTTTCTTGCCTGTTCCCCCTGCTGTCTTCTGCCCTGGTGCTGTGGACAGCAGAGGAGGACAGCAGGTGTGTTTGTCTCCCACAGGTGAGGAGAGCAGCGGGGAGGAGAGCGGCAGCGGCTGTGAGCTCCAGCAGTGCTCCCCAGAGTTTGAGTTCAACGCCACCGAGGTCACTGGGAACTCCAACAAGAGCGATAAGACCGTGAACACTTCTGCCGCTACCAGGAGCGGCCTATCACAAGCAGCCTTGCTCCTTAGCATTTTGTTCTTGGCCATGCAAAGACAATGGAGATAATTCTGCAGCATAGGGGGGGGGAAAGACTTTTATTATCAAAGGTAGAAAGCACCTGCTTTCACTTTTATACCATCTAGAGACTTTGCTTTTTAAGTTAATGGACAACAGTGTACAGTTTTTACTATGTTGCCACTGGTTTTAAGATACTGATTTTTTTTTTTTCCCTTGCTATTCTGGGAATAACAAGAACAGGGACTACCAGTCTACCCTGTTCTCCAAGAGTCCATGTTAGAGGTGGATAACAAAAATGTATATACAAGCCTGTAGTTAGCTCTGCATTTGTGTCTTTATCACTTCTTTTTTTTTTTTTTTTCCTTTTGCTGTATTTCTTATGAAAACAAAAACCCCAGGGTCTTCTCTTGGCCTGTAACAAGTATGTGTTTCTCAAATGAGAAATATCTGTACAGAAGCAGGTTTTATTTATCATGTTATGTTATGGGGAAAAAATAATTGCCCAACAAGCAGAAAATGTTTCATGTAGTTAACTTCCCATTTATCCACACTATGTTAGTTGCCTTATCTGGAGAGAAGTGGAAGTCATTTGTCTTTATTATGTGGTAAAGCAGAAGGTGAAGGCAGAGCTGGCCAGTGTGCCAAGGGCCCTGTTTGCATACAGCATCAATGCCAGGAGCAGGTTATGCTTGTTTTACAGGAGGTTTGATTAAATTGGAGAGGACTACAGAGAATTCCTATTCTGCAGACACTGAGAAGAGCTGTCATTTGTCCCCTGGGATCCTTACAATTAGCTGTAACTCCTGTGGGTCAGTTCCCAACACGCATCCCCCATGGGAATGAGGCATTAAACTTGTTCGGTTGGAAGCAACTTGTCTTCTTGCAGATCCAAATACCAACTTGTGTCTTGTCTACAAATTTGTTAGGTGAATGCTGGATCGATTTTTCAATTGTTTTGGTTCTGGTTTTAAGGAATGCTTTGTGGGAAGGTAGGTGGGGGGTGTTGGGTTTGTTTTCACAAGAGTTTTGTTTCCTCTCTGATGAGTGCAAAAGGGAAGGAGCAGGCAGATGGGATTAGGAGCTGGCAGGGCTGAAGATGCCTGCTTTTAAGTGTTTGGTCCCCTGAGAGCTGATGCCCAGCACCTGTGGCTTTTCAGCATCCAAGACACTCTCCTCTCTCTGCCTGTGCTGTTGCAGATGGAACAGTGTTGTGGTGGACGGCAACTCATGAATAAAAGAAATGTATATTTTTAAGAACAGAGATGAAATAATTTTTAAAAAGAGTTTAGCAAAAGCAAAGTCTTTGGAAAGACTCAAAATTATTCTGCACATCTCCTCCTGCTTTGTGTAGCCTTTAGGTCTGGCTGGACACAGGGATCCAGCCAGGAGAGCAATCCAGAGAAAGAGGGTTTGCTCTATTCCACCCTTGTGTCATAAAGGATAATTTTCTATTTTTATATTGAAGCATTAATTACTTGTTAGCTCAGGGTCAGCATTGTATTCAACTTTATTTTCACACCAAATTTCTGCAAACCTATAAAGACTGAGTATTCTTGGCTGGTATAAACAATCCTGTAGAATTAATTTTACTAGAAGTAGCCAGTTATTTATTAAAACATGATGTTAGTAGAGTTAGGGATATTCTGGCTAGATTATTTTTCTTTAGAAAATAAATCATGGAACCATAAAATTGAAAAAGTTATAAATTTATGTGTGGGAAAAAATGGATTGTAAATAGCTAAGTTGCCTTGTGAGGAGTTGGAAAATGTGCTGATACTTAGAAACTACCTCAGTTCTGAGGAATTTCCTTTCTAGCTTTGAGTGCTATTGCATTTACTTGGTAGAAGTGAATCTGGTCTCCAATATGTAGCTGCAAGAGTTATCCCTATAGACCTTGTTAGATTGTTTTTAATTTAGAGGGTTGAACTACATCCAGCTGTTTTCTTTCAGCTAAGTTCCCTAACAAAGAGAATTTCTGAATTAAATATTGCTGATGGTTTCCATGACTTTTCCTGATTTGTTTGGTTTCATGGCATTTTCTGATTGCCCTTTAATTATTTAAATGGTTCTAGCCATTTGAATTTTAATCCTGAAATAAACAAACCTTAGATGCACTACCATTGTAAATATATCGCAGTAAGGTCTGACTGGATAACCCTTCTGGCTCGCACCCAGCTGGCAGGCCAGCAGAGTTAAATGAAGAAAAAAAAGAATAAAAAAAAATAAAACTTCTTCAGAGCTCAGAGATTGGTGGAACAAAAGCCCTTGTGTTCAGAGGGGCTGCCTGCTCCAACATCTCCCTTCTTGGCCTAAGTGTTCATATGTAAGAAAGTTGCTTGTAAATTCTCCTGCTTCTGAACATTTCTTCTCAGAAAAAAAAAACACTTATGAATTTATATTTATCATTTTACAACTAATTGGTTACTAATTGTTATTCCTTAGTTTGGTACAAGCTACCAATGCAAAGACCTGCCGTCAGTTTTAGGCGTGTCCAATTGACTTTGTTAATATCACAACGATCTTCCCCTCTATAAAGGACAGATTTGTCACCTGGGGCTATAGGAAACAAGAGTAAACATCAATGTAGGATGATCAAAAGTTGTGTGCCTGCTTTTATTTTGTGTTTGTGTGTGAAATTGGCTCTCTGACATGAGCTTGTAAACTAAACCATACGGGTGGAGATGAGGCATGCTGCAGACTTCAGGGAAGGCATGTGCTCCTCTCCATCAAGTATTCCTTTTTTTCCACGTAACCATTGCCATTATGAGCATGATTTAAAGAAAAATTCCCATACTTAGAATTAATAAAGTTAATGGAGTTGGTAATGAGCTTCAAATGCAAAATGAAGCAGAAAGGTGGTGTCCTTGGTAGCATGGGAGGTGCTGTCTCCCAAAGAGCTGGAACAAAAAAGAATCCAGCCCTTAAAGCCCTTAAAAGGACCTGCTTTAGCAGCTCCTGAAATGTGCAGCTCTGTGCTGCCCTGGCCTCTCAGGCAACATGTGGAGGTGGAAAAGGAGAGCATGTAATGGGACTGCTGAGATCTGAGTCTCTCAAAGGAGAGTACATGATGGGACTGCTGTGATGAGTCTCTCTTTTTGTGGTGGGATGGGTCCTCAAGTTGGGACAAATGACCAGAGCAACAAGAGGAGTCCTCCTACACCCTGAGGCAGGGTCACGCTTGTCCCCCTGGCTGAGCCAACCTGGGTTTGTCCTCAAGGGCAAGGTAGTGTATTAATTCCTGAAGGTGCAACTTCTCAGTGCTGTGGTCGTTTCTTAGAGGAAGTGGTGCTAAGTTGCTGGATGTAAGCCGTGCTGTCAAGTGTGCTCGAGCCCTCTGGCATAGTCCTGGCTCCTTTCTTATGGCAGCGTCTGGTGTTTGGCATCTAAGAGCATGGCACATGAAAATCCCTTCTGTCTGTTTGGATACTTTTAATTATTGTGTGCCCCACAGTAATTGCCAGCCCTATTTGTCACCTTTCCCAAAAGGCCACCCTCTTCCCTTGTACCTGCAGCACGCTGTGTGACAGTGTCCCCCCATGGTGACAGAAGAAACCAGATCAGGACAGCCAGTGCTGGGGACTGCAGCCCTTCTCTTGCCAGCACATAAATACAGCATTTTCTCTAGTCCCTGGGAAAGCCTGTGCCACTGGCACTTCTGGAGTGGCAGACACCCAAGCCCTGCCAGTGCAGGCAAGCCTGGAGCATCCTGGAGACCCTGAGAACCAAGGAGTGTGTGTGTATGTAAACTGTTTGGCATTGCTGCTGCAGGAAATCCAAGTCTGGGTACATCCACCTCTGATTGTTAGAAGAAAATAACTTGCATTTTTGTTTTTTTTTTAATGCTGATGGCTTTCTTTTTCCATGTAAGCTAAACTGACTGGGATAACTGCAGTGTCTCTGCTAGATGTGATGGCTAGTGGCAACCTGTCTGCAGTGGTCCATAAGTCAGCATTGTAGTGCCTGCCAGGCTGGCAGGAGGGTTGCCTGACTTCTGCTGCTTCTTTTCCTTGGAATGTTCTCTAGGACTAGTGGTAATTTGAAAAAATAAATAAAAACTGTGTAGAAGGGGGTGAAAATTGATGCAGAAATGTTGCAATGCACATCCCAAATGGTGAAAAGTGCTGTGCTTTGTGGCGTCTTCTTTCAAGTGGCTGGATTTATTGGTTTAAGGTGCCTGCAAGACACACTTTGGATAGAGATGATGTAGTAGTGGTGGTTTTAGGACCACCTGAGTGTGAACTAACCCTGGTAATGGTGTTCATGTCTTGATAATGCTGTTTCAGGCATCAAGTTTTCTGGGTTTGGTTTGCTTTTTTTGTTGTTTAATCCTCTGCAGTGGTTTGTTCGAGGGCTTGTAACAGTGTAAATTGGCTGGGAAGACACAGCTCTTTATTGGCTTGCTGTAATTCTGGGTCAAGTGTGCTCAAATTGCTGTAATTTGTATCTAATGGATTACATGGATTGAGAGCCCTTTCATAACTGTTGGAGCAAGGAGGGGCTGCCCACCCTGGGAGGAGGGGAAGATATCCTGGGCAGTGCCTGTCCCTTTGTCCCTCTCTTCTGGAAGGGAGGACTATCCTTTTCAAGATCCTCTGGGCTGGGGAGCCTGGCGGAGCTGAGAACCCTGCTAGGTGCAGAAGGAGCAGGCAGCCATGACAAAGAGGCTTCTGCCAAACCTGGCAGTTTTTGAGGGATGCAGATGGCATGTCCTAATGTCGTGTTGCCTTCCTCTGGTTACTGTCCTTGTGCTGTCAGGTGGATAGATGGTGAGTAGCTGGTGCAGATGCTTTTCCTCCCTGAACCTGCTCTGCCTCATTGGCCTTTGCTCTTTTAGTCTGCTTTCAGCCTGCTCACTAAGACTCGGTCCTCTGGTTCCTTGCTGCCCTAACTCCTTTTTCACAAATCTTTGTTCCTTATGGTGGCTCCTTTTAGGTGTGGCCTGTGTCCCTGCAAGAGCAGAGCACAAATACGTCTCACCTATGGATCTTGTTGGACTCACCTGCAAGTTATCTTCATTTAACCCTCAGCCAGAGATTGCTGCAACTGTTAAAACAGGAGTTTTTATTTAAAAAGCAGCTCTTATTTCATTAATAAATCTGCCTCAGTTGTTAGTCATTGACTTGGTGGACCTGGCAGTGCTGGGTTAATAGTTGGACTCCATGATCTTAGGGATTTATTTGAACCCTAATGATTCTGTGATTCATTTAATCAGCCAAGTAACGTCTGTCTCTGGTTGTGTAGGACCTGACTGGGAGCAGCTTCATCCCTGTCACAACATCTGGGGTGCCTGTGCCCCTCTTTCCTGCAGCAATACAGTTTCCGTAGGTAGCTGCTCATCTTCCCAGCGTGTCCTGCCACGCTGGCTCCCACTGTGTGTGCCATTAATTCATGTAATCTGATGCAAATCAATATGCTAAACCCCTCATTAATTGGGTTACTGATTTATACTAATGAGACTTAAAATCTTGGAGAAGGTTGAGGGTATTTGTTTCTCCACTGACAAGCTATTGTCAGCCCCACAATGGCTGGCCCTTGGCTGAGCTGGTAATTGCCTCGTGACTGTATTTGCATCGACATAATGGCAGGGATGTTAGCAGGAGCTAAGACATGTCATCTTTTCCTCTGAACAGGAAAATTCAGGATTAGCAAGGTGGAATGCGTTTGCCAGCACTTGCTGGCAGCCCTGTTGTGTAGGGTGGCTGCTCTTCACCTATAACTTGACTCTGTCGGTTGTTTCCATTATAAACCTGCTTTTCTTCAGAGCTTAATAAGCTCAGCCATAAAAATCAGGCCTGCCTGAAAACTTGGCACAGTAGGAATTGGCCAGACTTTTATTTTTTCTGGTGGGAAGAACTGATGATTATTTTTAGAAGAAATTGTTTCGTCTGTGAAGTTTAATGGGTTGAAATGCTGTTTTGGCATTCACATGCCTTCAGACCAGCTTTGTTGAAAACCCCATTTAGCATCACCAATAATACAGTAATGCTGAGGATCCCCAGGGACAGGCAAATGGAACAATAGCTGGAATCTTACATTTTAAAGCTAATTGTTGTACATGTTCAGCCGCTTCCCCCGTGCCAGTACCACACACATGCACTTACTGTCTTGTGCAAGATGCAAATCTGAGGACAGTTTAGTCCACAGGAGGCATTTCACTGACGTTAACAGGAGGTACATCTGCATTTCCAGGAACTCTTTAATGGAAGCAAGGTCACAGATATATATCTACTGGATTCCTGTAGCAAAAAACAATCCTGATGTAACCAAGAATTTTCTTTCTTTTTGTCTTTATTTTATGGCTGCTTTCATTTGCATCCTCATAGTGGAGTGTGTTATTATCAGAGCTGGTATGTGCAATCCTAAATATATTCCTGTATGGTGAGGGTCTGGAGTCAGCTCTCCATGTGTGTGTCTTCATGCCACCTCTGATTTTGGGGGAATGGCCACCCTTCCCTATGTTCAGGTGAAGAGCTGGGCACACTGATAAATGTGTGGGATAATGGAGTAAGAGAATAAGTGGTTCTCACTTGAATAGTCCTAAATGCCTTTATTGTTTGCCCTGAATTTCTCATGTACTAACACAGGCCACTGCTGCTTTCAGGAGGGTGCTTCAGGTAAAATGCCTCACAGAATGAGACGATGTGATGACTTCTGAGAGGCTCCAGGGCCTTCATGTCTTGGGGCAAGTGGGAATTTTGTCTGGTGTGTCATACCTTTCCTGCTTTCTTTTTCTCTTAGGAAAAACAAACCAAATTTTTTTAAAAGCTGAATAAACAGTGATCGTGTATTTCATTGTAAACTTTTTTGGATGGTTATGCACTTCAGTATTGAATAGGGATTTGTGCTACAAGATTTGTGGTGGGATTTTCAGGTTTGAGCAGGAGGAGTTGAGGGTCAGCATTTATGTGGACGAGTGAGGGGCCAAGAGAGTCAGCCTTACAAAGAAGCTGCTGTCTTTTATAATCAGATGTCTTCCGGAACATAGCTGTCTGAAAATAATTAGCCAAGTAAATTAGGTGTGCTCCATGCTAAGTAATTCTGACATTTGGCTTCCTAGGGAAAGGGATAATGTACATAGAGCTGTTCCTTTGTGAGCTGCCCACTAGGATGGAGCACCCATGGAGGAGGTGGGGGCTGTGCTTTGCAGATAGTAACAGGCAGGAGAAGCTGCCAGGGAGCCTCATGCTGACTAGAGGGGTTGGGATGAGGTCTCTGAGGAGCTCGTGGCTGGTGAGATGGTAGTTGGGCAGAGCTGCTCTTTGGATCTCTGGTGCAAGCATGTCCTGCCACAGAGAGCATGTCTAACTCCAAACTGGTGAATTGAAAAAGGGGTAAAAAATCAATTCCTTGAGGAGGTGTTATATCATGTTAGTGCAGGCACAGCATGGGGCTCATCCGACAGATGTTGATTAGAAATGAGAGGGAGACAGGAGATAGGAGATGAGTGCCTTGGGCAGCACTTGAGCTGCATCTCTGCCACCCCCTTGTTTCCTGTCCTTTCTTTCTGTTGTTATTTAAAGTGTATAAAATAGATATCAGTCTCCTAGTGTTGTATTAGCAGCTTCTTTCCTGAGAGGGGCTGACAGTAGCATCTTTAGGCCCACACTCCCGTACTGGTCGTGATGTCTGTCGAGGCTGTGGGGTTGCACTGTTTTCCAAGTTCTCATCAACTACTTTTATAACAAACGTGGCAGAGGCTCTTGCTTGACCACCAAGAGAGCCACTCATCCAGTGTTGCTTCTTATAGTGGTGTTTAAACCTTGCAAAATGGTGAGAGGGTTTCATTTGGAGCTCGGATGAGAGGGAGGTGCAGCTGGCTGCCAGGCACAGGAGCACATTGTACCCTCCAGGTGTTCGTGGGAACCCAAAATGAATTTGAGGCCTCTGGAAGGGAAAACTTCTCCCACTATGAATTGGCCTCATTGCATTGCAGAGAGTGGTTTGGTCTCTTCTTCAGTGTCCTGCTCTTGCTGCTCACAGAGCATTAAAGAAGCAGGAACTCCAGCTGTGAGTTCTAAACCTATACAATTGTGAGGTGCATGGATTTTTGTCCTATCTCAATGAATGGAGGAAGAAATTAATAACACCCTTCATTTTCAAAATCATTAAAGAGGGAAAAAAAGCCCACCAACACCCAAAACCCCTCCAGCCCACCAGTCATGAAGATGTGTTGAGGCTCCACATTCCTGGGAGCAGACAGGACCATGGCTTGGAGCTGAGCACAGGAACAGTCCTGGCTGTGATGAACCCAGACTCCTGTGAAAGTGAGCAGTGAAATGATGCTTCCACTGTAACGTTGAAAACTCTGGCTCTGTGCAAAGTCTCTTTCCTCTAGGAAGACAGGGATTTTTGGGACCTATGTAAGCAGCCCTGGGGCTTAACCTCAGGCAAGCTGAGCTGTGGTGGTACAGCCACATCCAGCCCTGGCAGCAGCTCTGCTAATCCATGCACAGTGTATTCCTGGCTCTCCTCGTCTGGGCCCGGTACTGAGACAGCAGAGTGGTTTCAATGAGAGCAAGTAAGTTAAAATTGGGGAGTTTTAACTTTTAAAAATTAGTGGCAGACTGTGGCTGTTCAGGTTGCTATTTTAACTGCTCCAGATGTCAAGCATGGCTCAGCCAAGATCAATGTGTAATCCAAAGGAAATACTATTAATTTCAAAGGAATGTGGTCAATATTTAAGTATTTTGGATCTTTTAAATATGTAGACAGTGGTAGTGGTCTAACTGGGCTTATTAACTCTGCTTTTGGAGCAGTGATTCTATTAACATGAATTAATATCTATTAACATTATAGATTTTAATTTATTTTAACATGCAGGCTTGTAAAAATTGGTTATTTTAGATAGTCTCTGAAGCTTTGCTAAGTCAGGAGCTGTTGGTGTAAGGCCTGATCCCACAAGTTTTTATCATTCCAGTTCCTATTTAAGCCCTGACTTAGCTCCAAGCCTGCAGAGCAGCTCCTGCTGACTCCAGCAGCAGTCGGGTTGAGCCTGCTCTGGTCCTGCTTCATCCAGCCCCAGCTGCTTCAGCTTCATCTACAGAGAGGTTTTGCTGGTCTATGCATGGCCAAGGTGGATTTGAGCCTTGGAGCACACCAGTAGCCACTGAAATATCCCCTCTGCTCTACCTTCTCATCACAGGGGGAGCCAGCCTGGGCTCTTACATGCAGCAGCTATGAGTGGGTTGGGCCTGGTTTATATATGAAATTCTATTTCTAAATTAAGCCCAGGTAGACCAATTTCCCCCCTCCTCTGACTTTTTGTGCCCATTAAATGTATAAAGCACCTATAAGGCAAAAGGTTTGTAATGAGGAACAGTCTTCTTTAATGTTTTGTTAAAGGTATGGAAAACTTTGAGAAAAAAGTTGTTTCCTTTAAATCAGATTGAAAAACAACTTAAAATAACAATTGGAGAATGAGCTGCATTTTACAGAGCTAGAAATGGGCCTGTTTTTCAACAAACCAAAAAGTTCATAACTCATCATTTTCTTAACGAAATATCTGTTTTCAATAGCTGTTGAAATATTATGCTTGTAGAGGTCACACATTCTTAGTGAAAGACGTATCTTTTTTTGGTTAAAAATATTTTTAAAAGCCAAATGATTCCTGTTTAAAAAAAGAAAAATACTGTTTTAAATCGCTGGTGAAATTCCAGAAAAGTTGCACAAGAAGAAAATTATATTAGTCCAGATAGATTTATTTTATTTTTTTTTTTAAATAGGCACTCCAAAAAAAACCCCAACCCAAAATGCCAAAGATTTCAGTCTGCGTCAGAGAACACTCAATAAAAGGAAATCTTCGATTCCTTTGTCTGAAGAAACCTCACCCTTTATTCATGTTTAAGAGAAATGGTTCTAGTTACTGAGAGAATGTTTGCCTTGCACAAAAAAAATGTTTGTGTGGGAGATGTTTTACATTTAAGTGACGCCAGAGAGCCAAAATGTGAAGCTGTATATTGGCAGTAATGACCACAGGCTGATGGAGCTGGAAAAATTCAGCTGAAAGCCTTTGGGGAAAGGGGAGGATTTCCCTTCCCTCTCCAGGCAAGTGGGGATTTCTGGATAAGGCCAGGCTCTTTCTGTGTGAGAAAACGCCGGGGCAGGCAGTGGTGTGTCAGCCTGTTTGAGAGTGTGGCCAGGGTTCAGGTACCCTGATGCCATCGCCCTGGCTGAGGGCACATCTGGGCTGCACATCTGGGTCTGTGAACACCTGCCCGTCTGTGGGCTCTGTGCTATTTCTGCCTGTATGCACTAGATGGCATTGCCAACTCAGCTACGGGGAGTGTGGGCTTCGAATGGGCTCTGGTGGGCAGTGAGTGAGGAACCACCAGCCCTGGCACTGTCTGGACAAACTGGTACTACCGCTGGCCCCTGAGTACAGCTTGGTGAGGGCTGGAGGCCCTCATGCATCATTTGCATGGAGCCAAGCTCCTGCACACTGCAATTAGCAGTGCTGTTGATGATAATCTGTGATTGTTTTACTTTTTGTATTTAATGTTCTCTGTACTGGGGAGAGTGTGATACAACTGCCATGTCTGACGTGGGCAAGTGCCAGGGTGCTGGTGCCTGGGCATCCCAGAGCTGCTGTCACAGCAGGTGTGACTAAGGCCCAGGTTGTGCTCATCTTTAGCAGCTGAGATCCTGCCTGAGGTCCTGCTTTGGGGCACTGGCTGAGCACACAGCAAGAAATTGTCTTTGCTGCTGCCAACAACTCCTACAGATGAGGTGGACAAATGTGAGAGAGGCTAGGTCAGTGGGATCTTAAGGAGAAGCCTGAACACCAGAGACATCAGTTCAGCAGCACATCTTGGTTCCCTCTTCAGGCTGTTTATTCCCTTTTGATGTGTCCAGCAGGAGCCTTGCACCCGTCCTCCCTGTCCCATTTCTCACCTGGGTATTTACACTGTACTGAGATCAGTAACACTGAAGCTGAACAGACAGGGTGCCCCTGAGGTGTTGTGACCTGGTTCCTTGCTTAGAGCAGCTGGCACTGATTGCCTGAAAATCATACCAGAAATGGAGGAATTGTAATCCCACGAATCTTCTTAAACTGTCGCTTTCTCCTTGGACTATGAGCTTCTTTTTAAGGGCCAAAGGTACCTCGTGGGGTTTTTTTATGTCCCTACATCCATTTGCAGAGAGAAAGCCAAGTCAACAAAATCAAGAAGGAATGCCTGAGTTGGATCTGCAGCACAGTTGTGTCCCTGAAAGCCAGGGCTGCTTGGTGCCCTCTTGGGTGTCTGTGCTCCGAGTCTGTGAGTACCTCCTGCCCTGCCAGTGTCAGCCCCAAGGCTTCAGATGGACAAATGTGTCATTGTTTGTATCCTGCCTTGCAGTTTCTCCTGAAAACTAAATCCTGAGTATTGTTCAAGTAAAACAGTTCCTGCTTTCCCAGATGGCAGCCAGTGAGGAATATACTCCCCTTGAAATGTCTGCTGTCTCCAGCTTGTGTCCTCAGGCGAGTTGACGGCTTGTTTTTCATTTAGAGTTCCCCTCGATTGCCTGGGGTGTCCTTCAGGGCACTGATGTGTGGCTGCCAACAGACCTAATGATCAACAAAGTCGTATTTGTGTTTTGTTAGCAGCCCAAAGTATCTGTGTGACTTTCCATGCTGCTCGGCTACGTGATCAGTATTGGCATTGCTGAAATGCTTGTGAAAAAGGGTCAGGATAAATCTCCCCCTGGTTCCTACTGGAACCTTCTAAAAACTAGTGGTGTGGGAGACTTTATGATGCAACACTCCTCTGCAGACTTGCAGAATACTTCTCTCTGCATGTAACTAAGAGTTTATTTGTGGGGAGAGCTGCTCACACCAGTTTGGGCATTCAAGTTTCCATGGAGAGGGACCTGGCTGCCTTTCCTGCCCAGGAAATGCAAGGCTTGGAGCTGAACTGCTTTTGGAAAATGATGCATTTGTGCTCAGTTGAGCTTCCTGAAAAGAGGACTTGACCCCGGGTGAGTTGTTTGGGCCATCACAGCACTGTCAATCAGCAGTTCTTGGTTTCATGCCTTGTTTTGCATGAGACGTTTTGTAGAATCTTTGGCGAGTCTCTTCTCTGTCTCTGTTACCCCCTCAGAGGGACAGATATAAAACACATCTGCAGCAAAGAACTAGGATAGCTGCGGGCTAGAAGTGCTGCTACAGGGCTCTGTGCTCCCATTAACTCCCTGATTTACTGCCCTGCTCCCACTGCACCAGTGCCATGTGTTGCCATTTCTGATGGATTATAGAAATTCTCCTGTTAATGTGAGCCACCCATGTGTGCCATGTCTCATTCTTGGGATGCTGAACAAACCCCAGGAACTTGGTGGTTCATATTTCAATGCTAAGCTGAATTTAATTTTTGCTTCTTCTTTATCCAAACATACCAATTGTCTCAGGATCCAAAAAAATCAGCAATTGTAATGTATATAAATTTGTTGCCACCAGGCCTCTTGACTAACTTTAAATGCAACACACTCCTTGGTATTCCGGCAGACCTGGGTGAAGTGACACATTGAGAGACCCGAACATCTGTACTAGGGAATGTGATGTAGACAGGAAACATGTATTTTTACTGCTTACACTGGGATGAAATCTCGTTAGATTCATGTGATCTCAAACCAATTATGTTCCCTATGCAAAATCCAGGCCTCCAGCAGTCCAGCCTGTGTCTTTAAGACAAAGAAAATAAACCAGCAGGATCTGTAATGTCCTTCTTAATGGGATGAATTAGAAAGCATATATATGGACACAATCCTAGAGGCTGCTGTAAGCATAAGTGATTGGAGCAGGAGGGTAAGAGATTGTGTCAGTCTTCAGCTTTATTAAAGGACCCAGTTATGCACATGCATGATTTGAAGTACCAGTCTCCCAACATTATGATTGCTACAGTCACTCCGAGTGGTGTTCATCTGCTAGGTAAATAAAAAGTGAGGCACTCATATTTACAAGTGAAATTGTGTGAGTATTCAGCTGCCCCTGGCTGCCAATCTGGGCTACTTTTGTCGCAAGCTTCTCATCACTGCAGTCAGCGGCTTTAGAAAATCTCTTGACAAGACTTGCAGCAGAGGTGGCAGGACCACCTGTGACTTCATTTGGAAGAGCGGGTTAGAAACTCTACTCAAAGATCTGACCCAAAGCTTCCTGTTTAATTCAGGCAATTCCCAGTAACGTCTTTCCCAGTCAGGGCCAACTGCTGTGCAGTGATACATCCTCCCTCTTGAGTTGCTGCCACTGGCTCTAGCTCCAACTCTGCATCTCAGTCTCCAAGCATGCAGTGACAGCCCAGGGAGGTCTGGGCAGCATTTACAGCCCCAGCTGCAGCGGTCTCCCAGTGCTGCAGGACTTCCTGGAACCACAGACTGCTGATCCTCACCATGGACTTTCCAACTCAAAGAGATGGAGATTGAATATCAAAACATAATGTGCATTATCTAGGTAACTCCTGCATGCTGTGTCATTCCTGTGTGTGTTTTCTTCTGTGCTGAGCAGTTTGCATCTCCAAGCAATTCAGCCCACAACACCTCTGGGCTGCCTGCATTTGGATTTTGTGAGGGGTTTTTTTCCAGTTCTAGGAGTACTTCCTTTGGTTCCATGGGACATGGCATTGGTGAAATCTAAAGTAATTGCTGCATTACTTGTGATGACAAACCAGGAATGACTATAGTTCCTCAAGCTGAACCTTTTTCCCCTGGTTATAAACTACCTTAGGTTTGCACTCAGCCTGCATAAAAATATGGTAGGGCACATTTGCAGGCACAGGCAGCCACTAGAAGTAAAAGGCAATTCAGGTAGAGACTTAGAAACTTCTAGGATCCCAAATTATGCCTCCTTGCACCACTGTTCAGGAAGAATAGCACAAGCTTATTTATACTGATTTTTAGTGATATATTAAATTTCTGCTGTTTTGAAAGGATGCACTGTTCTCAGAGTATAAAAAAACCTTCATTGTCTTTGTTATGGAGGTGATTTTCTGTTGAGAGGTAGTGTCCATATGCTGCTAAATAATTCCCCCCCATCCTTCTTACCCATATAGGCAGGGTTTCTGAATGGAAGAACTGGAGCAGGTCTGTGCTCTTCTGGCACTAAAATTAAGGCAAAAAGAAATCTGATCACAAACTGTCCCTTTCTGAAAGGGACACTCCAAAATGAAGCGATAACTTCTAAATTATTCCAATGACCAGCAAACCTGTGAGTCCAGCTTGCAAACTAGCAATCAGATGCTCTTGATGCCTTATGCCTGGAGAAGGTATTTTCTTTTTTCGTGGTTTTCACGTGTATCAGTCTCATTAGCTCTGTTGTAAGTGTGAGCCAGCCCCATCTGACATTGGGAGCTCATGTTAGTGCTTTCATAACAGAAGTACTATCTAAAAGTATGTTTCAGAATATGCTCAAGACATGATCTGTCTTTCAGTGTGTGAGCTCTATCTTGGAATTACACCTAAACTTCTGCATTTTAGTATCTAGGTGAAGGTTTGATTATCTAGGAAGAAAGAAAAAAACTTTAAGTATATGGTACTGAACAGAGAGTTTTATCTCGATGGATTTTGTTCATAACCTCCTTGTGGAACTTAACAGAAAATTAGATCTCTGCCACCGAATTCTTAAAGGCATTGGAAAACACTATGAAGTAGATCTTACCTTCCATCAAATTCCACTCCAGTGACTTTTAAAGAAGGCAGCTGTTTCACTCGTTTTGAATTCTTTCAGACTTTTCCATAGGGGATTTTTCTAGTTTTGCAAACAGTTTCCCATCAACTCAGTGAGGAGGGGAAGCAAAAAAAAAGAAGAAAGGCATTTTGTCTTGTGTGCTCAGCTGGAGCCTTTCCTGCAGAGCTGCTCTCCCAAGGCCCAGGGAGCTCCTGGAAGTTCCCATGGCTTCTCCTGTGCTCTGAGCACTGAGGGCTCAGGGATGCTCTCCCTGGGTGCAAATAACATGGTTTTGTTGTGCCACATGTGCAGGAATAATGAGGGTGGATTCCCAGGGCTAAAATCCCCAAGGACTTTAGCCAGCAAACCTCCCCCATGCCCCCAAATCACCATGTTTAAAAAAGAAAAAACAAAAATTGAAGAAATATTGGAAGGAATATGGTGAGCATTTATTTTGGCTGATGGTATCTTCCCACCCGAGGAAATGCCCTTTGGCTAAATTTCAATGCCCGTGATGTGGGTGATGAAAAAATGTCCCTTCTCTGTGGCTGCCTGACAGATATGCTTTGCTTTGAGCTGGCCTTTTGGGCTGAAATTTTGACATCATTAGTCCTAACCCAAAAGATTATTATTGAAACATTGAGTCTAAATCCTACCAAATTACTTGGGTGAGGGAGAAAGGCTAATACTCTGGAAGGCTTGCAGCTGGGACCATCAGGGACATTGGGCACCAGTCCCTCGCCCGAAAGCCCAGCCAGACTAGGAGTGTGGCCAGGATGTTTTGCATTTACTCCACTTCTACCCAGGTGCCTTGTGTTTTGGCTCCACCAAAGGATCACAGCACATTGTATAGTCTGGCAGCTCATGGTATTCAGCTGGGGAGGAGTGGAAATGGGCTCCAGTGGCAAAGGTGTGAAGACCAGGGGTATTTCCTTGTCCTTTTCTAAAATAGCTGTGTGTAATGCTGACTATGAAGTTAACATGAAAGGTGGCTTGTGCTATACAGGGCTTTTTTTCCCCCTTCTTTAAATAATCTACACATATGGAAGGAGGAGTGAGAGAGAAGGGGGAGCTTTTGGCTGTTGGCTTTGGGCAAACAGAAGATTGACCCAGCAGCATTGCTTTCAGGTCAGGGGAGTTAAATGGAAGCAAAACCAAATTATTAAAACAAAAATTGATGTGAAGGAGAATCATATTTCCTGAAGGGTTTTGCTTCTCTTGGGTGTGGTGCTCTCTCTTGGCTGGGTGTTGGGCTGAGCTCACCGCCGGGTGGTCACCGCGTGTCCCGCCAGGACCACGTACCCCGCTTTGTTCTCAGCACATGGGGTGGGACAGTTTATTTAACCAGATAACTTAGAGCCCTGGAGGACTCCAGGCTGCTGTTTATCTTCCAGAGTGTCAGTGTTACATACTGTACTGTATTCCTATTCTTTTATCTGGAATCTTTTTATTTAATAAGTGCTAAGCAGGAATACATGCTTTCCAGCTTCCCTCTCACAAATACCGCAGAGATTTGGACTTGCAGGCAAGATAAGGGGCAAACTAAAGCTTGGGGGAATGGTGAGCCCTTGCCTGCAATGCCCTGGTGCAGATGCAGTTGTGTTTAATTCTCTGGGCTGGGGAGCAGATTCTTTCAACATGGGGATGTTGGAAAACACAGCTCTGAATATTGCCAAGCTCCTTGAGGAGATGCTGTATTCATGTATTTTCTTCTCAGTGATTCTCATGCTACTCCAGCTGTGCTCTGGTTTTATTTCCATCTCATGTTGGGAGCATTCACAGTTTAGGCCTGAAAAGATGGGTGTTAAATGCAATGTTTGATCAGTGACTCACAGATCTGGAAACATGTGGGTGTCTTCTGTTTCCCAAAGTACCCAGTGAAAACCAAACCCTCTACATGGTGACCCAGCTCCTGGTGCTCCTCACTGCAGTGGGGACAAACTTCTACACTCTACCTACTGTATGTACAGCAGCTCTGCATGCACATAGGATTCAGAGACCATGAATATACAGTGTGCTGCCTCCTCATGTCTCCAATGAATGGACTTGGAGTTTTCATTTGGTTTCATAAGAAAACAGTACTTAGGTAAAAAAAGGAAGTATTTTTAGCCCAATTGCTTGATTTCAGCCCTGTTTGATATAGAGGCTGGTATCCCAAAGAGATCGGACTTTTCTAAATGTCATAAAAGCAAGCAGCAGAATGATAAAGAAGGATTCAAGTTGGTCCCTTTGGGGAGAAGGTCATAGTATGGGTCTCTACCTCAGTTTCCTTCAGAAAACCCACAAGTGAAAGCTGCAGAAAACTGGGTTTCCTACCTAACTGTTCACAGGTCTCCTTGTTTTTCTTGTACATGTGCTTGCAAACAGCCCTACATCTATCTTTCTCTCTCCATTTCACACATTTTCACTTCATCTTGAAAACGGAATGTGTTGCAGGCAAGAACTCTGAGCCGCAAAGGGACTGACCTGAGGGTAAATAAATGACAGCAAGAGAAAAGCTGGGGGGATAGCTGAAGGAAAACCTTAGATGAAGTCTAAACATCAGTATGGAAGTGCAGTATATACCCAGACAGGGAGCAGGAGTGGTGTTGAAGCATACTTGGGACTCAGTTGTCTCTGAGCTATTTAGTACCTTGTGAGATGGCACAGAAAGACTGTTAACAATGAATCTGCTGCCATTCAGGGCAGCCTCGAGTCATTGTGGTTTAAAAAATAAATTATCATATAAATAGCTGCTTAGAAATCTCAGCCTGAAGACCACAAAATCTCACCAGTGCATAGCTTTTTTGGCTTATGTAGCACCATGTCTACTTGTGGAATATTTTGGCTGCGTGTTGTAAAACCGCTTCCTATTTTAAAAAGAATGTCATAGGAAAAGAATAAAGCCTATTGTCAGTGGCAACTGCTGGTGGATGTCTAGTGCCTCTCATTCCAGGAGGCTGACCATATCCTGACTGGATTTTGCATCCTGTCATTTCTGAACCCACCCCAAGATGCTGCTACCTTGTGGAATCCTCCCTGCCCCGGCCACCCAAAGGTTTGGTTTAACACATTTTCTGAGTAGTTTTTTTAAGGATTGGTGGGTTTCCAAGGGAGAGTATGGTGGTGAACAAGCTAACAGTTGTGCTCCTGCAGTTGGAAATACCACTGGGATTTTCTTTCACAAGCCTCCTCCTGGTCACTGGCATGCTGTTGTGGTGTCACAAAGCAAGGCTGAGTATGACCTGTTTGAATCTTGTGACTTTATAATGTGTGAAAAAGTTTCAAGGCTTCTGGTATAGGCATCTCACCCTCTCCTAATGCTATGGATGGTTAATAACTACATTTGCATTGACTTTAATGGGTGCAGGATCAGACAACAAGAGCAAAAATCCTCCCAAGAAAATTGTTTCTAACAAACTCCCAGCCAGTCAGCTCAAACAGAATCCATCCTTGGGTTTTCCCACTACACTAGTTCTGGCCAATAAACTGCTTATTTATTTTACTTCTATTAGGTTTTGTTTGCTTTATTTGCTTATTTGTGACTTCCCTTTAGGAGAAAAAAAAAAAAGAGCAGCCTGGGAAGTGCAGCAGTGCCACTGGAGGCTGTGGGATGGTGCACGTGGTAATGATCCTTTCAACAGGTTTTTTTCTCAGACGTTGGGCAAAAGTTTGCAGTCCCAGCACAACATGTGAGAATGATGACTGTATCACAAAGACATTTTCCCAGCGTGGCTTAGCTGTGATATGAAAGAAGCTGATTTTCTCATGAGAGGGGAGTAAATCCTTGGAAGTGTTATTTTTCTAAAGTTTTATTTGAAAAGTACTAGTGTGACCTTTTCTTGATGTTGCTTTTTCTTTCCCTTTTTAATTTGTAAAAACCCTTGCAGGATCGTGATTAGCAAGATAATGAATACCATCTGCTTTTAATCAATTCCTTCCTTTTCTCCCAAAACCTCCTAACTTCTAATATTAATGGAAACAGATTTGAATACTGGAAGGGGCCACTCTGGAGAGCGCTTGGGTATTTACTAGGTGAAAAGTGAAATTGCACAGGTTTATTTCATGGGGTAGGGCATTTGACAGGTGCAATTTTTCTTCTAGATGTGTTACATGCCTGTTTTATAAACCAAAATTCATACTGACACATTAGATTATAATTCTGTATTGGAGGGAAATTTTAAGAAAAGGAGGTGACCTCTAGCATGAACTGGAGCTGCTGCCCAAGCTCTTTCAAAGGGACGGTGCTTATTTACTGTCACAGTGATACACAGGGGGAAAGTGTGTTTTACAGGTAAAGCTGGGAAGCAAAGGATGCTTCCTTGGAGGAAAGGGTTGCCCATAACAGTTTGAGTATAACCCTTCTGTTAGTTTTGCAGAATATCGAAGTGAGACTTACTAACACAGCTTTTCCTTGGTGCCTATNATAGGAATCAGTTTGATTTGTGCTTTTCTCTTAGGTTGGAATCAATCATCCTGCTCTGATTTGAATGACCGTTTTACCCCTCTAAAGGTTCACATTAACAGGCATTCCTGGAATGTTTTCTTGATTGGGTTCAAGGCATTGTGTGTTCCCATCTGTCCTGGCTGATTACAAACCAGCTCTGCCAGCTAATATTGGCTAGGAAACCATTCTTTTATACATTGGTCCAAAATGGGTCCTGAGAAGAGAAATTGCTGTTCCTACCACCAACATTTACGACAAGGTGGTCCTGGCAGGGAGTGCTGGTGTTCTGTTGTGCCTGCCATGGCATGCACGCTCAGTGCAGCCAGGCTGGAAGTGCCAGTGGTTGGGGTGCCATGGGTGCTCTGTCCCAGAGACCTTAAGCTCCAAAGAGATGAGACTAGTGGTGAGAAAGAACTGAATGAGGATTCTCAAGGGCTTGGGATCTGCAACCAGGAATGATGCTGAGTGAAGACACTGGGCCAGCATGGGCCAGCAGAGCTGCTGGCCTGCTTGGGTTATCTGCTCATATGGTTCCTATAGGGGAGTTGTGTCACCATGATGTGAATGGCTTCTGTGGATATTTTCTTCACTTTTTGAAATTGTTGTTCGCCTTCACACTGAAATCCTGGATATTAATTTTGCTTCATGCAAAATACTTAGATTTTAGGCTGGGCATGGAGAAATGTACACCTTTGAGCCCAGACGGCGATATCCCATCCAATACCCCTCGTCAAGGACCATAGCCCCTGGACATTTCAAGGGGAATGGGCTTGTTTCCATCATAGAAGGCATTCTGGGTGGTGTTGCTGTTGCTGAGGGATCCTGCATGCCTGTGTGAGCGTCTGAATTAAACCAGGACTTTTACCATGAGAGAGCATGACGTGTATAGATGCTTTATCCTCAATCTGGCACGAGTTCAGCCTGGGGTTCAACATTCCTGCCAGTTGCTTTTATCTTTGCAGGGCTGTTTGGTGAGAGCAGGGCAGTGGCATGTCCCGAGTACCCACGATGCTTGGGCTCGTGAGGTAAAGCACAGACAAAGCAACCTCTTTTCAGAAGCTGGCTGTAAACATCTTGAAACAAATTTCCAGTGGAGAGCTTTTGACTTCACCAGCCTCTTTCCTAATCCCTTGTTACTGGAGCTTTTGGGGTGAGATGTCTGAAGTCGCACAAGGACATGCATGTAATACCACTGATTAGCCCACACAATCGCGGGAGCTGAAGCCTGGTGCTACCAAACAACACGCTCTTGTTCCCTTTCTCTCTTTACAGGCAATGCTGGCGTAACATCTTACATTTCCCCAGGATGTGTAGCCTGAAGTGAGTGAGTGTGGGCTGGGCTGGAGCCAGGATGCCATCCAAGGCAGGGAGGCAGATATTGCTGGAGTGTTCTTGCAGGTGCTCGATTGTGCTTCTTAAAATGGGGGATGCTTCGCCACGTGCTTTGCCATGTCTTGGAGAGCTTTCCTGAAGAGGGGGGCTGTATGAACAAACCTTCCTACTGGAGTTGTTACTGAAATTCCGGGGTGGATGGAATAGCAAGGAGAATAACAGTTGATCCTGTTTGCCTCCAAGAGCATTCCTGTGCTTTTCCTGCTCCTTGAAATCATTGAGAGGCTCTAATTATGCTTTGGACAGGGGACTTTTGGGAAGCTTTAGGAAAAGGCCACCATCTGGCTTGTTGCTGAAAACCTGGATAAGGAAGCACTGCATGGTGAAGGCAAGATCACGAGCAGCAGAAACTCCCTATCTGATCTCCGCATGGAAGATGTTCCCTGCACTTGCCGTTGTCACCCACCCACTGCCAGCCAGCCTGCAACCATGTGAAGGTCAGGCAAAGATAATAGTTCTTTTTGCAAGACTGTGAAATGAAAGCAAGAGGTAAGGAGTAGAAGGGAGAAAAAATCGCTGAGGGTTGCCAAAAAGCCTACATCTGGCACTTCCAGATTGCTAACAGGGGCAGGCAGAGGCGGCAGTGGCTAATGAAAGGATCCCTTGCTCTTAGCGGCCTTTTCATGTGCACAGATTTAAAAAGCCTTCCTCACCACCCTGCTCCTCTGCAGCTCGTCAGGGTGGGTGTGGAGCTTGGACATTGTTCAAATTCTGTGTTTCTGGCCCCGCAGAGGCTGTTCTGGCTCACCGCGATGTCACCGCGCGGGAATGCGCTTCCCCTGCGCTGGGACATCTCTGGCCAACACCAGATACCCTTCCTTCCTGCCTGCTCCCATGGTGGGGATTATTGCTTTTGGCTTCTCCTGGCTTTGAAAGGCATCCAAAGAGCTCAGCTCTTGCAAGCTGAGAGCGGAGACAGAAAGCCTCTCCCTGCCTCACCTGTTTGTGGTTATTCAGCTCCCTCCCTTCACGCTTTGGCACAATAATGGCCTGAAAGTAAAACAAGAGGCAAGTTCTCCCCCCGGCTCAGAGCACTGAATGAAACCCAGCCAGCGGGGCCTATTGAGACAGCATCGAGACAAATGTCAACTTTAACACAAAGAGGCTTAAATGACTGACACAGAAAGGAATAATCTCGGATCTGTTTTCCAGCCTGCTCCCCAGCATAGTTGTGCTGCAGACGGAGACAATTTTCAGTTCCCCAGGGAGATTGTATAGCCAAAAAAAGATACTTGGTGGTGATATGCTATAAGACTAGGTCATGAGAATGGATGTTTGGAATAATGACAGAATTCATTATAGACAAACTAAATTAACAGAGTGTCTTGAGAAACATATGGGGAGGAAATTGCCACTGAAGCCCTGCAAAGTGTAGCTTTACTTCTCATTGTGCTGGGATCTCCAAAGGCCTCCGTGAAACAGGACAGGGGGTTATAGGAATCATTTTGTGGCAACTCTCTGAATCTGTTGCATTTTTGTTTGCAAGATGGCTATTAGCCTCTGAATCTTCTGGAAAAGAAAAATGAATTGAGATTCAAAAATAATGAGATTGAAGAGCAATGTTGAGTAGAAAAAAATCAGCCTAGAGAAACCCAAGATGAACAACTGAACAAGAGGGAAAGTAGAGGGGTTTTCATGCTACATATATATGTATTTATATTATTTGTATTTATTCATACATATATATGTAACATCTATATGTATTTGCTTGAAAAATAAAGAAAACATGTCACAAATCCAGAGCAGTGTTTGCCTGGGTCATGGCACAGGAAAAGCAAGAGGATGCTCTGCAAGTGTTTGTTAGCCTGGCATATGTCCGGTGCTAAGTAATGGCAAATGTGCTCCCAGATTCAATTAGTAAAGAATTAAAGGATTTAGATTCAATTAATGTGGAGCATAATGGAAATAGTCCTTTTTTCCCCAAGAATCACTCTTTTATTCTTTGTCTCCCTAGTATCTGTAAATCAAGGTGATAGGGAGGCACGGTGCATTTTGAAAGATGTGTAGCTTGGTATTTCAGGAAGTCCCAGTGATACAACAAGGCAAAGTGCTTAAGAACAAGCTAAATGAGTAACCTCAAAGAGAAGTTTGGTTAGGATCTGCTGCAGTAGCCTCCCTGGATCAGGAAGAGAAGAGCTGCAGTTCAAATAAAGTATTATTTTTTTGTTTGTTTGTAGTTTTGGTGTTGGGGGGGATGTTGTTAGTTTGGTTTTATGCGTCTTATTGTTTTGTTTTGCTTTGCTTTGCTTTGTTTTGTTTTGTTTTTCTTGAAAGCCCTCAAAGTTGGAAGGATTCGGATCTTGGTCCATTGGGAATTAAAAGGTATAACATACCTTTCTCTAGATATAGAGTATCTATCTATCTATCTATCTATCTATCTATCTATCTATCTATCTCTATCTCTATCTATCTATCTATCTTTTTTTGTAAATTTTTGGCACTTGAACTCCTTCTGAGCACAGGTATTTGGTGAAGGCTCTGCCTTCTCCTGGGTGGTTTGGGGAGTGGGGCTGGGGGGATGAGACAATGCACTCACCCCAGGTTTTCTGTCTGTGCTTAAAAGGATTTGCCCTTGCAGCTAGCTCTGATATGGTGTGGAAAAGGAAAGGGACAGGGAAGCTCAGAAGAGCTGACAGGGGCAGAAAAAGGGTGTGAAATTCATACTATCTGGTGTGCCTCCTTTGATGTGTCACACAGAGATTGTGCAGGCGCTCAGACGGGAAGGGGTTAATGCGTTTCTCAGTAACCATTGAAATGGGGACTGTTATGGTCTATTTAGGCAATGATCTGTTACAATATCAATGGCATTTTCGATGGCAGTGTCTCCTATTCTTCTATTGAAATCACAATAGCTTTGGAAGTTCACGGCCATGGCAGTCTCAGGGACAGATTTCTGTTCATTTTTCTTTGTTGTGAAGATTTTTCCTTTTTTTTTTTAAAGTAAATTAACTCACACAAATGCGAAAGAAGCTTCAAGTGTGTGACCTTTAGACAAAAGCTTCAGATTTGTCATTCTCTCTCCTTAACTTATGCCTCTGCTCTCAGCAATGCCCCGATACAATATCTAACTCAGCTTGGGCTACCTGGCCACAAATAGCTGGGCAAGGCTGGAGTGACAACGTGAAATCTCCATTTCTATGCTGTTGTCAGCTTCTAACACTTCGGGAAAAAAGTCAAAGTTGGGGAGAGGTTTTAGCTGCCTGCCTCCCATGCATTTATATATAAAGGGAGCCTCCTGTCTTGGCCCCTCTATGCTTCTTTAGAAACCAGGGGCTAATGCAGTCCCCAGGACTGTCTGGAGAGGTTACTCGCCCAGCCTTCACTTTGATGATTGATGACAGTGGAGAAACTAATGATATTTTATTCACCTGTCAAAAAAATTACTTGCCCTGGCAAGGCGAGGCTAGCACAGCAGAATTTTAACACTGCTCTTTTGACAAAAATGCAGTTATCCCGTTTTCCCTGATATATTATCTCAAAGGAAAAAGTGCCATCCTGCCGAGCCCATTGCTCTGGGATGCTGGCCAGGGGCACCTCTTGCACCTACGAAGTGTCTTGAACTTTGGATTGGGAGCATGAAACAGGCTTTGCAAAAGCATTCCCAGGGTGTCCTGGTGCCTCTGCCTCCCAGTGCACGGGCAAGCAAAAATCCCCAGGGTCAATGGGTGTTTTGAAGTATCCGCCCAAAGAAGGTAAAGTATCTTTAGATCAAGAGTCCCCCCAATAACCAGTTAGGCCTTAAATACTGTGAGTTTGAATTGCCACAACATGCATCTTACTTGTTTTGCCCCACTTGGGTGATTTGTTTTTATTCTGTGTGTGTTTATTGTCTTGGTTCCATGTTATTACTCTCATCTATTTCTTGCTAAGGAGCAAACTAAATGTTACCTGTTCCTGCAGCTGCCTGTGAAATGCTCTTCCTACACCAAATAAGCTACATGTAATTGTTAGCAAAACTGTTAATTTCCCTGATTCCTCTTGGGCATAGCAGGCTGTAAAGCTGTGTCCAGCTGCACCAGCCAAGATACCTCACCTGATTCTTTCTCATGGTTCAAAGTGAGTAAAATATATTGGAAATAAGTCCAGCAAAGTCCTGGGAGATGAAAAGAGCTTTTTCTGTGCATCATTTATCACCAGATTGCAGTTAGATGTTACTCTGTGCTATATCACGAGGCACAGAGGAAATGGCCACCAGATACAACTTTTGTTCCAGTTCTCTCTGCTGCAGACAGGCAGGTGTGTGAGACAGTTGTGAGCTGACTACCAGTGAAGTGCCAGATGAAATGGGACTTTTCAACGTGCACAGAGCAAAACATTGCCTCCTGGGAAGAGATAAAGAGAACCAACCATGCCAGCAGTAGGAGAGCAGACCCTGGCTCTACTGCTCCCATGGATCGACTGTGAGGATCTCCCTGAACCTTCATTTCTGGTTTCCCTCAGACAGAAATGGCAACAGTCTGAAGTCAGTCCTCCCGCAGGGTCCCAATGCATTTGCCAGGAGATGGTCACAGTGAGAGCCCTTCTGGCTGTCTCTTGGCACGTGCTCCTGAGCTTTTAATCATCTGCAACGTTGGCAAAATGTTTCCTCGAGGAGACAATTGATAAAGAGGATGAAAAGGGATATAAATGCCTATGCAGGCTCAGACTTTGAGAAGCTGGATTCCCGCAGCACGGCTTAAAGTGCAGAGGTATGAAAAGTAAACATTTCATCTTAATGCCAGTGCAGGTAGAGTTGTTCAAATGGGAGGCAAACTGCTCTCAGCAGCTGAACTAATCTGAAGTACCTTTAACATTCATAACAAAGAAATCTACAACACAAAAAGTGGCTTCTTCTGACCTACTTCTGAAATTGCTGTATCAGGGTGCTGCTGTGGTCCCCATGGACAAGGGGCCCCCACACATGCAGAGAGAAGGACCTAGAGATCCAGAGCAACTCTGTGCATGAGCTGGAAGGGGCTTCTCCTCCACTCATTTTGAAGCTCTGCTTTGCCCTGCACAGCTTAACTTGGTCCCAGTGTGACTCCAAAGGAGTTCAGGTACATTCAGGAGATGGAGTTGAGATATACTGTATTTGCTTGATGTGAGAAGGAAAGGCAGTACAAACTGCCACCCTATCCTGCAAGAGCCCTGCTGCCATGCTGCGTGCTGGGTTGTTGCACTAGGGATGCTTCCAGGTGCAGGAGACTCCTTCAGGTGACTTTGCAAAATATACCTCTGCCAGAGCTGTGACTAGAGCAAGAGGTGAAATTGAGGCCTTAGGTGAAGTTTGAATATAATTTCTTTTTTTAAAAAAACTTGCTTTTTTTCTTTATTTCTTTTTTTTTTTAATTAGATGACATGACTGTCACATTGAGTTCAGGGTCTGGTTACAAGGGCTTACCTCTATTTCACAGCAAGAAATTTGTCTTGACAGTAATCAATGCAGGTTATAAAAGAAAAGAAAACAAGAGAAACTTCAAGCATTTGCAATGTGAAGGTTCCAGTACTCAGTAATTTCAGCTCCTTCTCATCCACCTCCATGGAGAATACAAAAAAAACATTCTTTTTTTGATATCTCTGATGCAATTATGGAGATAGAAATGAAACTTATGGAAATGAAAATTGATGTGTCTCAGGGATGCCAGACTGTGAGCACAGAGCCTTCACAGAAAGCATACAAGCTTCCTCTCTTGAAAAATCTCACTTGGCTTTTTAAGATTCTGCCCTGGTGTGATAATTACCGTGTTGCTGCTATTGCCCCCTGTAAAATCACAATGCCATGATTTATTTTCACTGTTTCCACAGGAAATGTTGACAATTTGGCAGAAACTTGAAAACCCAGCTGCTTTGCTTCAGAGGTGCAGCAAATAGGCAACTGGGAGTTTGGACATGTCCCCGCCTCATGCTGGGAATTCCCATGAGATGTAGTGCTGGCTTTAGGTAACACTTCATTTCGCAGAAGTTTGGTTTTTCAGCAAGAAACATCTCTGTATTTTTACCCCCAGAAGACAGACCCTTCTCATGGGGAGCAACAGCAGCACACCTACCTGAGATGCTGTATCTGCCTTACCAAGGGGCTGAGGGACAGGTGAGCACTTCCAACCCTGACCTCCAGAACTCCCTTCTGGGTTTGTGCTGGGGGACACCACCAAGCTTCTCTGAAGAACAAAAAGCACTGAGAAGTGGATGATGCCTTCATAGTGGCTGTGATACTTTTAGTGCTTTTTCAAGTGAGGTGGGGTTTTGTAACATTCTTCATAACCTGTGGAAAGTTGAGTGAAAACTGAATTACCGAGTAAGTAACCTGCCCCACAGCCCTGGGGAAGAGTCACTGGAATATCACCAGATCGATTTGCAGGCTGTGGGTTTGCCCATACCTTTCCCCGAGCTATGACTTTGCATTGCCACTAAGTGGCAGCCGAGTAAAAAATATGGTAAAATGAAACTTTCCTGAATAAGTATTTCAGCTAATGTCAATGCAGGGTACAGAATCGAAAAGGAACATTTCTAAGCCTTTGGTTCCTCAGCCTGGAAATGCCCTTCTGTTTATCCCAGGAAATAAAACATATTGTAGGAATACATACAGGTTTTTTTCATAGGAGAGTTTGACTCTGCAAATGGATGCGCTGGGGACAATTGCATTGAACAATTCATCCAAATTCTGCCTCCTGACTTGGCCGGTGTGATATTCAACATTCACAGAAATCATCCAAAAGGGATCTGGGGAACCATTAAGTAGCATAAAGGTGTGCACAGTGGGAGGAGTAAAGGCAGGGAGTCAGGCTGGTAGTGTTCCCTACCCCTAGTAACTGAATGATGCCATCAGCAAGCAAAACCAAGCTCCTCCACACAGCCAGCCCCTGGGTAACGTTTGGCTCTGATGCATTATTAACCATTTCAATTTTTAAGTGGTTTGAAAGATACTCAGGTAAAGACTCCTGAAAGCAAAGCAGAACTAGGTCAGACACTGAGTGCGTTGGCTTTAATTAGCACGTGTGCAGATTTTTTAACCTTTTGTGAAATTTGGGCACCTCTGGTACCTGCTCTGCTCTGCTCTGGAGCTAAAGCAGAGATGACCTCTTCAGGGAGAAACGGTAATTGGAAGTGTCAGTTATCTGAAACTTTTATCCAGAAAGACAGGATCCTGGGCACTGTGCCAAGGTTCTTACATTTCGAATATTTTAAAATATTTGAAGAAAGTCTCATGCATGGCATAAATTTTAATGTTCAAAGGACTCCTGAGATAACTTTTTTTCCAAGCGTAAAGCAAATAGTAGAAAGGGAAGATAACTATCACAAAGTCATCTAAAAATGCTGGGGGGGTTCTGTCTCAGCCACTGACAAAATCTGATGGTGTTGATGTGCTGAATTTCGACCAAGGCCAGCACAAATTCAGTGTTGCAATTGCTGGTTCTGCATATAGTTTTTCTGCTCCACACTTAAATTGTGCTCAAGTCATGCAACATAAGTCTTGATGCCACGGAGGCATCCCTCAGTTGTGCCCAGTGTGAGGATCCTGGAGATGATGCAGTGCAGTGGAAGATGTCTGGGGTACAGCGACATTAGCCCTGATGGGCCTATGGTGAGCCAGAGCCATGAACTTAAAAAAGTGGGGGTGGATTGGGATCTCCCCTTGGGCAGGATTTCTTGGGGTAGTTTTGAGCATTCCCACATCTGATGTGATTTTCCCCCTTCCCAGAGCACTTTTATGTGGAAAGTCCCCAGGGTAGGTGGCAGCACCAATCATACCTTGCTTTGCTCTGGGACCTGTGCTGACCCAGAGCTTTTCTGAGGCTTGTTTTTCCTCTTTAGCCCACACAGGGCTGAGCTCACTCCCTCAGATGTCTCACTGCCTCCAGATGCTGGTACACAGGGTACACTTGCAGCAGGAGGTAACTGCTTGCTGGTGGACCTTAAACACTCTTTGTAGGGTCAATACTCGTTCAGCAGGCACCTTCCTCTCCTCACCACCACTGCAGTTTGTTTCCCTGGAGTAAATTAAACATAAAGCTGAGGTTCTGCCAGGGCACTGCCCCATATGACCTAACTACTACAAACAGCCCAACTCTAACTCTACCCAGACTTCTATTTCCAAGTATTTTCACCTTTAAGCCTATCCATTTCCAATGCAACCATTATTTACCCTTGGGAGGGTCAGAGGAAAAAAACCAAATATTAACCTTTTTTCAAAATGTGATGGTTTTGAAAAAACTAAATAATACAACACAAAAGCTTGGCTGAATATGCAAGATGTGCCCAGGCGTGTGAGCCTGGCTCCCCTGTGAGGGATCAGAAAGCCATGAGATTTGGATTACTGCTTTCTCCAGAAGCTGAATGTTTCCAGCACAAACTTGTCCTGCTTCCAGCCTGCCTGGGAGCAGTGGCAGTGCCTGTGGGATAGCCTTGGCACAGGTTTAGCCAGGGACTGGGATGGGTTGTAGCACATCCAGGCACAGTGGGTGGTACCTGCTCTTCAAGGAAATGGTACTGGCACCCTGGGAGTGGCTCCATGGAGGTCCCTGTGTGTGAAGTGGTTTGCACAACCATGAGCCTCGGATTCAAAGCACTAAGCAGGCAGTCAGGCAGCTGTGGGAACATTATCTGTGCTGTGCAGATGAGATGCTGCAGCGTGGTCAGAGCCAAGCACTGGATGAGGGTGGTGTGGTGCTGGCAGTGTGCTCCTGAGCAGCCTATCCTGCCAAAATACCATCAGCTGGAGCTGCTTTTCCTCCAAACCTGGTGTGTTTTCTTTATGGAGAAGCAGGACCCATTCCAAGTGGTGTTCCCGAGCCCCTCTGCTTTCCTAAGGGCTTTTCCCCTCACCTAGGGTCTATATTTACAGCAGCTTTTCCTAGTTCTGAGCAAAAACTGTGTAGAGCAGACTAATCTGTTTATTTCTGCTTACTCCTTTTCATGTGCTGATTCAGACATCGGCTTTCCTTTTGCTTCTATCCAGATTTAGTCAGATGCTGGATACCACTCCCTGTCAGTGTCACACCATGAAAAAGGCAGTGGAAGCCCTGCCAAAAGGACCTGCATGCATCCAAAGAAGTACAGAACTAGAGTTATTTGGGATATGCTTTTGGAGTTGATGGCACCTCATCTCCAACCAGTTGTGCAGCCAGGATTTAGAGAGGAGAGTGGAGCTGGCTCAGGTGTAGGTTGTCTCCAGCCTGTGACATCCCCTCAGTCCCCATTTTTCTCCTGAACACACCCCAGAAACAATGTGTTGTCCACAAGTTCTCCTGCACTGTCAGGCTCCCACATTGCTGAATGTGTTAGTTTCCGTGGAAATCAAATTCTTAGCACAGAGCAATTTAGGTTGTGTTTGAATTCTTGTGTCTTCCACCCGATGACTCTGCCGCCAGTTGCAAACTCAGATTATCAAGTGCTTTTCCTTAACTGACATCTCGGTAGAAATTAGTCGCATATGAGCAAAAAACCTCTGTTCCAAGGGTGACACAATGTATTCCTGACTGTTTTAACCTTGTCAGTGAAGTACCAAATGGATTGGCTGTTGAAAAGCCTACGGCATTATTCTTTGTTGCTGAACACAGAAGGGGAAATTGCCTTCTGCTTTTAAATCTGCAAATTCTGCCTTTTGCTTGATGGTGAATAGAAATATTGCCAGATCTTCTTTAAATTCAGAGGTACTAAGGGCCATTTTTCCCAAGAGAGGAAGAGACATCTAACTTTGAATGTGTGATTAGCCCATTATCTTCAAAGGCAAGGAGCTGTAGCTGGAAGTTAGGCATATCCTGAGGTCCCTTGCTGAAACAGAGCCTGACAACAGAAGGAGTACGAGGAGCTCAAATGTGTTGCTCCCAGTGCTGAGACTTTGCTGTAAGCAGCTGGAGAAGCAGGTGCACACAGGGGCTGGTGCTGAGCATCCTTTTCAGACACCAGCTCAGGGAAACTTCCCATTTAGAGGAGGTGAATACTCAGACTCAGATCCTCTGTTAGAAAGTTTCGAGATGTTTTGCTGACCCCATTGCGACTGCATTGATGTATTTCCAAGAAGGCCTGACCTCAAAGGCTTCCACAGGTCTTTCAGGAAAGTACAACCTACTGATTTTTATTTTTTTTTAATCAATGAAGCATCAGCTTGTCTTTGCACCTTCATATTTATTTCCAGTGCACGTCTGGCAGCTAAATGGCACTAAATGTTGGGCTGTTACTTCATGTAATTGGATTGATTTATATGGGGTTGCAGTGGTCTCATTAGCAGCAAGATTTGTGTCTTCTCAGGGTTAACTTTTGTGCACGTGTGTCTGTAGGAGATAATAATGAGGAAATGTTGACAGGGAAGAACGACTTCTATAAACACAAACATATTGGAGAACTCTCAGTGACCACATCAGTTGGCAGCAACAGCTGATCCATCACATCAGGCAGAGCATTCCCTTGCTGAGGACAGTCCATGTTGCCCCAGTGACACCACCCCTTACGCCATACATGTGCTCAGAGGTTTGCTGTTGCACTAAGACGTGACAGGGCTGAGGAATGGTGAGTATTCACCTGCGTCTAATGATGCCGACAGAACAAGGCCAAGAAGCTCATGCCCAGGAAATAAGGTCAAAACATATAAACCATAATGGATGCCTGGTCTTCAGCTGTTCTTTTGCTCCCACAAGTACTAAATATGAGTGGTTTGGGTACCACCAGGGTCCCAAAGCCTCTAACCCACCTGACCTTTTTTCTTTATTTCGTACCCCCGTGTTGCAGGATAGGCAGCTGGGAGTGGAATGCGCCGTGATACGCGGGCATTTATTTTGGGGGACTAGACAAAGATTTAGGGCAGAGACTTACTTTGTAATTCACATCTTCAGAATTAGTTCAAATAACAGCAGTTTCCTTCTAGATGTTTTTAAAGTGAAGCATGTAGTCGCACTGCTTGTGCTGCTCCCATACGGCTTTGTTTTTGCTTTTGCAAGTTGGATTTACAGATCTCCTTTCTCATTAAAAGTGGTGTTGATTTTAAGCCTGGGAATCCTTGATGAATTTCAGATTGAATACTTTGAGTCTTGTATTAATGGAGGCTAGCTGCAAATAAAGGAGGAAACCATCAAGCATGTGGTGTGCCTCATAAATATTCTATAACACAAAAGTGTTAATGTAATGATGAGAAAGGAAAGACAAAGGTGTAAGAGTCAGGAGATGCTGAGTGTTGAAAGGCAACTCTGGTCATCTCTAAGTTCTGAATTAACTGCCCTTCAGATGAAAAGGGTCATGCTGGACCCTTCAGGGAGCACTGTGAGCAGTGCACATTTATCTTTTTTTTTTTTTTCTGATGAAATTCTGGAATCTCATGCAATTTATTTTTTTTTTTGTAACCAGCTAAGTTTGAGTGAAATAGTTAATCAAATGTAACATTGAAAATGAAGTCATTGTGATGTAACTAATGATAGCTTCAGTGAAGCTGTGCTTTCCTACTGGCCACATGTTTGTCCTTTGATGCACAACTGGGTAATTGAAGTTCCTGTTTATCAAATAACAAGCCAGAATGAAGCAGCATGCTCTGCAACCACCTAAGGTACATGGGAAGCCATGGTGTAACACAGCAAAGTCTGTGCCTCCATGTCTGCTTCATTTGTTTGCAATGAGACCATCACAAATTATGAGAGTTACATTAGAATCCAATTGATGCATCTGCCTCAAAGTCTAAAAACACTGACCTGAGCGTGTGGAGCATCCAAAGCCACTACAGAGAAATGCAGTGTATCACTGAGGTGTGGATCCTCACTGCCAGCTGCAGAGACAAATGTTCTGGCTGGATTTTAATAGGCACATCCATTACTTGTGCAGCTATGCACGCTGAGCAAACCCACGCCCAGCAAACCCACACCCATGGAGAGCCCTGCAGTACCAGGCACATCCATATGGTTCAGCCTGCAAACTTCCCTGTATCCAGCACTCACTGCTCCCTGTATCATCACCCTGCTGAAGCAATGCTGTGCTCCCTGCCCTATGCACTGGATTTTTTTCTTGATAATGTACAGTGCGCTGCTTTCCAGGTGTCTTCCTGCTGTGGATTGCTCTTAGTGAACAGGCTGGCTCCTGGTGCTCACCTCCGCCCTCCTGTACAGTCTTTCAACCTAAATTGTCTCCTTGCTGCTCCCTGGTGCAGTGCTCACTGTTAGCAAGGCAAGGAAGCATTTGTGAGTATTTCCAAAATCTCTAATGATGGAGGCAGGTTTAGCAAGCAGCTCCTGCCTGTTGAGGTGTTTCTTGAGCTGGCAGGCACCACAGACCAGAGAATTTGGCCAGTCAGGAGGGCTTAGTCTGGCTGTGAGATTCACAGTTTTTATCAATTTGCTTCAGCTTCTAGGTCTGAGCAGCACAAGAGGTGGGCTCCGGACTGGGGCATGCAGATGCAGCTTCCCCAGCTTTCTCAACAGCAATATTGCTTGGTCCCAGGTAGAGAACCTAGAATCCTAGAATTGTTTAAGTTGGAAGGAATCTTAAATATCTAGTTCTGACCTCCCTACCAAGGACAGGGACACCTCTCCGATCACACAGGCAGGGTGCTGTGGCTTTTTGCAGGGAGTTGGACAGCAGCAGACTGCTGGACAGGAGCAAGTCTCTCTGCAGTGTGCTCCAGAGAATATTTTCAGGTTGATTTCAGATCCAAGGGGGTGGCTGGATATCTCTGTAAAGCCAGATGTTTGAACTGCTATCTTGGTTGAATGAACTGCTGACATTGGGTTGGTTGGAGGAGAGCATGAAAGATCATGCCATGTTATACTCTAGGCAATCTGAGGCCTAAAATCATCCAAGAGGTCTGGCAGCAAACCAGAGATAACTTCATGCATTGGATCAGCTTGATTTTGGGTCCAGTGGTGGGGTTTTCTGCCAAACAGCTCTATAGGGAGCTGCTTATGGAACTCCAGGGGAATGGGGTCTCTTTGGTTTGGAGCTTTTGTCAAGGACAGAGGCAGCTGTACCTTAAATCACCTCTCCAGAGACAGCACAGTCTGAGTGCCCATCCTCAGCACTCCCTCCTACCCCATGGAACTGCAGCACAGTTTTATTCCTGTATCAGGCTTGCAAGGGGAACCAAAATACTCTGGAGTTTGCAATCCTAATGACATTTTGTAAAACTCGTATTTCAGACAAGAAGAGAAAGTTCTGTCTCTCTGAGTCAATGAGGAAAAGTTTTGAATGTCCATAAAAAATCCCCAGGAAGGTATTTTTCTCTGCTCTTTATACATTAAGGGTGCCCTATAGCTCTGTATGTGCCTGTGGTGAGTTTTCTCATACTGTCTCAGCATCTCTGGACAGATGGAGTTGTGGGGATGTTTGCTGAGGGGCTAGTGTGCTTAACACCAGGATCTGTTGAAACATAAGTCTCATTAGAGGAAGAGTGAGGGGCTGTAAGTGGTATGTCTGGTTATGGTCTGATTCTGGCTGAACAGGCTGCCCACATACAGTGACGGGTAATGTTTTATGGATGTTGACTTATGTGTACTTAGTAGGCACATGACATTTACCCTGACCTTGCAGGGAAAGACCCTTTGCAGAAGATGTCATTGAATTAGGCAGAAGCAGGTGGCCTTTCAGTCATTTACACAGCAGAGATGCCATCTCTCCAGCAGTGTTTTCTCCAATAAATATTTCTGTCCACAAGGCAAGCAAAACCTGTTTTTTCCTGCTTTCCACTTTGTTGCAATCACTCTATGGCTTTTGAAGGTGCTCCTCCTTGCTGGATTTGAGACTTTCTAGTTTTCAAATGTCTCGAGGCTATTGAGCACCAAGGGATGAAAGATGACCTTTCCCTCGGGGATGCTCGTCCCAGAGCACCATGTCCTTTGCTGAGGCTTATAAGACTCAAAGTGCTGTCTCTTGCTTTTGTATTTGGTATTGTGTGAGGGGCAGGAGGGCAGGTGCTGCCCTGGCCATGGCAGGGGCAGAGCAGCAGGAGGGGTGAGCTGGTGTATGAGACTCTTCGAGCCCTGCCTGTGACACCAACTAGTTTCTGCTCATTTCTATGATGTCTTCATAGAGTGTAAAGAAATTCTGTACAGTGAGCTAAAATGGTCAGATGCCCTGTGCTCTCAAGAGAAATGTAGCTTCAGTACAGAGCTAACAAGATGTTGTGCAATGTGATGGATAGCTATGATACATGAAGTGTGACACATTTCTTTGACAATAACATTAGAAATCCTTGACTTATTCTTGGTTTATTGTCATGAAACAAAAGAAAAGAAGATAAATCCATCTATTGCAGAAAGTTTTTCAGAAAAAAAGAAGTAGAGCTTTTGCCACATGTGTTACTTCTCTGTGTAACTGACACTTCCTTTCCCAGAAGCTTTGGTCTCTTGGTCTTCCTTTTGTGCCCAAATTCTATGTAGAGATCCTGTCAGATGTTGCATCAAGTTATAAGAAGAGCAAGGTTAAAGCAGGGAAAAGGCAAAAGTAAAGCCTGTTAACTTTGCAGAGGGGAAGCTGCAAATGTGTAGTAGACCACTGTGTCAATTAGCAAAGCACCAAGAACGGGGATGCTCCAATCCAGCTTGCTAAGAGCCATCCAGTGTCCAGGCTCATCATATTTGTCTCTTTCTCTGACCCATTTAGATTCCTTCTTCTCAAAGGACATTTCTCCAAGTGACAATGTTTAACTAATGCAGAATTCCTATGTCTGAAGGACAGTCTGTGATCCAGTCCATTGACTCCTGATTTCATTTAAACTGCAATTCATTATTTTCTTCCTGTGCTCATTCAAGAACCCATTGTTCATTACTCTTTCATCACTCTGTGATTGGAACAATTTGTATCTGTCGTTCTTACATTGGCCAGATAATGAAATAATCATTTGTGCATCTACACAGTGTTTTACATTTATTTTTCACAGTGTAATTCACTTTGTAGGGTCATTTTATCATTCTGGAACAAATTGTGATTTTGTTTAAGCATTTTCTAGATGGTAACAGTCTGCAACTGCCAATGTCAGGACATATGTAGGAATACTGCTGTCCATGGACAGAACGGTGGTAAAATTATTGCTGATCCTCCAGCTAACAAAAGCAGCCCACCTTCTAGAAGGAAAGATTCTGCTGGCCATGGTCTTGATCCAAAGTACACTGATGTTACTGAGCCAAGTCCTGCAGTTGTTCCCAGGGTTTGGGTCAGCCTTTCAGGGAGAAACATACTAAGAAGGGATGAGATTACCTTAATAAAAATGAAACTAGGTGATAATGCACCCAGAGCACAATTATGGTGCTATTGAAATGAGTTCCTATTCTCAAGGAGGTCAGCAAGGTTATGATTTCTAGAGGGGTCAAGAGATTACAAGAATAAACTAATTATTCTGACATCAAATAGATAGAAAGGTGATTGCTGATTGGTTAATTCATTTTTCTCCTCTGAATCTATTTCTGTTCAATTAATTAAAATGACACATATGTTATACTCTCCAAATATCACACACATTATTATGTAAAGGTTGAGTTAGTCATTATGTTAGAAAAGGTCAGGGCTTGAATTTAATGTTGGAGGGAGATACTTTCTTCCATTCACTCATCGTCATTACCATACAGTTCCTGTCCTCCTGCTGATGGGAACTCAGCTATTGTTTCTAGTGGACTTGCCACACAAAGTGTTTTGGGCCTCCCTCCAAGAGATTCTCTAGCAAAAGCAGGATTAAAACAAATGTGCGGTCTTTAAACCCATTCCTTTGGCACGGGAGCTGAGCTGGATCAGTGGCAGAATGTGTTACTCTTCTGTCTGATACCTATCTGAAGGCATCACCAGGGGCCTCTAGGAGAGACGAAGACCCCTTTGTGTTGGAGACTTTGCATGAACAGCTCTGGAGGATGTTTGGTCAGCTGAGGTGTGGATGCACAGAGCAGACTGGTGGTGAAAGATGTGCAGATTCATGGAGAAATGGGTCACTGTGGAAGGGTGACTTTGCTTGAGACTCAGACCCTCAATACCTTACAGGATCAGACCATGTTGCAGAGCAGATCTGAGACATACAAGAACTGAGGCACTGGATGGTAGCGAAGCACTGCTGGGTTTGGTGTGAGTATGACAAGGCATGGAGACTGGTGTTCCCACCTTCTTCTAGGCATGACTCCCCATTTCGAGTTCCTTGTGAAGATGATGCTTGTGGTGCATCTACTTGATAGATACATGGATTTTGGTCTTCAGGGTCATCATTCCAGGACTCTTCTCTATTCATGGGCTCTTCCTGCAGGAAACATCAAATCTTCTACAAATAGAGAGAGTCAGATGGATATTTACTGGCCTCATAAAGGAGCCACAGAATATTCCATGTTATTATCACATAGAGTTTAAACATTTGCTTCTGCTGCTTGGAACAGGAGTGACTGAGGGGACACATGTGGCCATGTGATTTGCCAGAATCCATAAACACAGATCTGTGGTCACGTTTGTAACTTGAATGCCTTATGTGAGACATTTTGCTCCAATTTTAATGGACTAGAAATACTTTTTTTTTGGTAAATATATTAATTCTTCTTAATTTCATTCCATTAACTGGTGTTTAGTTAACGTGCTTGTAGACTGTATCAGCCATTTTGATAGAACAAGATGGGGAAGAAGTGCTCTAAGACACAAGCTGGCATCAGATTTACCTGCAGAGGGAAAATACCAGCAGAAATAAACTGTCGCAGGACATTAAAAAATCCCCTGCTTCTTAGAGGAGATACAACTGCTTAACGATCCATGGGAACACGAACGTTTCAGGCTGCGTACCTTCTATTCAAATTTATGACCAGCTGTCAGAGCACTGGTGCCCCTCGCTCCACGAGAGGAATTGCTCTTTGCCAAAACCATAATGAGCAGATTATGGGTGGTGCTAGAAAAAGTATGGGACTCTCTGAGAAATTGCAGTGCATCATGTTAACTTCTCTCTGATGCTAGCAATTCCCCATCATATTGTATTACCAATCACTGTCACTAATATACCATGAAATTCAGATGTATAATGTAGTGTACAACTCAACCTCTCATTTCAAAGGTTTGTTACCCATAATCCTGCATGAGTCATTAGTAATGTCACTGAACAGAGTAAAACTCATTTACTTCTTACAGTGTTTCCCCTGCTGTCAAATAACTGACGTATTACCAGTGGGCACAATGTTTAATTCTCCAGAGAGCTTTGATTGTGGCATCATGGAAGGTGGGTGCCTTTAATGGGCAACACAGCCCTCCACTGTACCCAGTCTATGAGCCATGCCAGAGAGCTGAAGAGCTGGGTACTCATAAAGAATCCATTTGCTTTTCTTTAAATTATTTATCTATTGAAATATTGTGTGTGGTATTTTAAAGGTAATATCATGCTAAAAGGTAAAACAAATACGCTCACCAAAAATGGAAGGACTTAAGGGTAGGGTTGAAATTTTGGAAAAGAACTTTGATTTTTGTAAGACTTGGTCTCGCTTGCAAAAGTAATTTAAATGCTTATGGCCCAAATGTGGAGATGAAGGTAAGCACCCAGGTCCCTCAGGAACCAGTAGCCCAGGGCCAGGAGTGAGGCACACCACCATCCCTCTGGAAATGAGGCACAGACGAAAACAGCTGTTGCAGGAAATGCTTTCTTAGCTCAGTTGCAGGAAGAATCCCTCAAGGCAGGCTCATCAGAAGGTTTCACATCTTGCTCATCTTCCAAGAGGAAAAGAGATGACTTTAAGGAGCCTTAACCTACTTGTTGGGTTGTGGTGTTCCACAGGTGGATTTATTGATGTTGGGGTGAGTTCTCCTATCTGGGGAGATCATCTCGAGCTGTGATGGAGTTGCCCAAAGTGATATGCCCCTTTTCAGCCATGCATTTGCAGTTTTGTAGGTGAACTAGCCATCCTGCTTGCTACAGGACAGGCCTGCTTTTGACACTAAGCTGCAGCTGATAATTTTGAGAGTGTGGATTTGTGGTAAATTTTCATGTAGCTTCCATTTCCTCATTTTGCTTATGTGGAAGTTAAATGGGATGGTGTCATGAGCCTTCCTGAGCCAAGATGTATCACATTTACCGCTCCCCTTTGGCTCTGCACTAATTATCCTGACAAATTGGTTTGCCGTGATTTGCTTGGGAAATCTGTTGGCCATTTCCCACCCTCTTATTGTCAGACTACACACATAATGCTCGGTTGTTTTACATGATCTCTTTGCAGGTAGTGTTTTTTCCAGTGGATCTGTTCTTCCTAGAGTCATGGGGCATCGTCCTCCATGGAAATCTACAGAGTGGTGCTGCTGCATGAACCCCAGAGCCTGCTCCTCTAGCAGCAGAGAAAGTGGGTGTGGTAAGGGCATGTTGTGCTGGCATATTATACCTGGTGGTGGTTACCTGTGGAGGTGAATGTGCTCTGGATCTGGCAGCCTGTGTATGCTGAAAGCCAAGGTCATGCCTCCTTCTGTTTCACCTTGTTTCACAGCTGAGATAAAATATCTGGAAATGCCACTCTCTTCCTGACTTCTAGATTGGAAACACATTAATATGTTGCCTATTTATTCCATTTCTTGTTTAAATTAAGTAATCATTTTATGTTTAAGTAATCATGTTTTATTTTTAGTCCTTAATGTAAGCTTTTTCCTTTTTTTTCACCATTCTTGCATCAAGCTCAAGATCAAGTCAAGAGCTTTGTGGCTGGCAGGTCATTCTGTTCATGAAAGCACTCTGACAGGCTGATGCTGCAGTGTGTTTGAGGTGTTTACAGAAAAAAACCGTATTTAAAGTAGAAGGTGAAGTTCACAGCAGGCTGAGCAGTGGCAGGGCTGTAAGATCACCCAGCAAGGCATGCCTGAAGCTTCTTAATTTTGCCTGAGCTGTGCTGTGTGGAGGTGGCACTGCAGCTGAACTCCCACCTCAGGAGCCGGTGAGGCTGCAGTTGTTAACATTGAGGAACAACCTACATTCTGCTAGCAATGGTGTGACAGGCCCAGTGGTCCCTGCATTGTCAATTCATCTTCTATAGCCTGCCATTCCCAATTTATTTCATGTAGTCTCTGCAGTCTCCATATTTGCTAATGTCACGATGGTGATGAATCTATTCTTGTTCCTTAAAAGGATGCAAAAGAGGGGTATCAGAGCCAGCACAAGTACCTCTTTGCAGGGCATATCAGAACACCAATCTGGGTTTTGAACACAATTTGCTAAAAAATCTACTTAATGGAC
Organism: Serilophus lunatus; assembly: GCA_013399895.1. Lineage (NCBI taxonomy): Eukaryota > Metazoa > Chordata > Aves > Passeriformes > Eurylaimidae > Serilophus > Serilophus lunatus. The sequence continues at coordinate 370,682 of VXBA01000671.1, read as the reverse complement.
TACACGATTATGGTGGTAACATACGTAACATTTTAGCTGTTCCTCTATGTAATCTGGCTGAGTGATGTTGTATGACCTGATTTGCACACCAATAGTTTTGCCTACACAAATAACCAGGCAGCTAAGTGTAATTATAAATGAGAGCTAAACTCAACTGTTAAACTGAACTCTTATCCGTTTAAATCAGACTAAAGACATACCAGCCTGAGAATGATAAACCATCACTGACACTACCACTAACTTAAAGTATATTAATTGTTACAGCCTGGCCTGGACTGAATGTCATAGAGCAGGAATGTGTTACCTGGCAAAGACTGTGATCCTGTGTCTGGGTGCTCTGTGATATGGAGGGATAGTCAGAAACTTTCAGCAAAACAATTTCTCATCAGAAAATATTCTTTTATCTGGCCCAAAACTTTGGGCAGAGAATTCTAGCTCTGGCAAACACAAGGGCTATGGCATTCACCAGTGGTATTTGTCATCTAAACCTGATTTTCTGAAGCTCTGTGTGAGTGCTCAGACTTCTGAGACCCAAGCTTCACTGGCTGGCTCTCAATCCCCTATTCTTCAGAGTTCAATTTTGACACTTTTGAAGTTGTGGATCTATTTCTGGCCGCCTCTACCAGTGTAACCCTGCTTGGTGTTCAAACGGCAGGAGGACTAGAAAGGAAGCCTTCCCTTCAAATCCCAGTTCAGCTCAGCACTTCTGTAAATTTGAGAATTTGCATAAAAACACTAAGTCTCTGCTGCTGTTGCTAAATTGGGCTTTAGGAGAAAATGATTTTAAAAACTCAAGAGTGGAACGGAGGGATGTCTACAAGCCTACATACATTTTGCATTAACATGCCTCCTTTTTTTGCTAAAATGTTCTGATCCTAAAGACCAAAGTGGCTCAAAGATGTTCAGATAAGCCAGATGTTTCAAGCCTTGTCCAAATGGAGCTGCTGAGCTGTGGGATCCAGGAGAAAGTAAAACTTGAACCATGCCTAATTTTTAGTCAATTATATTTATTATGAGTCACGTTGGGATTCTGCTTTTGTTCTAACCTTTAACAAATTTTTCTGTCCAAAAGTTGTGCTGGGTCTCGTAGATATGGGTGAGGCCCCGGGCTTGGGCTTTCTTTGGAGCTTGGAGACCAGCAAGGCAAGTAGTGCCTTGGCTGAGTGTATGGGGCTTTTGCAGCAGAGAGTGAACTCAGCTGCACCTGGAGACCTCAGGAGCACAGAACAGTGAGCTGTCCCCTCTCCCAACACGTTGTTCCACTGTGGCACTCATTGCTGTGGGAGGCTGAGGTAGCCAAATGGTACTTCAAATGGTGCAAAAAACAATTAGATGAGTTCATGGCAGAGTGATGCAGCAAGGGCTGTTACACACCAGGAGACCGAAAGTCTCTAAACCCAGATAACCGGGGCCCATCACAGCATCCCAGGCAACTACTGTGTATTTGTCCCATTCCTAAGGTTTTCTGTAGACATCCACAACTGTTTGGTGTTAGAGACAGAGTGCTGGATTAAAGGGACTGGTGATCAGAGCCAGCCTGACCACTCCCATAAAGCAGGAGATGGCTTGTTTTGTCTCTGCTATAGAAAGCTCTTGAAGATGCAAAGATCTGCAGGATCTCTTGGGTAAGTGATGTGAGCTCTCAGTGTCTCTGAAAACTGTTTCTGTTATGAAGAGCCTCAGCTCTCTGTTAGGAGACAGTCCTGAGGAGGCTGGCAGTCATTCCTGTGTCCTGCTGGAGAGCATCATGTCTGTGCTGGGCTCTGTCTTGGTTCCAGTTAGGAAGGAGAAGGGGGTGGGAAGCTATGAAAAAAAGCAGAGGGTAATCTGGCAATTCCAATGTTAACAAGAGCTAATCTCAGCAGTTCAACATAATCACCAAAAGAGAAGAAAATCCAGGAGGTTTCACGGGAACTGAGAAAGAGCTTGACAGCTGGCAAATGCTAATGTAAGTAGGCAACTGGGAGCAAGGGATGGAGGGAGGGTGGTGTCATTTAGCATCGATTACAGAAATGCCATTAACATTTGAAGAGAGGCTGTGGAAAACGTGCTCCTCTTTGCTCAGCCTCCCTGCCCTGTCACACGTGTCTGCCTGCCCAGTCCTGCTGTGCCGGTGGGCGTTTTGGCACTTGCAGAGTCCATCTAACGCAAAGCATCTCCAGAGCAGCTTCAGTCCTTGGCGGAGGAGGAAAGGTGGCTGATGCAGGGCTGGGCCAGAGCAGAGCTGGGTGTGCAGCCTAAAAACACACCAGCATATTTTTCTCATGTGAATCTCTGCTCATATGGCCAGTGTCTTTCAAGGGAGTAAAGACTGATAACATGGGTGTGTAGCTGTTGTGCTTTTTCTGCTAGCGAAGTTTCCTGGTTCTAACCAGTCACTGGGTTCTCTGGATGCTCACCACCCAATTTCACTTCTGTCTACTGCCTCTCTGGACTTCTGGCAGGGTTTCATCACCAGATGAAACCAAATCTTTTTTTGCATAGTGGTAAATGTGACCATTTTTGTTGTATTAGAAGTAAAATTCTCAAATGAACAGCAAACCCCAAGCAGTGTTCTTGCAGTAGTGAGTTGGTGCCAAGCATCCATGCTGGGCTGCTGACAAAATCTACCCCAGCTCATTCCATGGTTGTATCGGGATAGTGTGCACAGTATTTATCCGGCAATATCCTCTCCTGCACCTAAGAACATTTCTCTGGCTGATCTCTCTCTCTGTGCAATTAACTATTTAGCATTTGACAGATCAGAAAAGCTTGATTGAGCTCCAGCAATGGTCTATGAGCCTGTTCCACAACCTAATGTTCCAAAATTGCTCCGTGGCCTCCATTTCCAGCAACCTTGTCCAGAAACAGTTGGGCCTTGTTCACATTCTAACATCAAAATTGTATTTATCTGCATCTAAATACTATTTCTTTTTGTCTAAGGATAAGTTTTTTGGCCTTAATGCTGCTTCTTTGATATTTTCTGTCACAAAGACCTGATCATTTTAAATATCCATGCTGGACACAGTGCTTTCCTAGAGGAAAAGAAAAAGTGGTGAAGGTTGTAACTGTAAACCACATTCTTTTCTCATTTCCTGAATGGCATTGTGCTATTCAGAGTTTCAGAGGTATCATTTCCTATCACAGACCATATGTACCATGGGATACACTCCAGTAATTTTCCATAGAGGCTTAATATTAAACAGATAAAAGCAATGTTAAAGAACCAGATTTACAGGAAACTGTTTTGCTTTGTTGACCATGTTAATAATAAAGTTCTGCAGAAAGAGAATATCTCATTTTCTGTAATCCAGCCTGCTTTTGTGCAGGTTACTTTTGTTTTCCTGTGAAATGTTTAGTCTTAAAGTTCTTAATGATGACCTATATTTGGATGCTCCTGTATTCATCCCTGCAGCAACACCTTCCCAATGATAGGCTGAAGGAGCTCCTGAGTGTGTTAATTTGAAGTAATTATAGCAGGTTTGACTTGCCTTTGCTATGATATTTACTTGCCTAATTCACACAGTAGAAGTTGTCATTATTAAATCAAGATGGTTTATGAGAATAAAGATTTTGGGATTCTGGTGACCCTCCTAAACTATTAATTAGAGAAATCAGTCAAACACAAGGTCTCATGCCTGTATTTAGAGTTGATGGTCATCCATAAATCCAGGTGCATGCAAATCCCAAACATGTTATGATTTGATATTATTGTAATTCAGAAGATATGGAGGTCTCTGCTCTTCTGGGGAACCGCATTGACTATGGATTTTCACTTTGTGTTTCCAAACCCAGCAATAAGTTGCTCTGGCAGTGAGAACAGAGTTGTATGTGATACCTGTCACTTCACTAAGTGAGATCTGTGATGGGGACAACTTCATCAAGCAGCAAGGTTTCTCCTGGGGGCTGAGGCTGCAGCTGGAGCCCCTGGATCCGGCAGACTCGTGGGGCAACTCGTTACTGCATGGCAAAGGACCAATGCCTGCTGCTTTGGTAAATGAAAAGGTAACAGCAGTTTCCACAAGACTTCTCAGCTCTTAGGATATCCCTGTCTTTGGGATGGGGGGAACAGGCTTGTGCTGAGCTCAGAGACACTGCAAGGCCCTGAATTGGGAATACTGGTATGCAGCTAAAGGGCTGGCAAGGGCTCTTCCTATGTTCTGACAAGACAAAAGCTTAATCAAAGGCCACATGTTTCTAAGTGTTATTTTTCACCTGGTGTGCTGATGTTTCCTAAGGAAAATGCTGTATTGAAATAACAGTGCTGACCCCACAGCCTCCCTGTTTCTGCCTTTTAAATCTAAAAACCGGAGGGGATGGCAGCCAATGTTCATGCAAGGAACACATCAAGTACTTAACAAAAACAAACAATATCAGATTACCATAAGGAAACCTATTTTTAAAAGGAGAGAGAGCAAACCATGGACCTTGGTGGTTGGGGTTTTACCTGAGTCCAGAGAAGTTAGACCAGGAGTCCATGTGCTTTTCCTGGGCTATCCTGGAAAAGCTATGCCCCTGCAGAGCCACTACCCTCTGTGCTGGAATAGTCACCCAGGTCTTATATATTGTTGGGAAAGCTTTCCACTTCAACCCTTCCACCCATTTATTCTTTCCTATGTAAAGAATAAGCAGAGCAAGAAGGAGAGGTGAGGTTCTGTCAGCAATTCCTGAATGAGCTCTAATGTGAGGCTTTTTACCTTTCAGTGAGAACGGGAGAATTATACACTGCCCTGCCTAGCCAGGCTCTAATATCCTGCCCACACACATGTGGCTAATTTCTCTTTTTATATTCTTAACATTAAGATACTTCACCCCTAGATTAACTCTGCTGGTAATTCTACTTCATTGGTGCCTGGAATACTGTGCTATGTAAGCTGCATTTTTATAGCTAGTATGTGGAAGAAATTTTTTGTCCTTTTGTATGTGCTTCTCTTTGGCTTTGTCTTCACTATCCTCTGAGTATGTCTGAGACGGAAAAAAAATCTGCTTCTATTCATGAGCACAGCCAGGAGGATTTCATAGTGGCCATGCTACAATTTTGAGAAGAGGCTGATTTCTTCTTCAGAATTAAATGCTGTTTGATTAATAAAATGTGTTCATTTACATCCAGTTGGAAATTGAATAACAGCTTTGTTGGGAGGCACAAAGTGCCATTTCAAAATACATAAGAGCAGGTTTGGGAAGTCTGCTGCATTTGAAGGCACAGGGTTTTGCAAATGTGATGTGTTGCTCCACAAGCCCTCATGGATCACTGAAGCAACCATCTCATCCTCAAAATGATTAAATGATCTGTATGGCAGGAACTGTATGTAGGAGAGATGGCACAATCTGAACTGCAATGAAAACTAGAAACATTTTATTAAATCCTTGTCTTTTGCATGCAATAAGAAAATTAAGGTAAGAGCTAGATAACCTGTAAATGGATTAATTAGAATAAGTTAAGCATTGTTTAAGCTATGTTTTCCATAATAATCTGTGGGGTTCAGCCAATGTAGAGTTGAAGGCAATCATGAATCAGCATGGAATTTAAGAACAGATATACTTTGGGGAATCAAGATAAAATTTTGCTATTAAATTCACTGAAATTGAAATTACTGAATATAGCATGGAATGATGAAACTCAGGATGAGTGAGATGTGATGAATGGGAAGAGCAGTCCCAGTGACCTCACTGAGCTCTTGCTTCTCTGTGGCAGGCAGGATGCGGACCTGAAAGTGTGTCCAGTGATAACTTTGCAGGAAGTTACTCAAAGTGATATTTCTTCGTTGAATCTTGCTATGCTAAGGATTACCAATTAGCAATGATTTGTGGTTAAAGTAATTCCATATTTCATTTGTTGTGTTTATTGCATAGGGCATTAGCACACTGAGTAATGAACCTGGAACAGCTGAGTGATTCAGCTCAGGGTTTGTTCGGGTGATGAAGCTAGTTGGTGATCAATTATGCTTTTGTTGTTCAGAAAAATGCTAGTTTCTAGGAGCATTAATTTCTGTGTGTGTATTTACAGTGGAAAGCAATGTGCTCTGAGATGATTTTATTCAAAGTAGTTCTAGAAGTCCCAATATTGGAAAAATGAAACTTAAAAGTTATGTTTCCTATTGTGTTTTATATTCATTTTAATCATATTCATCTTCTTTTTATGAAGCATCTCTGTAGTGCTCATAAACTACAGTAATTGATATCATCTTTTTTGACTGCAAGTTTACACGGTAAGTCATTAGATGCAGAATTTCCCTGTTTCTTTATGAGATTTAACACCTGACTTTGTTTTGGCCTTTAAAACATTTTCCACAACTTGATGCCTAGACACGATCCACTCCCTGCTCTGGGCATCCTTCCTACCTATCAGAAATACACACAAAAATCAGACATCAGCTACCTCAAGAACAAAGCAAAAAGCACAAACCTACGTGAAGACAAGATAAACACGCTCATAAACCCCCAGATTCCACCCAGCCCAGTCAACCTCCTGGATGAAAATTAATGTGAGAAAGTTAGATATTTGGCTATAGTATGTATTTTCTATAAAATGATGGGGGGGTGTGTGTGTGTTATTTTCCTTTTTTCCTTTTCCAAATTTCTTTCAGGTGTTTTGGTGTGCACTAACTGGTTTTTTCTTGCCCTAAGAGTTTAGGAGTTTGTATGTGTTTTTATCTGTCTCCTACGAGCTGTCTGGCCATGAGCTCTGGGGCAGGCACACATCCATTCCTGATGAAGAGCCTGTTTTCCTTAGGCTCCCCCAGCAGCTCCACCTTTGGCTCATGGAATACGTGTTAATTAACTACCTTGTTGGCTGTATGAGAAGTAAGTCTGCAAAATCAGGCTGATAATCCACACGAGGGAAAACAACGTGAAGGAAAGTTTACAGTTACAATGAAGGAAACTGCAACTAAAAATTGGTTCACAGGAATGAAACAGTGGTTTATTTAACGAATAATTGCCAAAGGAGCTACACCTATACACATGCATGAGAAAAATCAATATAGATGTGAATCCCCTTCTATTCTGCAATCAAAGATAATTAATTTCTAACGTCCCTCAGTATATTTGTGTGTACAAGCATCAAATAAGAGGAAGGACAGTAAATGTTTTAAAAATTTTGTTTATGCAGAAAATCAGAACACCAGTTTCTTATTGGTTGGGCTTTCTGTTTGAAACTCTATGAAGTGTAAGAGAATTTTATAGAAAAAACGGAACAGTTGAATTTAAAAAAAAAAAAAAAAGACTATTTCTTATATTAAAAACTGCTTCTAATGACATCTATTTTTATAATAGTGTTTTGTGGAATGAATGGCTTGGACAAAAGCGCTGGTAAATCGCCCGAAACCGAAACTGTTTGACACTCAAATAGCTGCTAATGGTAGGCAGCTCCTTGACTTCTTGTTATATTTCTTTCTTGCATTTAATCCTTCTCAGACCATTATGCAGAAGGACACGGCTTTGCTTAAAGGGTTATCAATGTCACCAGGCACTGGAAAAGGTCTGGGGACATTTTACACATCTTTTTGCAGATGAGACTCATGTGTCCTGCGGAGATTCAGCAGACTCCCACTGAGGTTGGAAACCTTGGGTGAGAATCCCTGGAAAGGCTTTTGTGCTGCTTCGTGCTGGTGAATCTTCCCGGGGTAGTGGAGTTATCAGCAGTCACTCCATCATTAACCACGCAGGACATTTTCCATTTTAAATCCTATTTTTACTGCTTTTCCAGGGAAATGATACTTACAGAGTAGGAGTTAAAATCTCTCTTAATCTTAACAGTATCTTCGGACTCTGCTGCCCTAATCTTGCCTTGTCTCCATCGAGTGTTTCTATAGCAACTCCCCAGGGAGTTTTCCTGTTATCTGGGTGAAGTTAACTGGAAACAAGTAAATATACTAGAGATGAAGTGGTGTCGGAGAAGACTGATGAGGTCTTCAGAGCGTGGCCTGAAAAAAAGCTGAATTATTTGCAGAACTTCCCTCACTGTAAAAGTCTTGAAGCTCCTGCAGTCAAAGATTTTGTCTAAAGTGAATTTGCCCTCTGTGGTGCCAGCACAGGCAAATTTTACTGCATTAATACTAAAGCATACAGAGCCCAAACCAGCCAAGCCTGGAGGTGCCTCACTGGGGAATGGGATTTTCACAGGCAGTTTCAGAAGTTCAATTGTCCCTGTTCCAACCCAATGATAATAAACCTGGTGTCATGTCTCATTAGCAGGTGTCTCTGTGTGGTTTCATATTCTGTGTCTGAGATCCATCTCCCAGCTCACCCAGGGGCCTGCAGGTGAAGCAACACCTTTACCACCATCCAACAGCAGTAAGGGGGAGGCTCAGAGGAGGTGAGGGATTGGCCTGGCTAAAGGGATGCTCTGAAGGGAAAGAGATGCTTTCTGCAGCTTTCTGTAAGGAGCTTGGCTGTTTGTGATAGCTTTTCTCTGAATGAATAACCCAGATGATCCTGAGTCAGAAGATTTGGGTCCCTATCAAAAGGCTCCCGTTTCCAGGCTGTGAATCAGACCTTGCCAGGTTGGTGTTATAACTGACATTAATAAGCTTTTCTTTTGTGTTTTAGACCACTATAGACCAAGCTGTTGGAGGACCAGCAGCTATTTGAGAGCTGCCAGACCTTTGCTAGCTGGTGAGCATCTCTCTTTGAGCTTGAGAAGTGTCCCTCATGGGGAGGTGTGACCTCCCACTGCTGTCATTCTAGGGAAAGGAAAACCTTTCTCCTTTGCAGCTTGAGCTGGAGACACCAGCTGGCTCCATCCCCTGCTTTAATTTTTTGGATACCAGCCGTGGGTTGCTTATCATTGGTTCTGATCCCTAAAGCCGAGGTGCTGATTCTTATCTGCAGCTTCAGCTGGGCTTAAATCTTTATCTGCACTCAGTGAGTCTGAGCGCTGAGTGTGCAGAGACATTATTAGATTATTAAATCAATGACACTCAGGTTATTAGTCACACTCATCCGCATTACCTGACACTGTAATGACGTTCTATTTTTACTTCCAGCCTGCTAATGTCCCAGAGGTACTGAAATTATGACCAGAAAATTAATTTCTATACATTTGAACAAGAAATAGAAGTATAGGAAATAATCCCACATTGATAGTGTAAATCCTAATGGAGTTGTTTAGAAAAGCAACAGGGAAAGAGAGAGGGTTGAGAACTGCATCTTGCATGCAATCTTCCCTCTACGCTGTCATGGCAAGCTCTTATGGGTATGGTGGTTGCTAATAACTGGGCCAGACTATTTTAGCTTGCAATTCATTTGGGGCAATTAGGACTCCTGAGCTGGCATTAATGATTTACAGTTTCTTGCTGAATCCCTCCACCAGGATATTGCAATGGGCTTGTTTTTCAGGCGTGAAATCAAACCAAGTAAACAGAAAAAGGCCAGCACATGGCATGATGTTGTTTATGTTTTCAAAAATGACTCCATAAAATCAGTCAAATTATCATCCCAGCTCCTGGGCTGAGTTAAGAAGGGAGGCCCAATTGGATGACACCTGAAGACTGAATTCAGTGTTATTTCTGCTTTGTGTGACTAACCATCTACAAGTCGGGAAGAATCTGTTATTGTGGGAAAATACCACGGGAGATGCCCAAAGTCCAGCCCCACTCCTGTCTAGCAGAGTAGCAGGGGCATCTCGTCCCTGCAGCCAGAGAGATGTAGAAATGTGGCTCTAAAGGCTCCACTCCCCTGAGTGGGATCTGCAGAGGGGTGTGGGTGTAGAGTGATTCCAGGGTGGGAGAGGGAGAGCAAAGGCATGGAGACAGACACCCAAATGCAGGAGGTGGCTGGAAGAGGCAAACTCTGCTGGGTACCACAGCACCTAGCCAGCTTTCAGCCAGCAGGGACAACTTCTACAGGGGAAAACAGTGGGGAGCAGATGGTGAAACACCCCACGAGGGAGAGCTGTTCACAGCCTTTCTCCATGCCGCCCACAGCCCCAGCTACTTCCAAGTTCCCTGAGCTTATTGATTACCGGGTACAAATCTCCATATTGCTTAATTATAACTTGGTTTTAATGCATGTCTTCACACTGTATTTATTTCATATTGACAATTAATTCTGAAGTGTTCACTGTGCCAGAAACAGAGCAGGGTGACTTTCTGAGGTCCTCAGCCAAAGAATTTCCACTTAAAAATGAAGAAATACGAGTATGGGTGTAGGAGTCAGTAGTGGTGGTACCTGCTAAATGCATGTTGCAGGATGCTCTTGTGAGCAAAGTTTGTAGTAGAATTATAATGAGCTGAACTGCTTAGGTGTCATTCAAAGAAGGAGTGAGAACTTGTGTGGAAATCCTTTTCTCCAAGCTTTGGGAAGCCTGCTAATAAGACATAAACATTTAGCAGCTCAGCTGGAGTACATTGTGCTCTTTGGTTAAACATTAAAGGGGCATTGTCAAGTGGTTTTAATTAATTAGCTATGTTTTAAATTAAATCAAACCAATTTGGAGCAGTTAGGCTCAAAATTAATGTTGTTTTCACCTGGTGGGGAATGTTCTTCAAATTCCAAACATCTTAAAGACAATGAAAATTAGAAATGCCTTTAAGAAATTGCATCCAAACAGTTCCCTTTTCTCAGAGAATGACCACTATTCTGATGATCTAGAAATATTGTCGTTGCTATCACAGCAGTATGTCTGGATTAGAGTCTTTGAATTAGAGTCTTGTCTGACTTCAACAACCAGTATTTACATGAAATCTTCCAGACATGCAGTATCCATGTCAAACATGGCTTGTACAATATTGAATATACTTTCCCTTCCTTTTACAACCTCTTATAGTGCAATGCAGCCCTTGCACTAACAGTTAAGTAAGAAAGGTAGGCAGGTGAGTCAGTTTTCATGTTGTTAATGTGTTTGCTGGACAAGAGTGAGATATGGGCATTGCGTGCTCAGCCTCCACTATCTATGAGCTTCCTCCCCACTTTTGGCCACTTTATGTACTGGGACAAAAATGTCAGTGATTTGCAGAATTCCTACAGGTGTGAAAATCCACAGCTGGGATGGGGAGGGTGCCTGCACTGAAGGGAGATGGAGCATGGCAAGATCAGAGTGGGAGGTGATGGATGCAATCCAGTTCTCTGATTTGTGGAGGAAAGAGGTTTCTATTCTTGCTGGTCTTGGAAAACAAACACTATTTTCAATATTATCTTTTTAAAAGTAAAAAAAAAATAAAGGCAAAGAAATAAAGTTAGAATGAGAATTTAGGAACTTTCTATTAGGCCAGCACAATACCATATATTGTCTCAGACGCTTTGTGTTAGATTTAGGGGTGAAAAATCAACACAAACTCCCTGTGCCACAATAGGCTGTAACTGCTGGAAGCTGTTATGTGCTATTATGCGAAGCCGTTACAGTCTATTGAGTAAATAATCTACAGATTAAAGCTTTCTAAGTACACAGTGACTTGATAGGTAACCAAAGAAGCCATTATGATATGTCATGTCAATAAGAGGAGGATTAAGGTCCCTCACACTTGGTGCAGTGACAGATTCTATCTGCTGGTGTGAAACAAAAGCCTTTTAAACACCCTGCAGTGCAGTTGTACTCTGAGGTCTGGGGACTCGGACAGAGGCAGTTGCTCCTGCCCTCATTTATTGCAACCCAAAGATGCTTGTGCAAATCAGTGATGGTGCTCACTCTCCAGCCTCCCAGGCTCACCTGTTCCTGTGCTGTGTGTGGCTGGAGCCAGGGCCATCTGCCACGGAGAAAGGAGCAAACCAGCACGTTGGGAGTAGTTCCAAGACCTCTTTATGGAAACAAGGCAGAGTGCTTTTTCTCTGAAATCTGGGAGCAATGTGCATGTAGAGAACCTGGCTGTGAGATAGCAGGACAGGAGGATGTAAAGCCCTGTCAGCCCACGCAGGAGGAAGCAGCATGCCTGGTAGGAAGCCAAGAGCTTTTCCTAAAATCAGAGAAATTTCTGCCTTTCTCCCTCGGCCATCCATCCATGCACCACCCTGATCACCCATGGCAGGGGACCTGGGATGCTCCTCTCCCATTTGCAAGAGCCCAGCTCAGAGCTTCTTCAGTCCCCGTGGCACCCGAGTTCCTTGGGGACCCCACCTTCTTGCAGGGGCTTCCTGGCTAAGGCATATCCAGCATCTTGCCTCCCCCCTCAGAATTTAATTACTCCAGGCTTCCAGTTGCTCTGGTGAGTTTAATATGAGCTATGTAAATTCCTCCCAAGAATGATAGGATTTTGACAGCCTGATTTGCCTCGTAGGCATCCTCAAACCAACTCATTTTCTCTTCTCTGGAATTTTCAAGTGGTCGGGTGGCATTTGATTATCATTGGCTGGCATATCTGAGCTCTGAGGTTGAGCATAAAGATATTTTAAATTTAATAGGTTTAAGATGTCATTATTTCCATGCTGATGAATTTATACTTGTAACCAGAGAAACTTAGAGCATTTAATGAACTTATTTAGATATCATGGTACAAGCTTTAAACCCAATCCCCAGTATAAAATTAAATCATATTGGATGAAAACTAACACCCAGAAGCAAAAACTGAACTGGGTAAATGGACGAATTTCAAAAGACAGAATAAATACAGACATAAGGCACCTAGGGGAGAGATTTGCTAAGATTTTTTGCACTATTTTCAATGGAGCTTGTAATAGCATAAAAGTATTAAATCTGATTTACTAGAAAAGATTTGTACAGTATTTTGTTGCCCATTTCCGAGTGCTGCAGCCCCTTCCCCATCTCTCCCAGCTCTCTAAGAGGAACTCTGGACACAACTGAGCACAGCATGGAGCAAGCTCCAGCTTTGCCAAGGAGCATACAAGCAGCCAGAGAAGAAAGTAATGCAACCCTTCGGTGATCCAAAAGGATTAACAATGTGATTCTATGAAAATCAATTCTCATTCCAAACAGGTCAATATGGAACAGCCCAGCCAGGGCTGGCTGGGAGATGGATGCTGCACGTTCACCTGTGGGACAGACGTGGCAATCCTTCCCATTGTGGTGGGGGCTTGGCTTTGCCAAGATACATTTGAGATATCCTTTCCAGCTTCCTCCTGGCAAGGCTTTTCTGAATATATTTTACATCCTATAAACCTTCAGAATCAGTGTGGAAAAAATATCTGTCCCTGAAAGGGAGACTTCAGTTTTTGCTGTAGTTGGTCGTGTCATACAGGGTGATGACACACAGGCCAGGTTTGAAAATACCTAAAGTGTCCCTTTTTGGGTTTGTGTGTGTGTGTGTGTGAACAATTGGAGACCCCCAGTGAGAGAATCAGCTCTTGTTTTATTCCTGAGGACTTTAATTTGAGATGTAAGTACTGATGAGTTATTCTAGTAGTGACTGTTATCAAATTCAGTATCCCTGTGGAAAAAACATCCAACCACATCTATATTTCATTTTAAACAAAGGTGCTAGAGGAGAATGAGGAAACAGATTAAAATGAAATTGGAAAAGATTAAATTAAAAAGTTTTAAAAACCAAGACAAGTGACCTTTTCTATACTACCTACAAGCAGAGACTCCTCATTTACTGAAGGCAGGCAAATGCACCAGGAAGCAGTCAGCAGGGCTGAAGCACAGGAGAGAATCACTGAAAGGACTTAATGGGACTAGGTTTTCACAAGATTAATCTTCTATGGATTGATTAAACGTAGGAAGCAAGGACTAGGTATAAAATCCTATATGAATTTTTACAATGGGTGTTTAAACTGGAGTAGTAATCCTGCAGGTACCTGTGCTGGACATTGTCAGAATATTCAGAAATTATATGGAACATACATGTCAGTGGTGAGATGGTGATGTTTCCAGGTGACACAGATTTGTCCAGAGAAGCCAGACCTAAAGCAGAGGTTTGCAGAAGGATCTTACAGAAATAAGTGTCTGGGTGATAGGAACTGGCAGGTGAAATTCAGTACTGGTAAGTGCAAATTAATGGCCTTGTTAAAACAGGTCTGCCTACATATACAGAATGATGGGCTTTGAATTAGCACTTACCCTTAAGCAGGAAAATGTACTGGAGCCTTTGTTGCCATTCCTGTCCAAACACTGGCACCATCCTCATGGCCGTGGGAGGATGGAGGAAGGCTCCAAGAAAGAGAAGCATCACTATGCTAAGGTTAAATCCTTGCACACCCACACCTCTGATCCTGCATGCAGGTCTGGTTGCCCACTGCAGAAAGGCTGCAGGAAAACAGAGAAGGAACAGGGAAGGCAACAAATCCCAGACATTGGCACCAGCCTCTGTGACAGGAAAAGTTCCTTATGTTCAGAGCTCTTGCTTGGAAAAACCATGACTGAAGAGGAAAGGGTAGAGGTTTGCACCATCCTAACTGATGTGAAGGTGGGTAGGGATGAGCTTTGCTTGTAGCGTGGAAGGGAGAGTGTCAGACTCCTGGTCTGGAGAGTGGAGGGCTTGTTTATCAATTTCTTATTTTACTTTTAAGTGCAACAGTCAGAGCATGTCCAGAGGAGGGCAACCAAGATGGTAAAAGGCTTTGTGGGAGAGACTTGGAGGGGTGTCTGTGGTCACTTGGTTTATTCAGCTTGGAGAAGAGAAGGCTGAGGGGGATCTCATTGCATTCTACAGCTTCCTGAGGAGGGCCAGTGGAGAGGGAGCTGATGATCTCCTCTCTCTGCTGACCAGAGATAAACATTAGGAAATGAGATGAAAATGTGTCAGGAAAAATTCAGATTGGAGATTAGGAAAGGGTTCTTCACTGAAAGGGTGGTCAGTCACTGGAAAAGGCTCCTCACAGTACCAAGCCTGTCAGATTTCAAGGAGCATTTTGAGAATGCTCTTAGTCATATGATTTAGTGTTAGGTAGTCCTGCAAGGGGTAGGGGTTGGACCAGTGAGCCTTATGGGTCCCTTCAAATATTATTCTATAGAATTATTCTAGGATTCTACAATCAGCAGCCAGTAGAGTGGGTCAACAATTTTCCAGCAGAATAGTTTTATAAGCTACTTTCTGTTGGAAAATGCTGATTCGATGGTATCAAGATGCTCTGTGGGAACACGTCAATGCCATCAAAGCCATCAGCAGAAGCCAGACATCTGCTTGGCCTCCTTGCCTGCTGCCCAGCTGGCTGGCTCCCTGGGTCAGCTGGGCCCCCTCACTGCATCCAGCAGCCCATTTGATTTTTCTTTACCTCATCATTGTTTTATTAATGTTGCATTTTCCCCCTACACTTTCATCTTTATATTTTATATTCAGTGTACTTATAGCATTAGAAAATTTCCTATTACTTATCCAGAACATCAGGTGTCAAATCAAAATGCAAGTCATTCATTGAGAATAATTTATAATTGAAATGAGTTTTACACATGCATCTTAAAGTATAAAATATGCAAACATAAAGAACACATACAACGAAAAGTTGATTTTGTTTTTATTTGTTTATCATGTCATATATTAACATAAAGTCATAGTTTCTGTTGTACAGAGGTTGAGCCCATGAAGCCAGAATTATACTTTACATTTAAGTCTCTTTCTAACTTCCTGGGCTAAATTGAAATGGCACTATTGTAGGATGCAATTTCAGAATTTTGCTCCCTGGGCAATTTCAACATTTTGCAGTGTTCACTTTCTTCATTTCACAGATGTTTCCATAAAGAACAGGAAAGACATAATGGGTGTTCTCTCTGTTTAAATGAAAATACCTGTTGTCAACCTGAATCGAGGCTAATGTATCGCAGAAAATGGATGAGTCAGATCTTAAATATACGAGGAAAATCAGCCATATCTGGGGTAAAATGAGCAAGCAAACCCCATTTCCTAATCATCACATCACTGGAAACAGGAGCGAGAGAAACTATGTAAATACCCATCTTTGTAACCTAAGATGGGAAGACATCAGAAGAAATAGGTAACTTTGTGATCTGGGATGATTTCCAGAATTTTTGGTTTGCCTGTAACAACCAACACTACGGCAGAGCAGAAACCTTCACAGAGGTGAATGCTGCCCACGCTGTGGCGAGGCTGTCTCTGGCTGCTGCTGGCAAAAGCTCCCGTGTGATAACAAGCCTTTGCTTTTAACTAGATAAGGCCCCTCCTTTGAAGGGCTCAGCATGGTCATCTTGACTGGAAAGGCCCAAGTTTGGTCCATACAACTACATGAATGATTTGAAAGCTTGATTTGGTGACTATTTTTCTGGTGAGGTGGTGGTGCTGGAGCAAGTTAGTGCAACTGCTGTGTGCAGCAAGCTGCAGGAGGTTCTCCACCCAGTGTCCTCTAAGACTTCTCTGCCCTCAGGGGCTGTCACCACAATGGAGGTGATGTTTCAGGTAATAAACAGTAAGCCACCACACCATCATCCCCAAACTGGTGGTCACTTCCATCACTTTTCTCTTTCTGGGGTGATTATTCTCAAATAACTTGAACAAACAGCTGAGATAACGTCAGCATAGGGAGCTGCTGCTCCACAGGTCACCATTAGCAATTAAAATTAGATGAACAATTAGCCTGTGAACTTGGCAGTTGGATGACTGCTGCCCAACGTTCTCTGGGTCAGAGCAGCATGGTGGGATGGGATGCAGTGGGATGCCTAGAGGAGGTGCCAGCATCAGTGAGGGGACTCTGGGATATATAGTATTATTTATTACGCCTTCAGTTGCTTTGCCTTCTCCCTTTCTTCATCGGGGCACTGAAGGGAATGGGAACATGCTATCTAATTTCCTAATTTTCCTGTCAGCTTCCTGGCTTTCAAAATGATTGCAGCAGAAAACTATAAAACGAGGATGAGGGAAGCAACCTTAATACCATTGTAAATCTCCAAAATGGATGCAAAAACACAGTACTCAAATAGGAGTAAATAAAAGCAAGGAGATATTCATTCCAGTTTTCTCCTCTGTAAACCTACTGCCAGCTTGGAATTATTCAGAAAACAACATTTAACTGAGAAAAAGGGAACCCTGTAAAATAGTAGAGATTATACCGTAAAGCTAAGCCTTCTCCATAAATTATGGCTGGGAACATTGCTAAGTTATAGGAACCTGCAGATGGCTGTCATTAAAGGGAAAAGCCTCTCCCGGCTTGGTGGGCCGTGCTGCGTCCTGGTGTGCAGCTACAAATCGAGCTGCTTCCATGGGGGAGTCGCAAAAGTGGTTTTAAAATAGGAATTTCAAGCAGAAGCTGCATGAGCCTTTCAGCAGGACTCAGGCTTATTGCAAAGGCACAGCGGTAATTTCAGGCCTGATTTGCAGGAGATTCTAATAAACCTCCCCAGTTTAAAATGATACAGCAATAGTTTATCACTGGTGCATGTCCGAGGCAAGAAGAGCAGGTGTGGGGCAGAGTTCCGCCACTATCAATCCTGGTGTTGTCTCCATCATGAACAGAGACAGTCCCTGCCTGTCCAAAGGGATGAGGGCTGCTGGATCAGCTAAACTGCTGGTAGTTCTGTCTCACAGCTGGCATTTGGGCGTAAGTCAAGACAGAAAAGCAAACTCCTTCAGCACTCGCAGTACATTCCTGTGTGCTCACCCAAGGCAGCGCTGTTTTTCCCTTTGGGATGAACTCGTCTGGGACTTCAACTCTTGAAACAGCAGGGGAGATGCTCAAAACAAGCCTGCAAAGCTGAAAATAGCACACACCAGCTGCTGCTGCTGCTTTCAAGATAAAGATGTCACCAGGTGAGCTCCTCCAGGATTATATATTAAGCCACACCATGATGTAGCACCAGGACACTCTGCAGCCTCGCAGGGAACTGCTGTCTCTACCCTAGCTAAGCACTGCAGGTGTGAGGGAATGTCTGTGCCAGCACTTAGCCACGGGGTACTGGGGACACAGCTGGAGGGGAGCTGGGAGGAGCTGGGGATGTGCTGACTCCCTGAGAAAAACTATGCCAGGCATCGCTTCCCAGAGGCAGATCTGCTCTCTTGCAAGAACCTCTTTGGAGGCTTAATCCTAAATACTGCCCTGGGGCACAACACTCCCTTTGGTGGTCCCGCACCAGGAGGTTCAGATGCAGTCTGACAATTAAAATACCCAGTGTATAACAACACCTCCACAAACCTACCCTTCTTTTGAGGTTGGAAGTATTTTGCCCCACTCAGCCACACTTACCAGGATTCATGGTTTTTCAAAGTCACCATCTCTAACAAGGTCAGGAGGTTTTTCTGTTACAAAATGGCACAGCAGCTGATGGCACTGATTTTAAATCCCCCCTGTCCCCAACCTTCCCATTTCTCTTTTATCATTCTGACTTTTGCAGCATTTCTGCAAGACCATCATATACCTGCAGGTGCTGGCACAGGCTTGCTGGGCTCACTGCTCACAGGGCCAGGGGCTTTCCCAGGTGCTAACCAGCTTCCCTGCAAAACTGTTGTCAAAACACTTTCCAAAAACATGACTGGGAGGAACTGTATCCCACAGCATTATTTTTCTTCTCTTGTCTCTGGGTGAACTGGAGAACTGCTTGCTGCATCTCTAACAACAGTGTTTAGCTCCTTGTCACAACCCCCTTTGTGCGTCGCTAGAAAAGGCATCACCAGCAGATGCAATTTATTTCAGTGCTGGAATTGTGTTTATTTTAGTGGAATTGTACTCCATTTGTCTGGTGGCAAAGGGACCAGGCAATTTATATTGGCAGCACTGAATGTACTGAGATTGGCAGTGCTCGGGCACTCATGGCTTGTTACCCAAGGAAAGTTCAGAGCATACTAATTTATCCCACCATGGAGCAGCCATACAAGAATCATACAGATGGTATCGATCAGTCTTACATTAGTAACATGGTAAACATTTTTTAAGATGGTAAAAATTCAATAAATCTGCTTTATTTTGCTTCATTGTAAGGTCCAGTTCTTCCTTTCCATCATACAAACAACTTCCAGGTAATAGAAGGGATATTGCATTCACTATTCACAAATCACAGTTTGACCTATTATTTGTAATTTTCGGCGCCTGCCTTCTTATGTGGTATTCATAAAATGAGATTAGAGTGATTTACAATAGTGAGAGATGGAACAAGACTAAGAGGAGATGTGACTCATTAGACATAATCCTGAGGCTGTTGGAAGGAACTCACTTTGCTCAGGAAGATGTGCTGTGATTTTCCAAAGCAGTCTAGGGGATTTAGATGTACCTTTGAGGGGTTTCAGCATTGAAAACATGACCTAACATAACCCACCAGCCCTGATTTTATCTTTCAGAAAACCGATCAAGAAATTCAGATTGAAATTTCCCAAGACCCACTAGTCTTCTTCATAATATTGCTCTAAACTAATGTCCCTTAAATATAGTGTCACTGAGCTTTTCAAAAGTGAAAAAGGTATTTTTGTTTGCATTTGACATGAGGAAATTATACTTTGGTTTTAATTTACAGTGCTTCAAAATTGTCAGTACTAGTTATGGCTTGAGTACTTAGCTGCTGTATCTGGACTTAAGAAAGAACTTACTTTCCTAATCCAAACCCAAAAATACTCTCATATGTCGTGTTAGCAGGTATGAATTTGGGTTCATCAAGCAAAGAAAAAGAGATAGGAAGGACACTCAAGGGTTTATTTTAAAGAGCAAGGAAATGAACTTCAGTGGAAGCTGGTCCATCTCCTGGAGTCATGGATGGTGTTGGGAACAGGTGGATGGGTTCCTCTTAGGCCATTTGGAGAGTGCTAATAGCCCCTCTGGTTTAGTATTTCCTGCTGCTCGGTTTTCTCTTCTTGAGCACCCACATATTTCTGCCAAATTGTTTAGTGCATCTCACTAAAAAAAAAAAAATTGCTTGTCAAGAAGCAGTACTTGCTTCTGTTCTCTCGGAGCAGACAGGATCTGTAACAAATGACTCACATACAATAATTACAGTCTATTTCTTCCTATCTTGCATTGATTATTCAGATGTAGAAAGAATAGTTCTGTCTTGAATAAAAGAAAATCTCTGAAGACCCAAACATTGGATCACTGATTTTATTTTTTTCCGTTTTTTTCCCCATTTCTTTGTTTTTCAGGTACTGTTTACAGACATGGTGTATTGAGGAGATGAAACATTTATAAACAAAACCTCCTGTCAGAGTGCTTGTAGTTTATGTCTGCTTAAAGGACAATTTTGTGTCACCTCTTTGTATTTTAATAGTCAAAATAAATTTTGCATAATAATTCAACTCCTCTCTGCTGCCTGTAATGACTATCTGCATTTTTCTGATGGATGTTTGTATTTGTTTCCTATGATTTACATGACCTGACATCTCATATAATGAGCTTCCCAGCGCAAATGCCATTTGTGATACTCCATGCAGCACTAATCTATCATTTGATGACCTTACAAGTACTGGGGTCATGGATTCAATCAGTGAAATGTTTCAGGGTGTAATTAATTAATTTCTCCCTCCCCACTCTACAACTGTTCACTTAAAATTTGATGAAAGCGATGTTTTTCCGTAACACTCCTTCAATACATACGGTTTGTTTGTGTAATCAATCACCCTAAGTTGGGGAGTTCTTAGTACTCAAAAGTTTCAAATGTTTATTTCCTAGCATAATTTAATAGTTTAATTAACCAAACAACTAGCTACTGTACTTTTTAAAGTACACTCATGTTGTGATTTAATAATGTGGTTGTGCCTTTTCTAAAGGTGGGCTAGATTGCTCTTCATGGGGCGTGGAGCCTGTTGGGCTGTGAGCAACATTGCTGAGCTGGATGTGTTCTGTGTCAACCCTGCCAAGCTGTGCTGTGGCCTGTTGCAGACCCTGATGGAGCTGTTGGCTCTGCTTTAGGCTCCTCATCCAAAAAAAAAAAAAAAAAAAAAGGAATTAATGATCTTGGTGTTTAGCATCCTTTCCTTGCACCCATGTTGCTTAAGAGCTTGCACAGATGTCAGGAGGGAGTTCTGTGGGTGAGGACTCTCTCACATAGAACCATGGGATTTTCATGCTGGGGTTCATGCCACCCTCTGGAGGTGTATGGGTCATTTCCAGGAGTTGGTGAGAGACAGCCAGCAGAAGCTAGGCTTAAATTCCCTGTCCTGGCATTATCATCTTAGAATCATAGAATCATTAAGGCTGGAAAAGACCTCTAAGATCACCAACTCCATTAATGTGATGCTATCAGGTAAAGCCATGTCCCCAACCAGCACATCTACAGGTGTTTTGAACACTTCCAGGGATAATGATTCCACCACTTCCCTGCGCAGCCTGCTCCAATGCCTGACCATTCTTTCAGTGAAGAAATTTTTCCAAATGTTCCCTGCTCCAACTTGAAGTCATTTCCTCTTGTCCTATTGCTGGGAGAAGAGACTGACTCCTACTTGTCTACAATCTCTTTTCAGGGAGTTGTAGAGACCAGAAAGGTGTCTGCGCACTCAGGAGCACGGACATGATCTGGTGCTGTTGTTGTAAGATCTGCTGGTCCTGTAAGTCTGGCTTTCCATCAGCCTCCTCCAAAAGAAGAGCAAGAGCTTCCTGGCACCCAAAGAATATTTCAAACCTCTGCTCTCCACTCCTCCCACTAAGAACTAGTTTGACTCCTGATCTTTCTAAAGCAAAGTGCTTCACTTTTTGACAGCTGTCATGCTGGAGATGGGAAGTTAAAAAATCCAAATTGTTGCTGCTTTTCTGGAGCACTAACTAAAGCTATGGCAGTGTGAGAAGTTATCTAAGAGGCTGTACCATAGGTGGGGCACAGACATGTCTCCAGCTTTGGCATATGTTATAAAGGTCTGGCATTTTGTCTCTGCCTTTGGCTTTATGCTGTGTTTTGCAGATTTTTGCTAATAACTGCAGCAGGTGTATTTTTGTACATATGCAGACATCTTTTCACCTAATAATGTGAATTTCTAATTTACAGATGGCTCTGGAATAGAGTCCTTTGGGACCATGTTGGGAGAATGAGATGTGATCTTTGCCAGCAGCACTCAGGAATAAGCCTCTGAGGCAGCTTGGAAGGAGCAAAACCCCCTTGGTGGCTTTGAAATGAAATCCCTGAGATGCTGTTATTATGTTAACAAGTTTTCTTTTATCCTATCAAGGTCCTAGGGAATCTTTCTATTGACCATTAAGGCAAAGCAAGACAAAACATGCTGAAATTGAGAACTGAATGCTTACAGATGGAAATCCTCTAATGTTATGATTCAATTTCTCTTCAGATAAATATGATTGTTTCTGCAATGCTGTTGCTTGGCTTACTGAAGCCCAGGAAGACTCAGAGGGAGAGAAGACAGAGATGTGAGGGGAAAAATAAAAATTGGAAGAACATTCCAAATCCATCTGATAAATGAGGTTTGGAAAAGGCACAGGTATGTCTTCAAGGGACAGCAGCCTTTTAGCTTTGGAAATAACACTGGCAGCATCTCCCTGATGTTGGTGGCTTTTGTAAAGGGCTTCTCAGACAGCAAAATCTCTTTAGAGTGAGTGGCTAAACAGGTGCTGGGAACACATTGCATGAGTTTAGGATCTAACCCTGTCCCTGCTGCTGCCTGGACCAGGGAGCTGGTCCCATACCAGCCTGGCCTGTGTATGGAGGAGACTTTGGAAAGAAGGGGTTGTGGGGGCAGTGGCTGGGAGGTGATTCCCTGACATGGCTTCAGTCGCTGCTTCACAACTTGCTAGAAAGATCTTTCCCATAAATAATGTTTTCTTTGTACCGTTTTGAATGCACTGTGGGTGGTAAATCACGGTGATACTTGCTTGGAATAACGGACTGAAGTGAAGTGATGGAGCAATGGGTTTTAGCCATTACTTTGATGAAAAACAGGCAGGGGATGCAGAGGTCCAAAGTGCTGTGAAGCAGCATGTTAGATTCAGTTTGCCTCATGTCTATAAACACACATACAGACATTTGCAGAATTAAGGCCTAATGTGTTATTTCACTGAAAATTTTCTGTATCCAGCTTAAGACATGGTCAATATTGAGAAGAATATGTACAGGTTTGCTATATAGACTATAGCCTGTGCTACAGTGGGAGAATCACTGCTGCTGCACAGACTTTTTGCAGTGGTGTTTGAGCTATGTTACCTATGAAACACTAGAGATCAGGAGCGACCAGTCCCAGTGAAGAACTAACTGCCTGGAGCAAAATTTCTCTATGGTGAGACAGTATAGAAGTAGTATCTGAAACTACAAAAAAGTTTCTGTGCATTTTGCTTTATCAGCAGACTTTAATGAAATTTTCAGGGGAAAAAGTCTACTTGTGGCTTAAAGTATGAGCTATGTTACTAATCTCGGTAAAGGAGTTTTGTAATTGAAGTGTTGATGAAACAGCAGCTCTACTGACTCAAATGATGACCCAACATTGTCTGACACAGGCATATATGAGGCTGAAAAACGCTGTCATGATCATAAGAGTTCTTGATAATGCAGGCATGTTGAAAACTGTGGCTTACACACTTATCTAAATTATGTTTCTTTAAAATTATTTTTTGCAATCCTAGTGGCATCTGGTTTCTGTGTGATACTTTAAGGACTTGGTCTGTCTTGGGAGGTCACAGGTACTGCAGGGCTGTCTTTTGGAATTTAATGGCATGGCATATATGGCCTATTGGTAACAGCATTGTCCTGTCTTGTCGCTTTTATCAGGACTTTTAAAAAGAGAAATTATTTTACTACTTATGCTGACAATGTCCATGGTCCCAGGTGAGTAGCTGGCCTCTAGGAAAGACAGGAGCACTCTTTACTGCTCTGTTCAACCTCTAGGCCAAACTGTGTATTTGAAAGACAGTTTCTGCACCAGCTTAGCTTGAGAGCCTATCAGCCAAGCCAAGAGCTCAGCTTTTCTCAGCTCATCCTGATCTGCTTACCTTGTTTTGGATTTTTGCTTTGGTTTACTGGTTTTCTCCAGTTTGCACAGCCCTAAATAAACCAGGATCTTGCAGGGCTGGTGTGCTTAGAGAGACCTGCTCAGATCTGCTCTCTGAAATGCAGACATCTAATGCTAATTTTTATTCTGTTTTCTCTACCCTTTACTCTTCTTGCAGTTTTTTTTTTAAAAAAAAGGCGAAGAAAGAGACATATAAATTACCAGTCTCAGCCTGTGCCTTTCTGTGTGTGTTTCTGATGAATACACGCCAACATGCCTTCATTATCACTCTGTTTTGTACCTACCCTTCAGATATGTAAAGTAGTGCCAGTATCAGAAAATCTCATTTTCTTCTTCCCTTTGTTTGAAAGTAGGTGAATGTACAAGGGAAGTATATATAGAAAAGGACTGTAAGAAATAGCTTTGGCTTATTAAATGGCAATTTCCTTCCCTAAAATTGGAATGCCAATGTTTAAGTGGACAAAAAATGCAATGTGCACTTTTCTTGCCTCGCCCTTTTTCATCCAGGCACTGTGGAAATTTTAGAAAGGTGAAGAGGTAAAGAGGGGATGGAAACAGAAACACACCTTAGAAGGGAGAGCTGGGAGGCATCAGAGAGCACCTGGCTGGTGGGAAAGGCAGGAGAGGGCACTGCATGGACAGGCAAGATCTGCCACACTCCTGCAAGCTTTGAAATAATGCCAGCTACTGCTGGCATTGCCAGATTTCCACTTTGGATATTTAGACCTAGCCATTTTCCTTAAACAAAGCTCCTGTTTCACTTGCCAAGAAAATACATCTCCATGAAAAGGGCAGTGTAGGGGAACTAGACTCCCTGCTCTCAGTGCCATGGTGTTTCTTCATGGAGAGGCACTCTGATTCAGACTCCTTATGGGTGATCAAAATCCTCTACCTTAGAGATATTGAAGAGCTGACAATATCATAGAGACCCACATTTTGCTACTATCTCCTTATTCTGAGAGGTTATGAAAAATGATGCCCTAGATGCACCAACTGGTTTAATATTTTCACTTTGTATTTATGGTACACACAGTTCTTCCTGTGTCTTTTAAATGTTACATTAAAATACAGAGTGCCACCAGCTTTAAAGAGTTGAAGCACAAAAGCTCCTTTCCTGCTCTTGTCTCCTATTGTGAGGAATTTGCAAAACTCTCAGGGAAGCTCTTGAATTATGGCTCTTCCTCTTCCTCATGATGCATGGAGAAAATAAATGTATTATTAATCTGCCCACTGTCAAAAGATCTCTGCTCTCTCTCTCTCTCTGTCAGCACACAAGGAGACAGATTGACAGGAACAGCAGACATATGCAGAATTGCCTTGCGTGAGCTCAGGCTGGTGAATCACCACATGCTCAGGGTGATGAGATGCTGCCGAGCTCTGAAGGGGTTTGTTGCAGGGAGGTAACCATAAGGAGTGTCTTGGTCCCGGGGAATAGCATCCTTTGGATGCTGGCAAGAAACTCTTTTTTTATCATTGGTTTGGGTTTGGGTTTGGTTTGGGTTTTTTAAAGCCTGTTGGTTTGAGGACAGCCAGCTGCACCTCATTTTCATGGGACTTTGGAGGACAGCCTGTCTGAAGTGTGTGGATGCAGTGCCTGCAGGGAGGGGAGTGGGAGTGGGTTGGCTGCAAGCCCCAGCACTTCGTGGCTATGCCAGGAGCAGTGTGGCCTGAAGAAGCCCAGGAAAAAGGAGCATCCTGTCCCTCCCTGAGCTCCTTGGTGTGTGCAGAGCAGCCTGTCGCCCCTGTATTCCTCCCAGGAATCTTTCTGCTCCAGACCAAACAGTGTGGCTCTACATTGCCTACATCTAGGAGGGGGAGATTGAGTGTAACTAGGATCCATAAGGGCTTGTTTTAGCTTTGGAGAACAAGAGCCAAGGCAGGAATCAGCAGATATGAACGTGTCTCCAGCATGACTCAGCCCCTGTGGGATGGATGCGTCTCTCCCCCGGGGAAGCCCGGCAGCACAGAGCACAGCAGTGTGTGCCTGTGTCTTGCCAAGGCTCCTGCTGAGCTCTGCCTGGGCTTCCAAATAGTCTTCATGGGTAAGCATGGGCTTTCCTATCAGGGCTGTGATGTGCCTTACCTAAGAGAAGGAATTTTGCTCTCAAAGGAAAGAGCTTTGTAGAAGCAGAGAGTGACTTTCTAAGATGAAAACCCAGAGCTGGAAGGTGACACTCAGATTGCCATGGCTGTTGGTTAATCCCAACACCTGCTGGGCGCCCCCAGAGAGACAATAGCCCTTGGCCATGCTCTGCTCAGACTGTCTATTCTCCTTCCAGTTCGGAGTGCTGGGATGCTCAACAGGAGATGGGATGCTGGCACGTCCCACTGACATCTGTGGATGTCATAGCGTGGGGGTGTTTTTTACTTGTTCTGCTGCACTTCTTCCTCCCATATGGACCGGGTCCTTCATCTGTGCCCAGCTCCAGTGGGAATGCTCTCACTCCAAGAAAATATTCAGAAGGAACTTGTTTCATATCCTATCACACAGCTCCTTGGTGGTTTGCTTTTTGTAGCTCCCTGAGCTTAGCTGCAGAGATTTACAGCTTCTGGAAAGGCTAGATTTATCTTCAATCAGATGACCAGTATACCTCATCCTTCTACTCCCACAGATTGGAATATTTTCTGTCAAAAATCCTGTTGTAGTGCCTGGTTACCAAACACTGCCATGCCATGGCAGCAAAGATGACCACACATGTCTCATACCTACGATGTGCAGCATGACGGCAAGGGGCATCTAGGGAGCTTTAGCATCTCCCAGCACCTGTGTAGCAGAGATCCTACCACCTTCTGGGCTTTTCCCTTGGTCATACAAGAATTTTAGCTTGTGGTTCTGGGTTGCTGACAACAGGAAAGTTTGCCTTTCCTGGGCCAACACATGAGAGTCAGCACGGGACAGTGGTTACCATGGGTCTGGTGCAGTGGGATGGGAAGAGCCAGGGTGTTGTATCTTACCCATTGTGTATATTCCTGACAGAGCAGAAGGGAGGGAGAAAAACTGTGCTTGCCACGTGAATCAGTAATGTTGCTTTTATGGCTCAGTTTTAGTGTTCTCGCTCTGTTGTTATCCTGCTGGTTCTTTGCTAGTTCTGTTTAGTGCTTAGTGAGGCCATCACACTCCTTAGTGCATGCAAAGAAATGGCTATTTTCTTCCAGAAGTTCCCATCTATGTTTCCTCCTGTTTTCCAAATCCCTTTGGGGTATGGTAAGGGTCTGTTTTCCTCCTGAGCACCATGAGGTGTTATGAGGGAAGGTCATCTGTATTTGTATAAGCAAGTTAACAATCTGGAGACATGTATCGATGCTAATTGATTTCCTGTCTCTTTTCCATGTCCAAATGGTCTGCTATATCACTGCTATAAATATCAATAACTTCCTGGCTGAAAAACATGGCACAAAGTTGTAGCCTTGTTGCTGCCTGTGCAAAGGGCAAGAGAAACACCAGCTGCTGATTATCTCATAAGTCATGTACACCCAAGTGCCATAAGAGGCAAGCAAAACCACTGGCCTTGTACAAACTGAAATTCAAAAGGAATGCAACATATGAGGCATATAAGAACACACATGACTTGATGTGAGCTGTCTAGAAGCCCTTTTCAATAGGTGGGTAAGGTTGAGAAATGCCTGGGCTTTACAATTGTTTAGACTTCTCTGACAGTTTAGTTTGGTCTGGAAATCCCAGGGAGAGGAGGATCCCTCCACTGAGTCTTCTATTAAAACAGATTTCTTGTGCTTGACCAAGGCCATACCCATCACTTGACATGTCTTGAAGTAGAAACTCCAAGTGTTAGAGACACACTTTTCAGCTGGTGTGTAATTACCTTCCCTATTAAAAATGAGGTTGTTGTGGTTTAACCCCAGTTGGTAACTAGGCACCACACTGCTTCTTGCTCACTCCCTCCAGGAAGATGGTGGGGAGAGAATTGGAGATAAAACATGATTCTAAATTCACTGTCAATTAGCAGAACCACTTTGACCATCCTAATAACAATCCTACATCTGATACTTATCCAAATAATGTTGAACTGATTTCCTGGTTAATAACTATCACCAATAAAATGTTAAGGGAATTCTCTTCTAGGAAGTAGGCAAAGGTTGTTCTGTGAGAAACAGGCAGGCCTCTACCAAGGCAAGTTTCATAAGAACGTTACATGACTGACTGTTTAATCTTGCAGTGTAGGAAGAGCCATCATAGGCTGTTGGGGTGTTACTGTGCTGATCCAAACTTAAGAGAGATATTTTCACACAGGTATCTTCAATATGGTATCCTAATTATCACAGAGCAAAATTGTCCTGAAGAAGCTGGGATGCATGGAAGGTTCATCCCACTCTGATGGCACCCAAGGAGGGTCTTAAAAGGAGCTGTATTTTTCAATTTTTTCAAAAAATGTCCTGATTCATTAGGCTAAATAGAAATGGTTAATCTTAGAAATCATGGACAATTCAAGGAGCCTGGAAAAAAGCCTTTATCTATGCTCAGGGGAGGTGAGTGACATGGAGTGGGTGTGACATTGGGTCAAGTAATGGAATAGCAGGCCCTGGTGAATAAAGTGCTGAAGGAAGGTGAGATAATTTATATCAGTCAATGCAGGGCTGTGAGAATATTAGCATGATTTTGTTTTCTCATTAGATTATTCCTGGGATCAATAAAAGCAATAGTATTGACTTAGTACACGTAGATGTCTGTAAGCATTTATGATTTTGCAAATTCTTACTATTGATCAAGAATGACGTTTAGTCATTAGGGCACACATTAAATGGTTTAAAGAGTGACCAGCCAACATCAAAAATGAAAGCTGTTTATCTAATTTCTTGTTCCTAAAGACCAGCTCCCGTCCCTATGTTTTTTGTAATATTTTTATCTCAAGTACGGAGAAAAAATATTCTGAAAGTACTGATAAGGTTTCCAAGCGATTTGAAGATTGGAAATGTGGTAAACAAGGAGAGACTTGCTGATATGCAACCTGGGCAGCCAGCTAAGCCAAGGACAGGCAGACAAATATGCATTTCAAGACATGCAAATACAAGGTCAAGCATTTAGAAGCAAGGAATGTAGGTCAGGCTTGTGGAGGAGGAGCCTGTCTCAGGAAGGAGAAACTCAGGAAAGGGATTGTGGAAAACGAAATGCATATGAGTTCCTGCTTGTGGCTGCAGCTGAAAGACCAGTAAGATTCCAGCTAAGTATAGTAGGCAGTAGGAGTAGGGAGGTTGTATTACCTCCGTGTTTGGCACTGGTGCACAGCTGCTGGATGCTGTGCTCATTTTGGATGTCCACGTTTCAGAAAGTACAGAGAAAACTTGCAAAATACTGGAGGAGAGATGCAAGGATGAGCAGAGTGTTGAGAAACTGCCCCATGGAGTTTGTGAGAGTTGCCTCATTTAATTTATAAACAGAAAATTAAGGAGTACTTTGAATTACTGTCAGTGAATGTGTAGGAGGAAGACAGGTGGGTGGTGCAGGAGAATTATTTAATATCTAAAATAGGAACTCAAGTGGAAAATAAGTTGGAAATTGTTGACAGACAGGGCAAAGACCCTGCTGCAGGTTCTCCACCTCTGGAGATCTTCATAATCAGACTGGGGGGTTTTTTCAGAGATACAAATACTCCCCTCTCAGGACTTGTAATATCTATAGTCAAGGTGGGATATGGGTCTCTGAGTGCTGCCTAATCCCACTGACATTCCTCTGTGCCACACAGGAGAGCAGCTGTGGGGCCAGGCAAAGGGGCACAGGCAGGTGTGTTCTTCCGTAAGTGTACATCAGCCTCTCCCACCCTGGTCCCTTTATTGTCTGATTTGACTGCTAGGTGTTTTTGTCTGTTAAAATATCTGTTTGCATGTGATTTGTCTTCTCTTATCAATTCATTCCAGGCCCACCTTACACTTTTGAAGGAGTTATTTGTATAAAACAATTTTTTTCCCATATGTTCCTCTGCCCAGAGTAATGTTGTAACCTAATTCCCTCTGGTAAGCAGTCTTATCCAGATTGTCTGTATCCACCTAAAATCCAGCAGTATAGTTTTTGGAGATCTGAAGCACCAAGATATCATGCTGGAGCAGCTGAAACCAGTGCAGGAGATCAAATATTAAAGCAGATGGGTCAGGGCACAGTACAGCGCTCCACAAGGGCTTCTGAAGCTCTCTGCAGTGCTGCTGACTCGTACAGAGACTACATCATCAGATCCCATTTTGCTGTGTGTTTGCAATTATTGCTCAATATCATCATTATTGTGTCTTGGGTTTTTGGTTTGCCATTCTCTTGCAGTGCTTCCGCACTAACATCGTGTAAAGAGCATCGCCAATAATAAATAACCCCTGGTTTTAACATTCTGTTATTTCAAAGGTTAGGTTATCTCTGTGACAGCTTGACATTCGAGGATCACAAAGCTTCCCAATAACAACAATGCATGGAATGATCTAATTATGCTTTGACAGGTCATCCCACAAAACAATTAGGAGGGACTGGAGATATTTTATCATGTTGCTATGTGTGTTGCACCTCAAAGACATGACGGTAGGAAACTTTAAAATAAACAGTGTTTTCAGGGCTAGTGATGTTGCTGGGGTAACCTGTCTGATCCCTTCCCATCCTCCTCCCCCTTCCTGGATGAAGTCTGATTTGTACAAGCTGAGGCTGTGGTTGGTAAAAACTTTAACAGTCTACTTTTAGCTGCGGCAAATTGTTTGGGAAAATCCTTTAGTGACATGAGAATTTGAACCAAGTGCACCTGGGGGGTGCAAAATGCACTAAAAATGCCTCCTGAAATCTTTGATTGAATTTGCCTTTGTGTCCCCCTTTGGCACACTGCCATACTCCAGCCTTACTGTGGTGGGGCTGGCTCTCTCCTTGCTGGCACAGCCAGTGCTCATTTGCACTGGAAGTGAAATGTGTTTCCACCCTTAGAGCAATATTTTGTTCACATGTTGTTTTCATTTCAATGGTGCTGCTTGGCAAAGCAGGGGGAGTAGGTCAGGTGAGGCAAGAAGCTTCACAACATGCAGTAGCTGTGGTCAATGGCATGAGAAGCATTGCACAACACTGGAGCTCTCAGGGCTGGGACACTCACTCCTGGACCCCAGCCAGCTCAGGCAAAGGCAGAAAAAACTGGGCTTTCCCCTGCTTCAGCTCCCTGTGGTTGAAGCCTGGGTGAAAGCCCAGATTGTGTCACCCCTGGGAACAGCATTACTGTGCTGACACACATCACAACACCAAGCGCATGCAGCCCATAGTGACCTGAGGCCACCCCACAATCATTTGGTGGTGCTTTCCAGCACATCTTCTTCTGGCCATGCAATGTGAGTGTGCAAGTGCAGAGGAGTTTTCATCCCAGAACCCTCAGGACCCACCTCCAAGCTGGACAAGTGCTCATATACAGGGCAGCCTCACTAGGGCAGCCGTGCTCTCTCTCGCCTATATCAAGTTTCCTTCTGGCATGAGTTCATTCCCACGAGTAGGAATAAAGAAAAATTGCAAAGTCCCTGGCTAAGGTCCTTTCCAATGGATGGTTCCGGGGAGAGACTCCCTGCAGCAGCTTAATTGCTACATGTGTGATGGTAGACCCAGAGGCCTCCACCTCAGTGGTTTTGAGGGACGCCTTCTTTTACTTCAGGGCTAGTAACACTTGTATGCTAAATTCTGAATAAATGCTTCATAAGAAAAGTACCAGTGAGACCAAGCTGGTAGTTTTTCCATGAACTGCACCTTTCAGCTTGTTGCTGCCTCCTCCATTGTAATTCAGAATGAGATAATGTCATATTCTTGGCAATAATTACATATGTATTATTATAAAGGTTTTGATGAAAAAAAAATAGAATGCATTATTTAAAATATTCCAAATATTGCTTCCACTGAGATAAAGGGATTATTTACTCTAATAAAATGCTGCTAGGCATTTATATGGCATTCTTTCTCTTCAAAGCACTTTAGTAATGTTAATCTAGGGAAAATGTCTCCTGTAAAAAGTGGAAGAGAGTACTTGAGGTCAAGGGGACAGCTCTCAGAATTGAGCATTTTATCACCATCTTCTGAAAGACTGGAACTTCAAAAAGGCTTTCCAATCAATTCTGTTTAGAGGAGAACAACTTTCCCTGTTTCACATGCCTGCTATGCAAGAAAATGGTCCAACCTTCTCATCCAATCTTCAGGAGAATAATTGCCTCTTTTAAAGACTTTGTTACCAAAGTCTGGGCTCTGAGCATTTGGAAATGTGCTGTGGAAGAGAAGCACTGAGTCATCGCGAGGAAGAGGGGCCACAGGCTCCGCAGGACCTTAAAAAGGCACCATGAAACTTAAAGAAAAAAGATACCTTTAATTGCTTTTCAAATGATTATCCCATTGCCCTTGGTAAATGTCGGGTTAGAAAACGCTTCACACAAGTTATCTTCCTTTTTAAAATAAAGGTTAGTTTAAGCTTATCAAGAAAATTAATTGCCATTGCAATGTACCATGGAAAAAATGCTTTCACTCTATCCTGAAGACAGCTGTGAGGCTGTAATTCTCCTTCTGGATACAAGAATAAGTTCTCTGCCAGGGTAGTAATTATCTCAGCATCTGTCTCTTTCTTTCTCTGCTCCAAGAGAATCGAAAGCCTCTGACAAGGTTTGCAGATCAGCAAACACAAGGGAATTCTCAGCCTCTATCCCCAAGGACTGGCATTTATGTCCTTACATTCCTGTACACTCTCTCTTTTTCCTTTGCTCCAGCAATAGGACCCTCTCAGATGTCTTCTGCTCATGGCTGAGGCACCCTCCTTGCTGCCAGCCCTAACCATGGGTGGGTGTTTCTGAAACCCCCTATTCCATCACTGCACAGCTCAGCTGGCTCCGGGGTGGCCTCCAGCCCTGCATGGCTCATGCAAGAGTACATGCAGGAGAGATGTGCATATGGTTTTTCCAGAGTCAGGGGAAGCCATGCTTTGCACCCCAGGGGGTAAGAAAAAACAACAACAACAAAACTGTTTTATGAGATTTTTTACCCTAAGTCTTTTGAAGAATTAATTTAGCCAGCAACAGCTGCGGACAACCCTGACACTGATCCTTTCACCTTACATCACATCATGCTCACCTGAGGGCTGAAATGCAGGGTGTTCCTGGACTCAAAGGAGGAGCATGAAGCTGTCCCTTCTTTTCTACTAGCTCTGTGCCCTGTCCATCACATCTCTTAGAATTCCATCTCCTCAAGGGCAGTCTCTCAGCTGCCGTGCCATATCCTGGGGCAGCTAATCCTCACTGCTCACAAGGCCTCTGCTCCATGCAAACATGTCTAAATATATGAGATCTCCCTATGCTTGATATGTCATTCACGCTCTTCTCCATACAAAGAAATCAAAACCATAATGCTGCAGGATTTGCCCGTTTCCTTATGGACACCAGCACCCCTTTCCCACCTTTGGCTGAAGTCCCTTCAGCACACCCTTTCGTGCTCCCTGTGTCCAAGTGCTGTGCTTGAGAGCTGGGCTTTACTCATTACTAGTGTCTGTTTTGTTGTGTGAGATGACGGAGAGAAACCCAGACTCTGCTGGCTTTCCCTACCAGCATAATTGGAGATAAAACATGATTCTTTGCTCCTCCCACTCTGAGCTGAGACCATCGTCCCACCCGTTGTCAGCTCCTCTGTGATTGTTTTGTACCATGAACAAATTGCATTGCTGGTCTGCCTTCACTCTTCCAGGTTATTGATCATATAAATTAATTAAACTGATTCCAGTGCTGATCTCAACAGCAATCTATATTTTGCCACTCAAACTGCTTTCATTTAACTATTCGTTCTCATCAATATCACAGCCAGTTCTTTCTCCACTCCGGCAGCTCCATCTATACAACAGCCAATACTCGTATAATGACCTTCCAGAACAGGCTTTGCCAATTCCTTCTCTTGTCCAGACCCTTCTCTACAGCCTTCTAGGGTGTGATCATTTTTATTTCTGCTCCGAGCAGAAAAAGAGGAGCAATGCAAGTTCTACAAAGAATTTATGTATGGAAATAAATAATCATGGCCGGAAAGAGGGAAATCATCTGCACAGCAGCTTTCTCTTTAAAAGCCAACACTTGCCTATGCTGACTATGGTGCATTTTCCCAGGGCAGAGCTCCCTATTCCAGGCAAGAAACAGACAGGGTCTCTGGAGATATCATGCTTGCTTCTCCTTGAAGTATAAGGTAATATTTGTCCTCTCCAAATGCACTGACCTTTTATTCCAATCACCATGCTTGTGTTCAGCAGAGGGATCAGTCTGAATTTGTGCAACTCCCAGGAGTTTGATACATCTCTCTTCTCTCACTACATAACTTAAAGAGAGTCTCTCTGCCTGTTTCCAGTTTATCATGATCCTCTGCCTTGGGACTGACACTGCAAGATCTATTAATTTCTCATTGCTCTGAGTTTAAAGTGAAGACCCTCTTGTAACCCACTCATAACCTTCATGGGAGAGAGGACTATCCTTGCCAATTATCTCAAAGATCACTTTATAAACTCATTCCCTCCAAATATATTTTACAGCAGGAATAACTCACATGAAAAAAGATTCACCTTCCTTTCAGCAATGTCACTGGAGTCACAGTAGATTCAGAAAAAGTTGAAACACTAACAGGAGCTGTATAAAATCACAAACGCTTCCTCCTTGCCTCTTGTTTTCCCTCTGCCATCCCTCCTGGCTGTCAGAGCTCCCAGTGACATCTTGAGCAAAACAGTCTACATCTCTAAGTCCTCATGCCCTTTGACATAGTCAATTTGTCCCTACCTCCCTTTGGATCAAAAATAAATGGGCGAGTTCTTCATTATCTTCCAAATGAGATGTGAAACTGAGGTCCTGACCACTTGTGATCATTAGAAAAATCCCATGGCACTTCTTGCAAGAGCAAGACCATTAGCCCTGATGTCCTGGCAGAACTCCAGTTTGGGTGATTATAATTACATTTTGCCTGCTTTTGTAGCTTCAAAGGGACAGTACAACTTCCCTCCCTTGCTTTCCCAGCCTGTCATAGGGGGTGGGTGGCAGTGCCAGCAGCCAAGCTCCCCCATCCATGTGTCCTGTGAATTCCTCTGTGAGGGCCGGTTAAACACAGGCTTGTTTGGCCCAGGCCAAGGGAGCAACAGGTCTTGGGCTGCTTCATTCCCAACAGTTTGATTTTCTTGGTCCCTAGAAAGAGTTTCGAGTTTCCATGCCCAAAGCCACTGATCTATGTACTGGCTGCATACCCACTAACTCTGCTGCTTCTGTAAACAGACCTTTTGGGTGATTTGCTGGGGTCTCATTGTATTTTCTGGCTCCTGGACACGGCTCTGCTATAAAGATTTTTCAATATATGATCTTGGTTTTCCGTTTGTTCCTTGACCACTTGTATTATATGAAGCTGAATAACTGATGCCTTCCTGCTGTTGCACTTTTTGTTACATTTTGAGTCGTTACAGCTATGCAACCAAGCCAAGTAATAAATCTTTACTAATCTTTTGCATATTTGCCTCTTGCACCTATATCTAGGAGGCGTCTGTCTGCTCTCTGCAACTTTTTGGAGAGCCAGCTGCATTATGTCCCAAGAGGACTCTTTTAGGTGCAAGTTGTGGGTCAGCATCCAACATCTCCTGAAGCCAATGGAAGTGAGTGCCACAGCTGTTGAGTGAAACCCTAAGTCTATAAATAGCTTAGCCAGAGTTTGAACCATGCTGAGGGAAAGAAAAAAATTGGATGATTTATTCTTCAGAGCTGCCTCAACGGGAATTTGGTGTCCCTGTCCCTTTGAGGACGTGTTTCAAAAGCACTGTGAGAAAAACATCACAAAACTGCAGAATGCAGATGATCCCCTGTTTGTTGGCTGTGTCACAATCTTGGGAGGGGAGCTTTAGGAAATCCAGGACATCCTAGCTTTGTGTTTTCAGATGTACATGTGGCAAAAACTTCTAGTTCTGAGAACTGCCTCTGATCATTCGCATTTAATGCAAACTGAGTTAGAGTGGACTCTCCAAATCAGTGTTGATCAAAGCATAAGTGGGAGGAGGTGTTTTTTTTTCAGAACAGAAAAAAAAAAATTATTAAAGATTTTTCTACAGAAAGCATAAACTTCTCTGGAAAAAAACCCCACGTTAAGCCCTGGAGAAGCAGTGGGAACTAGGATCCCAGTGCATCCACAGCTCTTCTCCCCTTGGAGGGATGGGATGAGCAGCCTTGCTGCCCTGGAGCTTCTGCATACCTACACTGGTGCTGTGGCTCTGGGACAGAGCTTGGAACTGTAGATCTGCTGCCCTCTGGACATGTTGGAAAGCCACCCATGTCTTTAAGACCTTTTCAATTTTCATTTTAAATCCAGAGTTGGTCTGAATTCATTTGGTCAGAGACTGGCTCTTTTTGCCTGTGTTTATTTGCCCGTTTGGCTGGCTCAGTATGTGTTTCATTTCCCTGTCTCCTTTGGCATTTCTTTGAAGTCTGATTAGAGCAAATATGCAAACTGCCTTTCCTAGTGGGAAATTCCTTCTGCAAACACGAGGGTGCCAGCCTGGCTCTGGAGCAGCCAGCTCAACTTGTGTGAGGGAGTGCGCTTGGGGGGGTCTGTTGGTGCCACTGCAGAGCCCTGCACCAGCCAGGACCTGCAGTGCCCACTCCCATCTACGTCATATGTGGACTCCCATGCTGAGCTGAGCCACTGTCTGAACCATGCAGGTCTTCCCAACAGCATCACCTTTACCATTGAGCAATGTAGGAACAAGCAGCAGATGTGTGGGCACTCAGGAGGGTGCAGGATTGGGACCCAGGACAGAGCAGGGCTTGTCGGTTCAGAGCTGGCACAGGCTGTGCCATTCTGCGTGAGCTGGTGAAGAGCAGCTCACAGAGGCTGCATCCCTGCAGAAGATGAACAAGCATTTCAGTAGGGACTGCCTCTCACCCTTCTGCTCACTGAGGAGGCTCCATGCACCCAGAGGGTACATCCTGGACAGCCACAGAGAGGATGAGTGTGCAAAGTCACAAGAAATCCTCCATCAGGCTTGGAAAGCTGCTGCTCATATTGTGCATAGACACATTTTGGCATTATTTCTCCCTACTGCATCCTGGAGCGGCCAAATACTGCGACAGAGAACTTGTAGGAACAAAAGATATTTCTCCTTAAGCCAAGAGCCACTGGAAAGAGCTCAGGCTGCAGCAAGCTTTCATTCCCCTATCTCTATTTGTAATTAAGCTTTGCATTAGTATCAGATGAAATTAATGCTCAAAGCTCATTCCCTATTAACAGGGAGGGTAGTTGCTGTTGTGCATGTGTTTAAAGCAGAGTTGTACCTGCTGATCTTGATGAATGGGTCATTTGTGCTGTGAGTTTTCTCTGAAAATGAGGAGGAGAGTACATAGCCCTGGTGCTGATAAGGAATGCTGTTATTTTGTGTTCTGTAGCCATTTCTCCAGGAAGCCGTTGCTTCATTTGTATTGCTTTTTTAACCTTATATGCTCAGTGGGCCCAGGCAAGGCTTCTTTCTTCTTGAATTAAATGTAATCAGGCTGAGCAGCGAGGAAGAAATGATGAATGAGGACATCATTTTGGAAAACACATATCTCCTGACTGCTTATCTCAATGACATAAGAGGACTTGAATACAGTATGGAAAATAAATGCAGATGGGGGCTCAGCATATCATGCTGGAGAATAATAGCTCAGAGGGTTAGACCTGGCCAGAAACTATTTATTATTTAGAATATTGCTCTTGTAATTTATAAAGGTTAATCACTAAAACTTTAATTCTCCTATAGGAAAATGGTTGAAGAGCTCTGGCATTTGTCATGGTTGCAGCAAGAAGCGACAATGGCAATAAAAGAAGCAACCTTGCAGAGAGAGCCAGTGCCTGGGCAGATCCATCCGAGAGGGCATTGTTGTCCTTTTATCTGAAACCAGATCCAGTGCCAACCCACCATGGAGAGCTTTGGGGGTAAGGATGGGTGGAAGGAGGGGGTGTGCAAGGAGGTGAAGCACCAGTGATGCATAAAAAGACTTGCAAAACTGTAGTTAGAGCAAGGAGCTGTTGTCCTTCAAGGAGGGCATCGAATAAAGTCCTCTACTTCACCTCCTGGCCACCCTCCCGGGCTGGCAGCAGAAACTCAGAAAATGTCACAGCACATGAAGTCTCTGGAGGGCAAGAGGAAAAAGGGACTCGAAATAAAACTTCATGAAGTGGAAGAGCAGTGAGGTTGTCTCATCTATTCTGAGGCTATGTTTTTAGCCAAGGTGCATTTGTTAATGGCCATATAAACCAGGTGAATAAGGAGCAGAAGAAAGTGGGAATAGCTGCCAAATAATTTGCTTTTCTAGCACTCCAGTGTACCACTGAAGTTATTTATTTGCAATGTGACTTCCTTTAGATAGAATAAATCTGATAAAGTCTGCCCACACTGAGTTAAAATAGCATTTGAGCCAGCTTGTTCAATACAGGTCAGCATGCAATTATGGAAACATCCACATTTTCATCTGGAGCAGAACAGGCTACTTTACCATGAAAAAGAAGGGGCTTCTTTTTGCACTGATAATCAGATTTCTACAAGAAACAAAGTGCCTTTGCAAATCTGAGTCATCAAGTCATGGCTGTGTTTGGGTGAGGGAATGCTGCTCATCATAAGAACAAAGAGTATGACACATCCCATAACAAGTCCAGAAAGAGTCTACATTAAGAGAGTATTAATTATTACAAATAAAAATTACAGAAAATTCAGTGTTTAGAAAAAAAATGGAGGGCTAGCCTAGGTTAACTATGCTTAACCTTAAACAACCCTCAGACTCTGAATATCTGAATTTTGAGACTGGAGACCACCTTCAGTGCTAATTGAAAAATACTCATGAATGCAGCACTGCACTCTTCATGAATTCTGCCCTCCATGCCAAGCATATTTCATTGCAGAAAACTCCTGGAATTTTGTAGGGGTCCTGCACCCACCAGCAGGGCTGGGCAGTACAGCAGTTTATGTTGCAGCTCATTGCTCAGGGACCTGTCAGGTTCCTAGCAGTGCTCAGAGAAATGTCCAGCCTTGCTCGAAGGTTTGCAACATCCAGATAAGGGGGAAGAAGAGCTTTGGTTAGCAATGTGAATCCCAAATGAATTTTATTGAATTGACATTAATCCATGTCCCTGTTTATTTGCATTGCCACAAGATTTTCCATTAATTCATGGAATGGATGTTTTCCCTTGCTCAAGAAATCCAGGTATCAGGGTCCTCTGGGTCCTGAGTGCTATAGGCCCACTTCAGCCCAAATATTGAGGGTGCTTGGCTGTAAAACACCAATTTATCTGTGTGTAGCCTTTAAGCAACACACAGCTTTGCTTCTCTCAGGGAACAGGGAGTGGGATGGAGTTAAGCTGTGGAAGGGCTTAGGAGTGTTTCTGTCTCAGGCAGAAACAGCAACCCTCTGGAGCAGGTGCTTGGCATTGCTCCTTACTCCCATGATAAAGGGCTGGAGGATTTCATTCAGAAAGCCTGCAGGTCCCCGAGGAACAGATGCTTACTCTCATTGCAAAATGATGGATCAAGATTTAGTAAGGCAAACTGAGACTGGGACTGAAATGGTTTTGGAAATCCTTTGGAGGTCTTCTTACTGAAAGTGGCGATTATCCGGCTGGCATTCTTTCTCCTGCTGGGTTTTTTTTTCATATAATTTCACTTCTAAAATGGTATTTCCAGCTTTTACTAGGTCTCCCCTTGTTTCTGATTTACTTCAGCAATTATCTCCAAGTAGGACTGCAGTGCCACAAAACCGAGGTGCTCTTCTGCCTGCTGAAAAGCCACTAAATCTTGGAAACTGACCATGAAATCTAAAAACAGAGCAGAGACAATGGCTGGAGCAGCACTTCATCAGAAAACGAGCTGTGGAAACGTCAAACACAATGAGCTCTTTGCCTCTCAGATGGTGTGTGACAAAGGAGAAGATACCAGACAGGGTGATGCCATCCTGCCACCCTTGGCTCAGCAGTGGCATGCTGGCTGCCAACACTGACATTCCTCCTGTGCTCAGAACTGCCTTAGAAAGGTCATGGAATCATAGAATCACTAAGGTTGGAAAAGACCTCCAGGATCACCAAGTCCAACCTTTGAGCCAATATCACCATGCCATAAATTGGGAATAGAGATAGCACCTGCAAATCAAACCTGGGCAGGTGATGCTTTCAGCAGTACTGATTTTGAAGACCACTGTGTTATGATCTAATGGATCACACAATAAATGGCAAAACGTTCTGCATGACGAAAGGAACCTCTGGCCTGTAAAATAACCCTTTTTGGAAGTGCCATAGAAACCTGTCAGTGCTCATCCTTCAAAGGCAGCTGCTGCGTAGGCCAAGGGCTCCTCACTTACATGCAGAACAAAAACAATGTCTGCGAGGTAAGAAAGTGTGAAGGGGAAATAGTCTTCCCCTCCATATTTGCACACTGGTCTTTAAATTGTGTCATATAAATCAGCCCCACCAACTAAATGTGGCGTGTTCTGAAATATTGCATTTGCTCTGGATCAGTTCACAACCAGATTGCTTTTATTTTGTTTCATAAGAAGTTGAGATTGGAGATGTATGGACATGTTACTCTTTATGTTTGCATCTGGCACCCTGGCAGGAGAAAAATGGTTGCTTGGGTTTTGCAAATATTCTCCAATTATTTTCCACAAATGCTTTGGATGAAATACTGTTGGTTCATATAATTAGCTGAAATAATAAACGGGCACGGTTTTGTTTTTGTTTCCTTTCAGAAGGAAACATACTGCAATGAACTCAACACCCTATAGTGCTGTTGGCATGAACAATTTGGGGTGGATCACAGTCTGCTCCTAGCCCTGGTGGTGGGCCTGGGTGGAGGGACTTGAATTCCCACTGTCTCTGCTATGGCTACAGGGTTTTTTCCATTCAGCTCTTGCAGAGGCAGTACTGCTGGGATGGATGAGATACTCCTGCAGAAAGAGATGTTTCCAGGGAGGCAAAAGAAGCTGCAGAAGATCACGATCCTTCAGATCTGGATATTCCTACATGTCAATCATGCCAGCTTAGGTTCACCTTCCTCTTTTCTTTCCAGGGTCCTTACACAGACAGACTGATAACTTCAGTGAGTGTCAAAGGACAAACTCCTGATGCACACGAGCAGAAAGGAGAGATTCTCCCAATGTGCAGCTACTCATGGGCAGGGCAGCCCTGCAGCAGACCCAGTACATTGGGCCAGAAATTCCTGGCATTTCAGTGGGCAACCTGGTTCTCCCCTTAATCCTTCTTTCAGCCCACAAAGGAGTTTGGGGATTTTATCTCTCTCCTCAAGAGGAGGGATGGGTGCACTGGACACATTTTTTCCTTGGGGCACTTGCAGTCTTTGCATTGCAGCACCTGCTGGTCCTGAGGACTGAATAAAGAAATTGCCCTGTGACACACACAAAAGTTTTCTGTTTCCATTGCACTCGTGTAGTAAAAGAAATTACTGATATTTTAAGTAGCAAATGCTGAGGACTACTAAAATAATCTAATTTTGAGTCAGCTTTGGAAAAGATATGTGTGGTTTTTAAGCAGTTTTGAACCTGACAATATCAATCTTTATCCCTGACCTCTACAACTACCCTGCCTTCTTTCCTCCTTCTCAGAATACTCTCCCTGTGCAATAACCTCTGCTCCTCCATCCTGTATGAATTGTGTACACTTGGCTGGTGGATCAATCACCATAACAGCTGTTATCTTCAAGGTTTATTAATGCTTTCCAACTGAATTCCTGTTTTCTTGCTAATAACCCTACCAGTGGAACACTTTTCTGGACATGCAATTATTCATGTGGCAAACTTGCCACCCGAATGCTGGTGGGAAATTAGTAAGCCTTGCATCCAACTGGAAGCAAGTCATTTTTAATTTCTGCAATGGGCTTGAAGCTGGGATTATTTCACTGCAGGGCTGTCTTTACTCCAAGCAATGCTCAGAAGGGAAGGGCAGCTGATGTATTCAGAGGGATGAGAGGGGCACAGTTGCTACCCATAGGGATTCATTTGGCCCCACACCCTGCACTTGGATTTGCAGAGTGCAGCTGAAAAGAGGGGGAGGTCTTAAGCGAAAGGGGCAAACAGAAGCTGAGTGTTTGGTCCATTTGCTGCTGGGAAGGATGAGGGAAAGCTGTGTAAAAAGAGATATGTCACAGTGCTGGAGCAAAGTATTTTCTATGGGGCTTGTGTGGGTCAGGCTGTTCCTGCCTCTTTGGGCTGGCAGTGCCACAACTCAAATGCCTCTGCAGCAGCAGTGAGGAGCTTGGCTATGGAGAAAACCAGGCTGGGTTTGTTTATGCTCCTCTTGTTTAAGCAAAACTGCAGGTATCACTTCAGTAGCTCAGCTAATAGCCACTATCTGTCCCCAGCAGTCCTCTAGTTTTTGGTAGATAGGTAATGCTCAAGACTAGATACAACTGCTGGGCACAGCTGCAGTTCCCTGTGGTAGAGATAGAGCTGTATATGGACTGAAGATAGTATGTGGTCTTTTGCATTGTTATGCTTTGTCATTTTAGTGTATATTATATTTGGCAGTCAGAATAGTTAGCCACGCTGGGAGTCATCCCTCTGCTTCGAAACAGTGCAGCTTGGCAGCTCTGTTTATTTTTTACTGATTCATTCTGGTGGAAGCTAAGATTTGAGAACTTTAGAAATTAAAAGGAAGAGTCCTATTGCTGTAAAGTGTGGCTTTCTTTTTTTTACCTTACACTTTCTTTATTGGCCTCAGGCATGATAACAGAGCTATCCATACAGGCAGTGTCAGTATTTTTATGCCTACTGTAAAAATACTCTGAACAATTTACTCTGAAAAAGCCAGGACCTCTCTCAAACATAGCATTGCTGGGGCCAACATATTCCTCTTTCAGACAACTGAATATTAAAAAGAATGCAAAACATGCTGAAAAAGCAGAACCTGTCAGTCTTCCCTTGGCGGCTGACAACACTGGACAGGATGAATGAAGAAGTCAAACATGGCCATCTTCAGCCATCTCATGTGCTGGGCTTAGAGGTAACTCCTTGGGAAATGGGATGCAAACTTTTCTCTGGGATATGGTCTAAATGTCTGTGGCTTTGCAGTTGAATAGACATACTGCTCTGCTACAGGGCATAGCAAGGCCATCTTCAGCATGTGCTTGACATGAGTGTGTGGCTGGTGGTCAGGGTGCAAGGGCACAGGAGTCCTGCAATCCCTCCCAGGGCCCCTCGACAACAGTGAGATACCTTCAGCTGATGCAGGAGCTGGGTGCAGGATTATCCTCCTGGAGCCAGGCATTCCTGGTGCTACAGTTCATCCCTGACTGGCTTTTGCAGAGGTGTGTGTGGACCTGATCCCATCCTGCATGAGGATCTAAGAGGTGATGGCGGCTTTGGCCCTTCACAAGCAGGGTTGACACTAAGTCAGGTGTGCTGTGGCAGCAAGGGGCTGCTGGGAAGGGTTTCTACCTTTCTGCCCCTATCACATGTCATGCCAGAAAGTTCTTGCAGAGCTGTAATGACCTACCCTCATCCCCATCCATCTCCCCCAGCATTAGCAATGCATGACAAATGCATAGCCATGCACACATGGGTACAATCCTGACTGTTCCACAGTCAGCAGCAAGTGCCCATCAATCCACTAGAGTCACTTTAGACTGCTTTTATTCTATTTGTTTCATTATGCTGTTACGGCTCTCCTCAGACACAGTGCTAATTAACTCAATCCCATCCTAGCAACTCCTGGTTCCCACATCATCTCCAGGGTTTCCAGTCCAGGGAATTGTAACAGATCATTTATCCCAGGGGGTTTAAATGGATGCTTTTCCATGATGGAGCTGTAGGCAGAGGGACTCATAATTGCAGAGGTGCATTCAAGTCTCTAATTCAGTATGCAGCATCAAAATTTGTATAGATTTTAAATAATTCATCAGTGGGCTTTGGTATATTTAGTCATTCAAATTAGGAATTTAGAATTTTGTTCTGCAGAGAGCTAGTGTGTGTCATTGTCAGAGGTTAGCTCTGCCAGCCATGTCCATGCAGAGGAGTTCAGACAAATTAAGTCAGAAGAAGTGACTGG
Source organism: Serilophus lunatus (assembly GCA_013399895.1). Classification (NCBI taxonomy): domain Eukaryota; kingdom Metazoa; phylum Chordata; class Aves; order Passeriformes; family Eurylaimidae; genus Serilophus; species Serilophus lunatus. The sequence continues at coordinate 326,984 of VXBA01000671.1, read as the reverse complement.
CAGCAAAAGATACAGGAAAATCTGTGACACATAATAATGCCATGAGAGCCTGCAGGCAGCTGTGGGCTGGGTGACACCAGCCCACAGTCCAGGAGGATGCACAGTGCCGAGGTGTTGGGAAACTTAATTAGCAAGGAGCATTGCCTGGGATTGCAGGTTAGAGTCATTTGCATGGTCTGGATAAGGTCTTTACGCTTCAAACCATTAGCTGCCAGCACTTGGAGACTGTCTCCATCTGTTGCCCCCTGTTCTGTATGTGGATGGCAAAGCACTGCAGGAAGAGAGATGCTCTTCCTCTTTGTGTCCTGTGACTGTAACACGGGCAAGTGGGCACTCGTACACATTAGCAGACATGGCAGCAGTGCTGGACTCAGAGTCACAAGTGGCAGAGTCCTGTGGTTTGGCAGATCACCAAACCCCCTACAGTGATGCTCAGTCCTGCTGCAAGGGATGATTTAGGAATATGGACCCATAGCTCCATTTTATAGCTACGTAGCTTCTGTTCTGGGTCTACCTGACCCACTTTCTTGACTCAAAGGAAGCCTTTGAAAAAGGGCTCTAGTAGAGATGACTTGAGAGGTATTTGTGTGCAGCATCTCCCAAACAATGAGATCTGGGATCTCAGGGTGTCAAAAGTTATCCCAGCCACAAAGTACACTGGAGCCTTTTGTCCAAATGACAATCTATTTATGGGAAATGCTGCTGTTCAGGAGGGCGTTGATTCTGCAAGGTCTCAACACCTATTCACCTTGATGGGAGGGAGCAGGAAGCACTCAGCACCTCTCCTAGGATCTCAGAGCCTGCACAGCATTGAGGCCTTTTGTCTACCTATTATTTTTATGCATTACAGTCACATTATAAAGAAGTCCTGCAGAACATTCAATTACTTACTGCACAATTATAATCATATTTGTATATCTATAAGTAGGTCACCAGTCTCTTAGGTTAATCAATTATAATGGCATTCACACCGGTTTCTTTCATAAATCACTGACTTTTAGTGTATCCACTGAGATAATGGAGGAAAACCATCTAATTTTAATCTAACTAGAATGAAATGTGAATGTGCGTAATTTGCTCTTACAAAGTGTATCTAATGTTCTCTACATCTGTATTTATTTGTGCCATTTCATGCTGCATATCGCTTAAGTGGCAAAAAACACAGAGGCTGCTGCACTTAAAACTAAATGACCCAGAGTAATACAATTTATCTGCATTTGTTTTACATTGTTCATCATGATGGATATTTTAATAACCCAGTTTTGATGCCTGGTGCACTGATTACCAATCACACTGAAATTTTAGGCCTGACAGCAAGATTGTTTGGTGTGCCACAAGAATATTTTGGGAAGCTGTTTTGCCATGTAAATTAGGCAGCTAAGTTGAGAGGGAGGTCTTTACTCAGGCTAGAGGCTGAGAAGGCTTTAGGACATAGCTGGATCCTTTCAAATACTGGGCATTTACTAAGCCTGTGAGACCACAGCTGCTTTAATGCCTACCCAAGCTGCAGCTTTCAGACAACTCACAGGACAAATCATAGCTGAATGGTTTCTCTTTTCTACCTGCTTAACGTGGATGCCTCAGTGCTGCTGTTGCAGAAAATGTTTTGGAGGTCTTTTGTGTCCCCCTCTGTGGTGGTCTGGGTAGGATTTGCTTGGCTAGCTCTGAGGGACTGGGATGTATGTTATGAAGTACAGACCAAGACCTAGTGCTACCAGAACTGGCTGATCTCAGTTTGACTGGAGAGGAGGGCTGTGAAGATTTTATGGGCTTCAGATGCCTACCCTGCAAGGCTCTGGCTGATGGGACTGGGCTGGTTCAGGCTGGTGAAGGGGAGAGCTAATAGCAACCTATAGCTGCTTGTAGAAATGACAGAGCCAAACTCTTCTTGGTAAAGGCAAAAGGGGCAACCACAGCTTGGAACTGGAATTCAGGAAAACTTCCCTGAGAGAGCAATGCATCCACTGGGATTGTGGTATGCATATCCTAGGAGGTTTTCATGCCCTGGCTAAACAAAGTCATGGCCAAGCTCATTTAGTGTTGGTGATAACCCTTTTTTGAGAGGGAAGTTGGATGACAGGCTCTTCTCACCAACACTCCTGTGATCCCGTTCTTCAGAACCTCTGAAAGGGTTGCAGAGGTGTGTGACATAATGAGATATGAAGCCCTGTCTTTGTAACCAATACACCTTGGATTTGACTGCCAAAGTTCAGACTGATACTTCATTGCATTTGTGAGAGGCACACCTATACAGGCAACGGTGGGAGGGAGGCAGAGGGTCTGGTGTCAGCAGAGACCATTCCTCACCATGAGCACTCATTGCAAACAAACTCCACGTCTGCATGATGAGCTCAGACCCCTTGCCTGGATGCAAACCACCGTTCTCCATCCTGCCCCTCTTGGAGCAAATGTAAGCAGCTTTAGCTTTCTGTCTGCAGCAATGTCTGCCTAAGCATCCCTTTGGCTGCCAGCCTGGAAAATGCCAGTGTCAGAGAGGTGGTGATGCAGGGACTGCATCCTGAACAAAACCAGTGTGCAAACTAAAAGCAAAGAGAACTACTTGGACTCACCTTGGGCTGAGTCACTGGGAATTGGTTGGGAAATAGATTCTTCTCAAGCACTGTCTGTTTTGCAGCTGTGGAGTAACTTTGTGCTGATTTCCAAACAGGACCTAAAAGAGCAGGTGAGAGCCTGAGCTCTCAGCTCTGTGAGACACCAGCTCCATGGGTCTTCAGCAGCTTCCAGCAGCACTCTCTGCCTAATCCAGTGCTGGGAGCTGCAGGCTTGCTCTGGGCTTGCCAAGCCTTATGGCTTACTCCCATGCTGTGAGCTCTACCATGTCCCCATAGATCCACATGACCAGGGCTGCTATCAGCCCATTAATCCCTAAGCAGTTCATGTAGGGGAGCTGACAGTAGAGCTGGGTGAAACTGCTTTTTTAAAAAAAAACCCTTAGTTGCAACCTTCTACTAAAAATCTCAATCTTTTCAGAAGAAGCTGCTACCTGAGAAATAATCAGTGTTTTCAAATCCTCTTGTGAGGGTTTTTGTGTGTGTTTTGCAGAAAAAACAAACCCAGGGATTTTAATACCTGAATTGTTTTCTGCTTTTCTTATGCAAAAAATAGCAATTTTATCCAAGGGATTTCTGCTGTACGGAGCTGTTTGTTTTTGAGAAAGGATTGCTTGGTGTTTGGGGTTTTTTTAATCTGAAAATGTTTACTGACCAAAAATCTGCCAGCTCCTGTGACTAGGCCAGCTGGAAGGTCTGGTTCGTTATTAATGTAATTATTTACTGTTTTGTTGTGATAGCAGCAAGAGCCCTCAGACCATCCTTGGGGCAACAGTCTTGGGCATTGTGGAGGTTCACCTGCAGATTTGGTGACTGTGTCTGAGGTGAATGGGAAGGGGATGGCTCTGGAGAAGCATTTGTGAGGATTTATGTGTGTTGGGCTCCTATTTTAGAAAGGAAATGTGTCAGTAGATCATAAATGTTCTGACTGATTTACGCTCACCTGTTCAGCTGCCTTAGCCCCAGGAGTAGATAAATTGTGGTCTAAAGTTTTATTTACACTTTCAGGAAATTTAGTGTCTTTAGAAGCACTGGGTCAAAAGTCCTGGAGGGAAGTTGACTCCTAGTGAGATGGATAACTTGCAGGAAGAACACTGCCAGTGCCCTGGGCAGCTTCCAGGTCTCACTCTACCCAGGGCACTGTGGGAGGTGTTGAAAAGCAACTTACTCCTTAAATTGTTTCGTATCTGGGTAGATGAGTTTAATCCATTTCTATTTCTATGGGAGTTTGGAAGCTCTACACATCTGAAATGACAGCAGGTAGCACAATAGAGGTTTTAGCTGAGTTTTAGGTATGCAGATGAGTTAAATTAATTAACAGTAATCTCTTTAAAACGTATGGCAGAGTAATGCCAGTCTAGTCTACAGAAAGATTCTTTTTAGAATTAATAGAGACCTGGGAGTAATTAATTATGCAATAACCCACGGTTAAGTAGATGATACTGTGAAGTCAGTGGGTAGAGTTTGGATTTGCCATTTCCAAACAAGGATCCTCTGTGTTTGCTGTGTAGAGTCAGTTTGCAGTGGTGTCTATGAGGGGTGCCTATAGTTCCCAAAATTCTTGTACGGATCGTGGGTGCAACAGCCCGACCCTCACTAAGAGAAAACTATTATAGCACAAAGCATGCATGTGGACTTAGAGCAGGTACAGCTGCAAGGGAGAATTAAGTATTTTGTTAAGAACAGATAGTTGGCTTAGTACCTTATAAGCACCTATCTAAGCTCTGTTCAATTAACGAAACACAATTTAAAGCAAAAAGGATTGCCACCAACCAAACCACTGCAATATAAGCTCCTCTAATTATGCAATAAGATAACGTCCAGCAGATTAAAATTTTAATTAGCTTAATTTAGAAATAGAAAAATCCTTAGATTTCTAGTTCTGGAACACCTAGAATGACCTCAGGGGTCAGGGTGGAAATGAGTATCATCTGAACATTGTACATGTTCTCACATCTGCTGTTTTCTGAAAGGTGTCAGCAAATCCCAGTGGATTTGGACTCCTGGGGTTGCTTGCAAGACCCTGTTTGGGGAACTTGGAGGGTTCTGGGAGCAGTAGGGGCAGTGCACAGGGGTGCCCTTGGTTTTCCCCAGCCCCAGCTGCCTTCAGTCACTTTGGATCTGCTTTTACAAGGCAGAAACATGCTGGCTATAATAGGGACTTTTGTTTCTTTTTGTTTTGTGGGGGGTTTTCCCTCTTCCTTTTCCCTATTCACAGATTTAAAGGCCAAAACAGACCATTAAGTCCAACTAATCCTACATCCTGCATGACAAAGGCCATCCCACCCATTCGTTAATTCCTCAATGCCATGGCTGACCATGACCATGTGATTATATACCCTCCTGTAAATGCACTGGGAGCCTCTGTGTGCTCCAGGCATGGAGCAGGACCTCACTGAAAACACCCAGCCTTGATTTAAAGACTTTAAGTGGCAGATGATTTATCACAACCCTCACAAAACCACTCCAATGCATAATTACACTTACTGTAAAATAAGTCATTGGAGCTGAAATCACGGAGAGCCATAACATGCAGAGTGCACAGTGTACAGTCGTGTTTGGTTATGAGGTAAGGAATTCAACAAATAGCTTTTATGTCTTTTCAGGAAAGAAACAAAGATGTTTGAACCATTTGCACAACATAGAAGCTCTCCAACCTTTGTGAAAAAGGCCTAGAGGTTTGCTGGGAAAGCTTTGATGAGACAGAGTAATAAAGAAAAGAGGGTTTTACAGTGCAAGGTCGAATGGGAAACTTTTATTGGAGGGGTTTGGCCAGCTCCTAGTCCCATGGGGGAAAGGAGGAGGAATTTGAATGTAGTATGTTTCTCTTTTGGAAGGTCAAAGCCATTTCATACAACTGCAAAGCAGCATAAGAGAGATACACTTATGCCTCTGTCATGACTTGCAAAAATGGAGGAGGGGAGAAAGTTCCAAACACTACATTTCATCAAAGCCCTGAAGGTAAAAATTATCTGCTGGCTTGAAATTTATCTTAATGAGCAAAATCCAGCCAATGGAACAGGGTGCAGATGAAAGTGACAGATGGGATCATTTAATGGTTGATTCTTTGCATAAAAGAAAATAATTTTTAAAAGTTATTTTTCTTCTGATTGTTGCAGTGTCCTGCATAGTGTCACAACCTCCCATTGGCAACCTCAGGTCTCAGGCTCTGCTGTGGGAGCTCTCTCTGGTTGGACCCCAAGTCTGCAGCTGTCTTGGATCAGCCCTCAAAAAATCCAAGCAGGCATCAATGGGGCAGGTTGAAAGTGGATGTAGAAATATATCAATTGGGTATTTTCAGACACAAACAACTGCAAGAATTTACCACTGCATTATTTGAAATGTAGGCAGGTCCATAAGACCTCTGTACAGTTGGAGGATGCATATCCTTGTTAGTAATTTGCTGAATCTTGATGGTGAAAGGTGCTGTCCTTACAGTGTAAGGCCACATTGTTATGTATTGCTTATCTTTAATAAGGAAAGATGAGCAGGAAAGGGAGTGGAGCCAGCCCCATGCATTACAATCTTATTCATCTTCACCATATCTTTGCACAGATAATTTTTGCACAATAATCTAGTGCGTGCACAATATCTGTGTGCAAGAGTGTATACACACAGACAAGACCTCCACTGTGATAGGGCAGGAATAAAATCATTGACCCCCCCCTCTCCTCTACCCCTCATTTAATCATTTCTGATTAGGTCAATGTGAAGTGAACAAGGTTCACGACAAAGAAGAGGTCATCTGTTGGCTTCTCTGATTTAAGCAGTGTTGGGTTAGATGTTATAATATACATGGGAAAAGTTAACTATGCAGCCCTTGGCCTGGGGGATAAACCCATGGGCATGAGATGGGTGAAGGGATTCTAAGCCTGTGGTGGGGTTGCTGCTGGTCCCCAGCCATCCCTTCATGGGCCTGCAGCATTCCCAAAGTGCTGAGCAGGAGGCTCAGACCGGGATGGGGCCAGCCTGTGCTGCTCAGCCCTCCCTGGGTGAAGGGGTGCTTGCAGCATGGACTGGATACCCCACATTCACCCCTCTGGTCCAAGGCAAGGAAGGAAGGCCCTGGCCAGGGGACACAAACTGCATGTGCACTCCCTGCCACGTGGCTCTGTCAGCTGGGAAGAGAAGCAAGGGATTGCAAGGAATTTCTTCAGATGTATTCCAGTAGTGGATTAAAATAGCTGCTACTATTTTAATCCTGCAAAGTGGCAGCTAAGGCACATGCAGGACTGGCAGTATCTCTGTAAAGCGGGATTCCAAGAGCAGCCTGTGCCTGTAGCAATCCAAATGAAGGGCTGGCCTGGAGTGCCTGGGGAAAATTGCTCCAGGCCAAGGGACCAGTGGCCAGAATTTAGGATCAGAAGGTATAAATTCACACTGCCTTGGTTTTCTTTGAGTTATGGCAAAGTGCTGTAATGCTATGAACCCTGAGTATTTTTTGGAAACCACAAGAATTTGCTGTACTGAATATTTGTAATTTACATGCAGCACAGCTGGGGATTTCCTATGGAATTCTGTTGTGGTGATTTGTTAAATGTTCATTTTTTGTTTTCTTATTCCAGAAATTTCATTGTGTATAACACAAATATTCTGTTTCCATGTGGATTCATGGCAGTTGTAGAGTGGGCTGTAGAGGAAGGTGAGCCTTCCCTTTTTTAGGAGTCTTTTTTAACATAACTAGAAAGTGAAACTCCTGCTTTGTCTCACATTTTCTATTTTGTAGGGAGATGTTTGCTGTAGGCCTTTTGCAGCTGGTAGAACTAGATTTGAAATAAAGGAAAGAAAATTTATCTTCACATCTTCAGAAACTGTGAATTATTTATTGCCTACTCTTGGTAATTCTGCTGTTGCAAAACCTCACTGTGAAATGAACATTTCTTTGTTTCACTGGACTACAGGATCACTCCCTGAAGATTCATCAGCCCTGCTGCTGGAAGAAACTGTCCTCAAAGCTTCTTTTTTAAATTTTTATTTGGTAATGCTTGAGGCTCTTTTTGCTTTATCTTCATTTATTCTTCCATTCATTTTAAAAACCAGGTAATTGCATGAACTCATCTGTGGAAATTTAAGACCTCTTCCTGAGATTTTTTTTGTTGTTGTTCCTGCATCTGGTCCCCTCTAACTCAGGTTAATTCCACAAGACTGTATTGCCCAAAGTCAGCATCAATTTCAATAAGCAAATATTTATACAGTATCCAAGATGCAGTCTGTACACAGGATGACACCAAATTAAGTTAAATCTGTACTAACTACTCTAGGATTGGAGAGTGTCCAGGCAAAAGGTGGTACCAGTTTAAATCTGTATCAAAACCAGTGTAGTTAAACTGGAATAATTTCAATATGAAGGGCAAATTTCGTCTTTCATATGTCTTGAATGCCTTTGGACCAAATCCCACTGTATTCACTCCAGACAGTATTACCTATTGAGTTAGCATTAGGTAAAATTATATTTTTTCCTGCTGCTCCTATCAGGGCCACATGAAATTATTTCCCCCTTGGTTTTAGAGAGATTCAACAGATATTTGTTGCATCCTTTAACAGTCCTTCTCTTCAGTATAAAACCACTGCTAAAGATCACTCTACATTATTTTGGTCTCTTACCTACCTTAATCAAGCAAATGCTGCAGGCTTTGTTCTAAACCAGGTTAGATACACCAGTTTTGCATTATGTGTCTTGGAACTGGGCACCAAACGTCCCTTGGACCATATGGCTTGCAGCCCTGGGCTTTGTTGGCTCATACCCTTTCTAATTCCTCCTAATCTGCTCATAAGCACCTCCAAAAGGGTGCTTCACACACCTCACCAGTAATCTCTTTCAATGTCTGGTGGCTCTTTGGATCTAATGCCAGATGGCATTAATATACCCATCACTGTAATTATCCAGACAAGCAAACAGTGTCAGGAGCGATCCCAACTTCTCACTTTTCCCACTGATTCAGAGGCATACTTGAAAGAGCCTTTTCATCCCCATGGATCCTGTTCCCTGGAGTTGTCCCAGGCTGTCTTCATCAAAAGGGAATTTGGTGTTTCAGCAGTTTCTCAGCCAGTTTCATGCTGGGAAAGAATCAGTGGTGATGGGGCAGTATAATTTATTCACTCTCCAACTGTTGCCCAGGCACTTGGTGCATGGCCTTGTGCCAGTCCCACATCAGATCCTCCTTTAAAACCTTTCAGAGGACCAAGAACTATGTGTGAAATGGAAATACTGCTGATACTTCTTAACTTGAAAGCTGGACTACCTATTGTCTGACTCCAAGTGATGGTGAAAATCCAAGATTTGCTGCAATGAATGGCATGGATAGTTTTTGATGCCATGTATTGGGAAGGAGGCATTTCTGAAAGCTTCCTGCATCCAGAAAATACCTCCAGCCAAGTGTGTCTTCCCATGTGGGATTTCAGAGACGTTTATTTAGTGATCACTCAGCAGCAAAATGAAACCCTAAGGGACTATCTTGCAATTATCTTGCAAGGTGGGTCCCTTCAGTTTCCAGGTATTTGGCTCAAACTTTTAAAGGCTGCCCAGATTCCCACACACCCAGAGCTTAAGGCAGTGTTTGTATTCAGGGAGGCAAGATCTGTAAACAGAGATAAATTCAAGATCAGTTCAATAGCTGCAAAAACAGCTGTTTTGAACACCTCAGGCTCTCCCGTGATCTGGAGCAAGACGTTACACTTGCATCAAGTGTGCTTGGTTTTAGGAACGAGCAGCAGTGATGCTGTAGTGACAAGAAGCAAGGCTTTGATGCCCACATCACAAAGAATATGCAAACTTGTATTATTCCTTTGATTAGCTGCCTCTGATATGTCAAGTCCATGAATAATCAAGCCTCATTTTCTAATTAGTTTTACTCATCACCCCACTGCTCCATGCCTTCACTCATTTGCATAGCTTTTTTCTAGATAAGGGCCTTATTCTGTGAGGTGCTAGCAGGACTTCGGTTGCTCTCCAACACCAGCATTTCTTTGGTCCTTTCCCAGCTCTTTCCTTGCTCTTGGCCTTGCTTCTCCCAGGTAATGACCATCTCAGTGCTCTGTGCTTTTCCACTCTTTTTAAACCCTTATTCCACAGGGAACAGGGTGGTGTCTTCACACTGTCTTATTGTGACGCCTTTTCACTCCATGAACCTGTTTTACCCTGCCCCCGTGCCAGACCAGCGCTATCAAAGTTACTGGGTTTTCACATCTCATGGAACTGGAAGGGGAAGATGTCTTTTTGACGCAGTGGGGGACAAAGCTTGAGTATCCACTCCATCACTTTGAGGGTTGGGAAGGTTTTAGGATGGGAAGAATGGTTTTGAATGGCCTAGCATCAAAGTTGTTCAGCCCTTAGCCATTCCAGATAAGAGACAATTCCATAAAGGAAAGCTGCAGCAGCTGGGCTAGTGAGGGTTGTCTTTGTTATTTTAACAAATATTTTATTTTCATTACATGGGAGGCTTTTCTGTACTTATTTCATCTATCTTCTCCCCCTTCCTGCACAGGTACTGTGAGATGAATCACATTACAAGGAGATAAAGCAAAGTTAATGGCTCGTTTGCATTTCTTTTAATCAAGTTATTCTAATTACGCTATTGTATAAATATGGTTTCCTCTCTCATTTTAAAAAGATCTCATCCCCTCAGCAGCTGTGGGTGCCTCAGTAGTTGGGGTTAGCCCAGCCCTGCCCCTCTGTCCACGGATTTCACAGCTGCCTGCACTCCTGCCCATACCTCTGTGGAACAGTGGATGCTGGGGCTTACTCTGGCTGAACTGACATGAACTGACATTCCTTTCAAAAAGCTGGAGGTACTGATGTCTAATAAAGCTCAGTTTTATACCCCAACAGCCTGCTTACCTCAAAGCTGATGTGTACCTCTTTTTGTTGGGGCCAAGAAGTCACCATTTGCCAGCCAAAATCAAAGGTGAAATTCAGATGCTGTGGAAACAAAGGTCTTCAGGAAATACACAGGGAAGTGATGATCAGCTCTGAACAAAGAGCTAACGACAGTTTCCTAGAGCAGCAAAGATCAATTTAGGACTTGAGGTACAAGGCATTGTATTGATCTGTCTCTGGGCAAACACCCGGAGCCTTTGCACACAAACTCCTGCCTTTCTGAACATTTCCGTGGGTAAATATGAGGGGTCAGCCCAAGATGAGATCCAGCATCAGCTCAGCTTGGGCAGCTTCTGGCAGGGCTGGGGGCAGAAGGAGCCAGCAGGCAGGAAAAGATTCTCGTAGGTGAGAGAGAAGAGGAGCAGTGGCCATACCCATGTGCTCATCTGGGCATGGCCATGCACATGGACACAGGGGTGAGGGGATTCCCTGTATCAGCAGAGGAGAAGGGTCATACGTGGGGAGTGGGAATAGGGACCACGTGTTTGAGATCTGTGGGGATATCTCGTGCCCATGAAGTGGAGATTATTTCCACTGCTATTACTAGGTGCTCAGTGCTTTTTCTTGATTTCTTAACTTAAACCAGCTGCCCTGCCAGCCACTGAAGCTTGTCCGTGGTGTGAAACCTTAACAGCTCTGCTCTGCCCTGCCCTACTTTTATCTAGTTCGTGGCAATTTTCATTTCTTTAGTGCTTAAGCAAATGTTTTGTGTCCCTGGATCAAAACTCGGGAGCATCATTTACATGCTTTGAGTGAGAAGGCAGCAGACTGGAGACCATCACTCATCAGTGAAAGGATGATCATTGTTTGTTTAGCCCATTTGAAAATAATGGCTCTGCTGGGAACACCAACCCAGTATGCATCATATCTTTTATAGTATATATTAATTTAGAATAGACATTAGGCCATTGTTATTCTCTCAGTTTAATTCTTATGAATTAGCATTCAAGATCAGTTTTAACCCAGAACACATCTTTGTTATTTCATAATGCAAAATAAATAAAAATAGAGGCAAACATATTTTTTTATATAAATGACTGCGAGAGATAGATATAAAGGACAGACACGTCTTTATAATTTTAAAGCTTGAATTTCAGAACACAGCATTTCCATTAAATGGTGCAATACATTCATTTTGGAGATATAAACAGAGGCAAATTAACTCAGTAGTTCTCATGCCTAGAATCTTTGTGATAAAATTGCCTATTATTGTGAGTGTAAATGTTTTCAAAATATTAGAGACAACTGGAAAAAATAGGAAACATGATAGGTTGCTCACGGATGAAAACCATAAAGACATCCCTTTCAAACGTGACATGTATTTGCTGAAATTATTTAAAGAGAATTTCTGTGAGAGAAGGAGAAAGGAGACAGGCCTTTTTTTCCCTTTTTTTTATGATGAATAAAGGTCTGGAAGAACGTTTACAAATTATTTTCTTTGCTGCCTGCTGTGCATATCAGAAAATTCAGCTCTTGGCTGATTGGCCAGGCAGAGAAATAGAAGCATCACAAGTAACAGGGGAATGAAAGCTGAGGTGCTGCAGTGAGGAGAGGAAGGAGAAGCTCAGACATTTCCTGACCTACCTGAGAGCAGGGGTTAGTGAGATGCAGCAACTCTGTGTAATGTCTGCAGCTGCGCCCTCCAGTTAAATACTGGAACACATCAGTTAAATTGAGGGTGGCCAAACCCAAGGTCCTGTTTTCACTGCTTTTCCTGTAAAGGACAGGGCAGAGGGGATGGGATAAAAATCTCCTTTAGCAGAAGCCTCATTTTTATATTCTGCTTTTTCTTAAAAGCACACAGCTTTCACAGACATTAACGGCCACATCAGTTGCACCAAGAGGGAAAGGAAAGCCCCAGGCCCACAGGCTGTGTGTGCACCCCAGCCCTGCCAGATGCTGGCACGTGGCGACTGGGTGTCCCTGCAGAATGTCACTGGAGGAACATTCGGCTTTGCAGTCCCCGCACAGACGGGGTGAGCACCCGTGTGCTCCCACCCACAGGCCTCATTGAACAGCCGCCAGCAGCTGGAGGGCTAAACATCATTTGCATATAAATATACAAAGGACTTTAATCAGAAATAAATCCACAGAATCCTTGTTGTTGTTGTTTTATTTACAGAACACTCTCGCTGTGCAGAGGGGTTTCGAAAAATGCTGACAGAAATAGTGCAGGTATTTGCTCCCTGAATCAACAGAAACCACTTGGGGCGTCAAGAAAAACAGCCGACACACTCACCCCACCCCGCAAAACCCGGGGAGCTGGTGTGAGGTGTGGAGAGAAACCACAGCTCTGTGTCCAGCGGGTCCAGCGATGGGGGGGATGTGATGGACACGGCGGCACCGGTGACGCGCCACTGCCATCGAATGGGATGATCCCTGCTGGAACAGCACCCTCCGCCCGGGGCCACCCGCTGCCAGCGGGCACTCGAGTGTGCGGGGTGGCCACGCACGCCCTGCCGAGGACACGGTGCCCCTCAGGCTGCCTGCGGGAGCAGGAGGACGGAGCGCCCCGGAGCGCCCCGCTCAGCGCGCAGTGCGCTCGTGGCGGCAGCGCCGGTCCCGGTCCGCGGGGGTAGCGCGGGGCCAAGTCCCGCTGCGGTGCCAGTGCGGTCCCGGTCCCGGTGCCGGTCCGTGCCGGTGGTACTGCCGGTCCCGACACTGGTCTCGGTGCCAGTCGCGGTCCCGATATCGGTCTCGGTGCCAGCGCCGGTGCTAGTCCCGGTCCTACTCCCGGTCCCGACACCGGTCTCAGTGCCAGTCCCGGTGTTAGTCCCGGACCCGATATCGGTGTCGGTGCCAGTCCTGATGCCAGTCCCGGTTCCGACACCGGTCTCGGCGCCAGTCCCGGCGCCAGTCCCGGTGCGGAGCGGCCGCGNCGGGTGCGGCGGCGGCGGCGGCGGCTGCGGCGGCGGCTCCTGTGAGCGGGGCGGCGGCGGCGATGCGCGGCGCTCCCGGCGACGATGGAGGACCGGTCCCACAAGGTGCTGCTGGCGCTGGTGATGCTCTTCCTCTTCGCCGTGATCGTGCTGCAGTACGTCTGCCCGGGCACCGAGTGCCAGCTCCTGCGGCTCCGCGCCCTCAGCCCCGCCGCCGCCGCCGACCCGTACCGGGCGGAGGACGAGACGCCGGCGCGTTTCGTTCCCCGTTTCAATTTCTCCGCCGACGACTTGCTGCGGCGGGGGGGCTTCAACATC